>JBBPBQ010020324.1:28482924-28527663 GCA_037974755.1 Cicer yamashitae | reverse complement strand
ATATTAAAACACATGCATTTAAATTAGCAAGCCTTTGCAAAAAAAAAAAACCAACAAATAATATTTTTAAAAAATCAAAATGTTAAATTATACATTAAGTATTTCCAAAGTAATATAAAATTTGTGTTCATTTTTCTTTTTAGTGCTCAGATACATATTTTATTCCATTAATACAAAGAAAGTATTTGTCTATATAAATTGTTCATGAAAATAAATACATTTATTTCAAAATATTAAACTTATAGATTTGATGAAGTATAAATTAGAGCATAGTTTCAATTAACGGCAAAAATAATCAAAATCAAGTAGTGATTCCTTATCATTCCCAACATTATTTCGTAATTAAGAATTAGTTATCGAAAGTTTAAGTGAAAACGAGACATGAAACATAAAAGATAAGAAATAATAGTTCGTTCAATTAGTCAAAAAAAGAATAAAGAAATAATAGTGCTCAAGATGAAAAGTAAAATAAAAATAAAAATAAAAATAATAATCATATAAAAATCAATTCTTACAAATATATCTCAAATCAATTATTGCAAAATATATATTCTATTTTTTATCGGAAGAAAATATACTATAATGATTGAATGTTTAAAATAAAACAAAATGAATACAAACAATCACTCATCTTTTTTTTAATAATATTTTTAGAATCAAAATCACTCATTTTATTTAAATCTTTTTAATTGTGTATACAAACAGTAACTCATCTTTTTTTAATCATATATGAAAATCATTCATTTTATTATAAACTTTTCAATTGTTTTTATTCCATTTATTATTTTGTTATACAACCACTATTCTTATAAACTAAGAAATTTACAAATTTGAAACTTTTTTTCCTATCAGATTGATACATTTATACACCATAAATATTACCTTTAAACTTTTTAATAAATTTATACTGATATAATATTTTACAAATTACGCCCGCACAACGTACGGATTATATTCTAGTGAATAATAATTGCTCGAACCACGTCGAGCGCCTGAAGAGACCAAAATCTAGAGTAGATAGAGAATAGATAAACAATGGAGGTATGACCCAAACGCCAACCCAAGATACCACAAACCCAAGTCCATATACGATTGGCTAATTTAAAAAAGCAAAACAGATGATGCAAGGATTATGTAGCTTCATTACTTAAACTACACTTACTAAGCATGTAACAACCTCAACTCTATAGCTTGTCATTAGTGGGAAGCTTATTAAGGAATATTTTCCAAACAAAAACATATTTCAAATGAGGTATGGCCGTATGCCAGATGAATCTAGTCTAGTCCTGCTTATTAACCCGAGGCCTAAAGAAAGTATAAGCATCCTTAAAAGTCAAATCACCATGACTAGAACTCTGCCATATTCTATGATCCTTAGCCGGAGATGGAGGTATGTGAATATGAAGAAGCTCATGTATAATCCCAGGAAAAACCTGCACAATACCATATAGATGAAGGTGCAAACAAGAGAAGTGAGGTTGAATTATGTTTGACTAAGTTGATAACTTTTTCATTATTTGATTAAACTGGTTCAGACTTGACGATTTACTTGGAGTAGAAGCAGTAACAAAACTAAGGATTGCATGAATAAAGTGACACAAGTAATTTATCCTGCTTCACCACTAACTTGGCTACATCATGTCCCTTCACTCATAATGATTTAATCCACTTATTCAAGAACTTGAATTACAAAGCATTTGACCCTCCAAGTTAGTCTTCTCAAACAGCTTGACAATCCCTGACTTTTGAGGAACACACGCCTTGACTCTACCAGCCAAGTCTTCTCCACACAATTAGACAACCCCAGATTGTTGAAGGCACACTAACACCACTATCGGGTTCGAATATAAAGGTTTGGAACTTATAGCAATGCCTATCACACTCTAAGAAAAGCACTTAGAAAATATTTCTCATTCGAACAAGTGTTTCTCTTTGAACTCTAAGACGAATTTGGAATTTTGGGCTTGAGTTCTTCTTCTCTTTTTTATTTTTCGATGATCTTCTTCTTCAGCCTTGAGTATCTATTTATATATAAAATTAGGGCTTCAATTTAGTCCTTGTTTAATTATGAATTTTATCTTTATTCCTAGTTTGGTCAACAATGATCTTATTCAAAAAAAATTCTGAACACGATGCTTTTTGATAATATGTTCTTTAGCCAATTCTTTATTTATGAATCCAATCCAATCTGAGCAGTTCTTCTAGATTGATTATGTTCGTATTTTATTCACATTGAGTTTGTAAATTTTTCATATTGATATTGTTCGTATTTTGTTAAAATTGTTTTCATAAATTCTTCAGATAAAACATCTTTCCAAGTTCTTGCTTTGATCTGGGCGGGAACATAGTGTTGGACCTGTTCTTGAACTTTCACAAATAGGAACATGTGACTTGAAAGTTACTCTTACTAATTTTTTCAATGTTAAAAGAAAATATAATGAGTCTATTGATGATTATTTAGCTAGTTTCAGACAAATGAAAGCCAATTTATTAAGCTAGGTTTTTTTGATGTTGTCCCCATATTTTGAAGGATATTGTAAGCACTATGAGGAAAAAAGGTGGCAAGGTCAACCCTAATGCTGAAGGTAATACAATTGGCAAAGGATGCTAATATTCAGTCTAAGCCTAAGAAACCATTGCAAACTTATGTAATGGTAGGAGATAGGAACGTTGATTTTATGCCTAGTTTTAAAAATTAGAAGACTAAGAAGACTCAAGTTAATGTGAAAACTAAACAATGGATTTAGAATACTTTAAAGGTGCAAATCAAATACAAGTTTGGCAAAGGGTCTGTGATTCATAATTCTTACCAAGGGAGGTTTCCCTTTTCGAATGAAGACTGAAGTAGCAAATTCAATCACAAGAAATGAAGGGTTTGAATTGTGACCCTTTTAAATTTTTGATTCATATGCTTAATTTAAATTAACTCAAGATCAATCTTAGTTGAAATAGAATGTCCAAAATGTTTTGGATATGTTAGAAGTAAATAAAATAAATTAGTTTATAATGAAGTGTGATTTGCGTGTGCAAATAGCTAAAGATAAGGCATAGAGAGATCACACACAAAAAGTATATTGGTTCACCCAACTCGGACTAGTGCAGTCCTCACAATCGTGAGATTTTCACTATGTACTTCAAAACCAAGAATGTTCTTCTTCACACCTTTTATCTTGACCACACCTTGATCAATTAATCTTCACCTTTCAACCTAGAAAGGATTTTTACAATCACATTTCAGCCTTGAAAGGATTTTTACAAACACACACAATCTAACATAAAAGATAGACTTGAGTTACAAGTGTTTTGGATCTTAATGATAAAAGTGTTTTGGATCTTGAATCTCAATACTTGTTTGAAATAAATGAAAGACAAACTTAGTAAATAATCATCCACAAATATAGTGAAGAGCGTTGGAGTTTTCTTGAAGAGTTTTTGACTTGTTCTTGCTTGAACTAGTTTGTAAGTTGAACTCTTGCCTTCATCTTCCAATTGATCTTCAATTTATAGATGATAAAAGGCTTTGAATATTCAGTTTAAACTGAATATAGTCGTTGGACATACTTCCCAAGTGTTCGATATATTTTAAAGCAATTAAACATGTGTTTATATTGATGTCTAGAACGTTCTTGACAATTGAAGAACGTTCTTGCTTTCGGGTTTGATGGAAAACGTGAATGAATGAGTGAATGGGCTGCGAAATGTCAGTTGTTATTGTTCCAAATCAGAATTATGCAAAACTTTCTGTAGAATATTGTAAGTACAATGTATTTGCGTCCTTGCTCACAACTCATCAATTTGGAGATCAATCTTGAGGCTGTTTTTTCTCCTTTGGACATTCAGCTCGAGTTATGGGCTTCAACATTGATTTGAGCAGTCTTGATACTCTTTAAATTGTGGTTTGGACTGTGGAAAATTATTTGTTTTAATTCTATCTTGAAATGAGAATAACTATAATGTTCTTTTGTAAAGCCAGAAGATTCTTCGTTTCTGTTTTGTTTGAGTGCTGGATTTTGATAGCTGTTGTGTGTCATGTTTTTCTGCTCTGTACGTGTGTTGCTTTTTTGCATAGATGCGGTGTTGGTATTTATGTCCTTGTTGTACTTTTTAATCATAAATCTGGAGATTGATCTTGCTTTGTGTTCTTGTTGTTTTGCTTTGCCTTTGTTGATCCTCTTTGAACGAATATGTCCAAAACGATCTTGTGTATATAATTATATTGCTTTCATAATGAAGGCTAGTAATTTGTGATGAAGATTGACAGCCCAAAACGATCTTGATTTAATAATAACTTTATTCTTTTGCAGACCAGAAGGTTCTTGAATTGATCATTATTGAATGTAGTGATCATTGTGTCATGATTTGCTTTGATTTATATCATGGTGTGATCATTGATTGTTGTATGAATGTATTTGATCACCTTCTTCATGAAGATGTAATAATCATTATCTTGAATGATTGATACGTGATATATTCTTTTTGAGATTCTTAAATTATTGAGTAGATACTTATGCACTTTGATGAATTGAATGACTTCTTGCTTGTTCACTTATGCAATTCATGTTCCTTAAATAAAACTCAAGTGCAATCATTAGTAGATCACCATTCATAAAACTTAATCATTATTTTATAAGGTTTGTTGTCATTAAAACATACATCAAAAAAGTTTTTGCCTCAACAACTACGTCCATGGTTGACAAAAAAAAAACAGGGTCGATTAGTTTGACAAGGCCACCTAAATTGTCTAAAAGCCAAAATAGGAGGCGCTAGAGAAATCTTAAGGCTAAATAGTTAATGATGATGGCTGCCAAGGTATCTTTAGGGACACCAAATAGTATTCAAATGCCAACATCCATAACTACACCTACAATTTCCCTAAGAGTAACAAAAAGTTGAAAAGCATGGTTATAGAACACAACACCCAAATAAAGATAAATTGTCTTCTTCAAGCGTTGTTGAAAATCCATTTTATAAAGTGGGACATAGTTCACCTACTGCTTTAAAAAAAGGATGGTCTATAGGTTTGAAGAAAATGGAAGAGTTGAAAAAGGAAACTAAAAGAGAGTACGTTTGTCAAAGAATTACTAGAAGTTGAGGACAATAATGAAATTGAAGTGAATTTCAAGCCTCAATATTCGTTAAATAACTTAAAGCTCACTTATGATAAAGTTGTAGAAGCTATAAATCATCCCAATCATACTTTCGTGGATAAATGATCAAGAGAAATGTAGGTAAATTGTTGTCATGTATTCGTGAAAATTTGAATCTTTTTATGAAATACATTTTGAAGAGGATGCATATGACATTCTAGATGATTATTTCTATGTAGAAGAAGAAAATATGTATAGTGACCATCTTTGATGATTTTTCCTACTTTGAAAACTTTGAACATAACACATAAAACATCTTAAACCTCTTCAGGTGAGACAACCTTAATAGAAGGTAAACCTATTATTAGAGTGTTAATAGATGGAGGATTATCCGTAAATCTAATCCCTAGAGCTATGTTTAAAAAAATTAGGGAAGCATGAATGTGATTTGATGCAAAGCAACTTGGTAGTGACTGACATCAATGGCTAAGTTGCTCCATCAGTTGAGGTTACTAAAAGCAATATTTATTATGCAACTAGGTATGCTGAATGGGTGTCGATGTAGTCCTTGTAATGAAGAAAAATGGTAAAATGGGTGTATCCGTAGATTTTAGAAATTTAATCATTGCCACTTTAGACGATGAATATCCAATGTCAATTGTTGACATTGTTGTAACCAAAATGGTTTTGTAGAACAATTCCTTCCTAGTTTTGTTGATAACAATAGGTTGTTTGTGAGAACAATTTAATGTACTAAGGTTCTAAATTAAGTATACAAAAAAATAGACTAAACAGGTACATTCTATACCGAGGAATAGAATCAGAGGAAACAATAGAATTAGATGATACAACAGAATCAGAGGATACAACAAAATTAGAGGATACAACAAGAGCAGATGATACGACATAATCAGAGGAAACGCAAAGATCAGATGATATGCAGTGATTAGAGGAAACGTAATTCTCAAAGGAAACGCACTGATCAGAAGAAACGCAATAACTAGAGGAAATACATTGATCAGAGGAAACGCAATGATTAGAGGAAACGCACAAATCAGAGGAAATGCAATGATTAGAGGAAACAAACAGATTAGAGGAAAACACAATGATCAGAGGAAACAAACACGATCAGAGGAAGCGCGTCCTTTTCTGGCTATAAAGCACTCAATCTAAACTCGCTCTAACTCGGATATACAACATGATCTGATAAGTTATCTCTGCCTATGAAAGAAATTCAACACAAGCAGATTATTAACTCTGCCTCTGATATTGACACATTAACATCTAAGTATGGTACTTCTGACTCTACTATACACACATTGACATCTGACTTTGATTATCATCTGTTTGACTATGACAAAAAGTCAACGCCTCTAACAAAAGTCAATGCCTCTGATGAAGGTCAACAATTATGGAAGTTGTGTATGACTCTAAAGAAGTAATTCTAATAAAATCTTGAGGATTGCATATTAGATTCTAAAATAGGCAAAAGTTGCCTCTAATACTAGCAATTTTTCCTCTAATACTTATTCTGGAAGATGTCAAAGTTCAGAAAAAGACTTGGAAAAATGCAAGAAAATTTCTAGACAATTACCTACCAAATTGCATCGAATGGAAATACTGACTAATATTTTTTAATTTGCATAAACGGGTTGCCAAAGATTCATCACTGACAACGGCAAGAAAAATTCGAAATCTACAGTAACGGTCAAAAGTGAAACAACACAACATCGCACCGGTTTATAGTATCGATTCATAAAAGAACAAAATTGAAACAAGTCAATGTTTCAATTCAAATACTAAAGCAAGACATATGTTCTAGAATTGATTATAAAAAAGGATTCTTCTTTGGTTCAACAATCCACAACAATGAGAATAACAACGAGAACATTAACAACAAGAAGAAAAAAATCTAGACAGATTTGACAACAACATGACAAACTTTGAACAAATTATGGACTTGGATCTTTGAATCAAATTGAAGAACCGTGATTCATACAACAAAGTCGATCCCACATTGAATATAAAAATAGATTGATCAACAACACTTAGAACAAAAACTCAAACATATTTATTGTTTGAATACTAATCACTTGTACAAATATAAATTTATTTTAAGTGCTAGAGTGTTAGAAACATACATATTCTCTCATTGAGAGTTAAACATAAACCGAACAAACACTTGTAATTTGGTCCGTTAGTGGCTGTTGAATTTCCCTCAACGTGTTGCAGTTGTAACCAGAAAGTTGACTAAACTGGGTAAGGCTAAGTGGTTTTTGTAATTCAAGTTGAATTACTAAAAGAAATCCTTCAGGTGAAGGTACTGGACGTAGTCAGCCAGTTGGTGGTGAACTAGTATAAAATTCCTTGTGTGTTCTCCGTCCTCTTCCCTTTGCTTTTATTTTCCAAATTGCTTTGATCACCAAGTTATAATTAAATTTCAAAAATATTTTTAACAAACCATAACACAATTCAAACCCCCATTTCTTGTGTTATTGAAACTTCATACATGTTGGTAGATGACGCTTCAGAGCATGAATTCCTCAATTGCATGGATGGCCAGAGGATGACACTACTAAAACAAAATATAGATATCCAGGGGGCTATTGGAACTTATGAGTTGGTAGTAATGTCATTTGGATTGAAAAATGCAAGTGCTTCTTATCAACGTGATATGAACACAATTTTCCATGATATTATTAGAAAATTTGTTGAAGCATACATATATGACAGAGTAGTGAAATTAGAAAATATAGATGATCAGTTGGTGCATCTTAAGGAATCATTTAGACAAATGCGGATGCATAATTTGAAAATGAATCTAGAAAAATATTGTTTTGATGTGTCAGCTGCTAAATTCTTAGTATTCATCAATCATAAGAAAGGCATTGAGTTTGATAAAAGCAAGATCAAAGTTGTCTTAACCTTTTTTAAGTAAGGTGGATTTTCTAAGACATTTTATTTCTAATTTGTTAGGAAAAAAGAGGGCATTTTCTCTATTGATCAAACTCAAAACTGAGGATGAATTCAATTGGGATGCTTGACATTAAGAAGCATTTGATGAAATAAATAAGTCCTTGACAAATCCACCAATGGTGATGCCAACCATAGCTCATAAACCTTTAAAGTTGTACATCGCCGCATCACATGACATTAGAGAAAGTTTACTAACGCATGAGGACTACAACAATGTCAAAATCTGTTTATTTCCTTATTAGAGTTTTTTAAATGATGTTGAAAGAAGGCATAGTGATGTAGAAAAGAGATGTTTAGCACTCTATTTTTCGTGTACAAAACTTAAATATTATATGATTCCTTGTAATGTTCAAGTTATGTCAAAGACCGGTGTTATTAAATATATGTTGACTAAACCTACTTTAAATGGAAAAATTGGTAAATGGGCATTTGCATTGTCTAAATTTTCATTACAATATGTCCCAATGAATGTTGTTAAAGGACAAGCAATTGCAGATTTCTTGGCAGATCATCCATGCCTAGAAATTGAACCAATTGAATGTGTAAATTTAGAACAATGGTATTTGTATTTTGATGGATCAAAACTTCAAGATGTTATAGGAGTAGGAATACCGATCATCTCACCAAGAGGTATTCTAGCAAGTGCATGTTAAAATTAAAGAACAAGTGTTCTAATAATGAGGAAAAATGTGAAGCCTTAATCATTTGATTAAAGATTCATCTTGACATGGGTAGCAAGGAGTGTCAAAGTTTTAGGAGATTCTCAATTAGTGATTCACATGATTTCAGATACGTACCATTTCAATTGTGGTTGGAAAGAAATATTATTGATGCAAATGAGAATGTTATTGTCCATGTGTTGGCCTTGTGTTATGAAATATGATGTTCTAAACATAAAAAATATTTTGAGGGGACTGATGTTGATGTGGTTTCCATTGTTCGAAAGGTGCGAAGATCTATTGTTAATTTTAAGAGTGTTAGTGTGGTATTGTTGCAAACGTTAAGTGGAGGTCCCAAGTTGCTTATATCTAATGTTTGCAGGACACCCCTAATGGCAGCCACATTACAAGCGGCTTATATCTAATGTTGATGGTGTAATGGTTGCTACTAGCTTCTAGCAAGTCTTTCATTACCAGATTCAAAGGTAGCAAAACTTTAGCTATATAGAAGGATTTGGAATTTTGCAAAAGATATGTCTTTCCTGAATCTTATAGTGGAATTAGATGTTTTAAATATGGTTGTAGCGTTGAACGTTCATAAATAATCTTTCACCTATGTTTGTTCTATTATTGAGGATTGTATTAATTTTAATATTAGATTTTGTAGTTTAAATTTTATACATATTAAGCGTAAGACCAACTAAACTGCCTATTATTTAGTTAAATATGTTCTTTATATTTAGGATTGTATATGGATTAAATAGACTTTACCTTGTATTTTTGCAACCTTGACCTTTGATTTATGGTCATACTTTCATTAACGAATTATCTTCCACATAAAAAAAAAACATGGAAAATAACTGGAGAGTCGTATTGATGATGTCAATACATGAATGGTTTTCTGTGTATAACTTGTAAAATGAATGGCCATCTATTTATAATTCATTATGAAAGTTTTAAAAACAATTAGGAAAGAAATTTATTAAGGGGGAGGGTGTAACTGTTGGATTGTAAACTTAATTTGATTCATTGAATTGATCAAGTGTTAGACCCAATTTATTTTAATCTTTATGGTCCAAAGAAAAACGTTAGAGACTAAAAGATAAGGTTATAAAGTAAAAGATAAATCATTTAATAGTAGTTGAGAATTGTATCCCTTGGTTGTGGATTCTTTAACTACACCAAAGAATGTTAAGTTAGACGATGATAAATTTTTACTATCTAAAAGCTAACTAAAGACATTAATGCGATCAAAGTAGAGATAAACTTCCTAATAAAATATAGTTGTTTTTATTGATGTTGGAACCAAGTTGGTTTTCCACTTATAGTTTTGATGTTAACGAAAGTATTTTATGAGAACAATAAATTTAAATTTATGGCTCTGAAATTGAGTCTGAAGACTAGATTTAAAACATGCTTCTAAAGCCCTTGCATGCCTCTGATGTGCACAAACTCAACATGCCTCTGAAGAGTTCATATCAAGGTATAATTAACTCTGAAGAGATTGTTGAATCATAAACTCAAAACTCACAATCTGTTGATCAAAATGGTGCAACATACTCCAAATGTTATCTCTGATATGCAGCCTTTAATGTTGCACTAACTCTGAAGTTTCAACAAGGTGATTTGCCAAATGCCACTAATTCTAAGTCATGCAATTTTGCCTCTGACTATCATTATTCAAGAAACACAACATCTCAGTCCAACAAGAAAATGAATGCCTCTGATGGAAAGCCAACGGCTGAAATTGAAATAATTAAGTATGAAAAGAAGACTTAGCTAAATCAAAAACTTGTGAAGATCCAAGAACAACTTGAATCCATTCCAGCTCAACTCAAGCAAGAGTATGAAAGAAGATTCAT
Source organism: Cicer yamashitae (assembly GCA_037974755.1). Taxonomy (NCBI): domain Eukaryota; kingdom Viridiplantae; phylum Streptophyta; class Magnoliopsida; order Fabales; family Fabaceae; genus Cicer; species Cicer yamashitae. Next base: position 28,517,079 of record JBBPBQ010020324.1, on the reverse strand, counting down.
GTTTTTGAAGACAATCTAAAATAAGATTTGATTCAGATTTATAATTTAAGAAAATCATTGACCAAATTTACAAGATTTGATCAAGATTTATCTACAAGAAGATATGAATTATTTACAAGAAGATTTGATCAAGATTTATCTACAAGAAGATATGAATTATTTACAAGAAGATTTGATCAAGATTTATCTACAAGAAGATATGAATTATTTACAAGAAGATTCGATCAAAATTTATGTACAATAAGATTTGATTAAGATTTATCACAAGAAGATACGAATTATTTACAAGAATATTTGATCAAGATTTATCTTCAAGTAGATATGAATTATTTACAAGAATCATTTATCAGAATCTACAAAAAGATGTGAATTATTTACAAGAAGATATGATCAAGAATTGCTTACAAGAAGAAATACTTACAAGAAGATACATTTATTATTTGCAAAGATATGATTCAGATTGTGCAAGGACAAAGGAGAAACTCTAACCTATTTGATAAATAGATACTCAAGGATGAACAAGAAATATAGAGAACTCTCACAAGCATAAAATTTTCTAAGTCATTAGAGTCCATAAGGTTAAGGTCTAGAGAAACACTTGCTCAAAAGAAATATCTTGTGTCACTTTAATTCTGCAATTTTTCTTTTACTTCTGCCTCTTATCACTTAGCTCGATTGGTACTACTTTTATTCTAAGTAAGTCACCAAACCTAAACCAGTTTTAAATTAAATAGCAAAAAGAATCTAACTTAGTCAAACACAATTCAACTCTCCTTCTCATGTTTGCACCTTCAATTGGTATCAGAGTCAGATTTCAAAAATAAGCAATTTAAAATTCAACAATGTCTGGATTTGGTGAAGAAGTTGTTGGAGGAAACAACAACATGCCACCTATGTTTGATGGTGAACGATTTGAGTATTGGAAAGACAGGCTGAGTATTTTCTTTATCTCATAAGATCCTGAACTTTGGGACTTAGTGGAAGATGGCTACACTGCTCCAACAAATTTAGATGGTACTAAAATTTCAAGGAAAGAGATGCATGCTGAACAAATGAAGATTTACAAGATGCATCACAAGTCCAGAACCTTCACGATCAATGCAGTCACCTTCAAGGAATTTGATAAGTGCACTGACAAAGAAACAGCAAAAAGCATTTATGCCAATTTGGTTCTAACTTATGAAGGAAGGAAGCAATTTCAAGAAGCAAAAGCCAACCTCCTAATAAAAATGTATGAGTTGTTCAAGATGGAAGAACATGAAGACATTGAAACAATATTTTCTAGATTCTAGACTCTGGTATCAGGATTAAAGGTACTTGAGAAGAGTTATACTACTACTGATCATGTGAAGAAAATTCTTAGGAGTCTGCCAAGCAAGTGGAGACCTAAGATTACAGCTATTCAAGAAGCTAAGGATCTCAATACTCTTAAATTGGAACAATTGATTAGCTCCTTGAGATCACATGAAATTGAGCTTGCAGAGGATGATCCAAGAAGAAAAAGCCAACTTTTGCCTTGAAATTCAAGCAGAAAAAGGTTCTTAAGGCAACAATAGAATCAGAGGATAATGATTCAGATGATCAGAATCTAAACTCGAAGGATGAACAACAGGCTTTCATATCCAGAAAAATTCTGAAGATGTGGCACAACAGAAATAAGCAATTTCCTCAAAGATATTCCGGGTAGTCCAACAGAGGAAGGGATGAAAAATCTAACAAGACAAGCATCATATGCTATGGATGCAATGAACCTAGACATGTCAAGTCTGAATGTCCAAATCTAGAAAAGGGAAACATTAGAGGAAAGATTTCAGACCCAAGAAGAAGGTTTTGGTGGCTACATGGGGATGATTTTGATGAATCCTCTAATGATGAAAGGTAGGCAATTTGGCTCTGATGGATCATACCAACTCTGCCTTTGGATTGAACATAAACATTGATTCTGAATCTGGAAGTGAATTAGTTGATAAAGATATTGAGGTGTTTTATGACTTAACCCAGTCTGATTTTATTAATGTCATCAATGCCTTAAAAACTAAAAGTGTTGAGGTTAAATATGAAAATAAAACCTTGAAAGATACTCTTGTTTCAAAACCTTTAGAAAATGTCACATGCAATTCAGATAAATATGAAGAAGCATTCAAAGACTTTCTAGCTAACAGTAAGGAAATAAGCAAGTATACTTCTATGATTTATGGAGTTAGTAGAAACAGTAAAAGAGGTCTAAGATTCGAAGAAATGTTAACTAAACCTAAATGTATTCCATCTTATATTGTGTATTGTTTGCTCTAAGAAAGGTCACTCTATATTATCTTGTCCCATGTTAAATACAAGGAAAGACAAGAAACCACTCAAAATTAACAAACTAGGACCCAAAGGAGGCACAATTAATTTTGGTGGAAAGTAGAAAGGCCAGATCATGGGGAAAGGCGTAGTTGGTAATGGCACATCTCCTTCTATTAAAGATGTTTTGTTAATTAAAGGTCTTAAACATAATTTATTATGTATTGGTCAATTAAGTGATAATAATTATGATATTATATTTAATCAAAAAACATGTAAGGCAATTAGTTAAAAAGATGGATTTGTACTCTTTATAAGTCACAAGCAAAATAATATATATAAGATACATGTGTATTCGGGTTTTAAGAAATTTTTGGGCTAACAAATGGTGAAAATAAAACAAGTAAAAATAGAGGCAGTAAAATGAAGGAAGAAGGATAACACAATAATTTATCCTAGTTCACTATAAACCTGGTAGCTACATTCAGTCTCTTCACCAAGAAGGATTTAATTTAGTAATTCAAACCAAATTAATACCACTTAACTTCACAAGTTAAGTCTTCTCAACATCCAACTTGAAAACCACAAGTTGTTGAGATATACAGCCACTATCGGGCAGGTTACACAAGTGTTTTGTTTTGTTTCTGTTTCTGGGTTTACTCCAAACAGAGGATATGAAATTGTAGCTCACAAACTTATCAAAAATAAAGATAATATTACAATGTAGTGCTAAAATATTTTCCATTAGTTGGTAGTGATAGTTGTTGTTCGTTTATGTTGTCTTACTACATATCTTTTTCCTCCAGCGGTGAGAACCTTTTATAGATACCAAGTGTAACTATCAGACTTACTTCAACGTTGTTCTTCCTTCAATGTTCCTTGGAGTTAATTATGCTTCAACTTCTACAGTCATGACTTTTATCAGAGTCATAGTCGTTGACTTTTTCTTGTTGCAATGACTTTTTCATGTTGTGTTGACTTTTTCATCTAGCGTTGGCTTTTTCAACAGAGGCATTTACTTTCCTCAAAGTCAGCCGCTTGCTTTGTTGGAGGCAAAGCCTAAAATTCAGAGTTAGAAGTAATGTGAAGTTTAGAGTCAAACTCAATCATCTTCTGGTGTTGAATTACTGGCCAGAGGCAACTTAGTAGAGACAAAGACAGCTTGTTTATCAGAGTCAGATGCTTGCCGTTTAGTTGCTTTATTGGAGGCAGCTTATTGGAGCATGTTGCACTTGATTTTAGAGTCTTATCTTCAGAGATAAGACCTTAGACGCAGATTATCAGAGTCAGATCCTTTGTAGACAACGAAGGGGGCGTGTTGTTCATTTCCTCTAATCCGTCTTTTTATTCCATTTCCTCTTAATTCGCTTGCTTTCTCTTATGCGCAACACAATGAAGAAGGGTGCGTGTTGTTCCTTTACTTTGATCCGTTTGCTTACGATTGTTTCCTTTCCTATGATCTATTTGCTTCTGATTGTTTCCTTTCCTCTGATCCGTTTACTTCCTCCGGTGACTCCTCTGGTCACTTCCTCTAGTGACTATCCTCTAACGGTATCCTCCGGTGGTATCCTTTTGATGGTATCCTCTGTAAATCCTTTGCTCGTATCCTTATGGTGGTATCCTTTAGTGGACGTGCTTCCTCTGATCCGACCTGCTTTCTCTTATCTAAGTCACTTCCTCTAATTCGAGGTGCTTCCTTTGATCCTAGGTGTTTCCTCTAATTTTTGGGCTTTCTTCTATCTTATTTTCTTCACACTCAATTAAATTATTAGTGCATTAAATTGTTCACACAAAAAACATTTTGTTATCATCAAAACAAGATAAGGAATTTGTTCTCCAAACCATCCTGGTTCTAACAATCTCCCTCATTTTGTAGTCTTCTAGCTGATGCTTCACCCATAGCAGCTTAGTATTGCATCCTACTGCTGAGATATATTCTGGTTCTGCCAATGACAGAGCAACGGTGCTTTGTCTCTTGCTGGACCATGAGATTAGATGGCCACCTAGGAAAGTGCAGTTTCCACTGGTGCTTTTTCTTTCAAGTCTGTCTCCTATATAGTCAGCATCACAATATTCCACTAACCTATACTTAGAAGATTTCTTATAGAATAAACCAAGGTTAGTAATACCTTTCAGGTATCTAAAAATCCTTTTAAGTGTTGTTAAGCGGGATTCTTTTGGATATGCCTGAAACTTGGAACACAACACACATTAAACATAATATCATGCCTAGATGCAGTTAAACAAAGTAAAGAACCTATCATGCTCTGACGGTTTTCTGATCAACCTTCATGCCTGACTCATCTTTGTCTAATGAGCAGGTTGGATACATTGAAGTACTCATTGGTTTTCATTCATCCATCTTGAACTTCTTGAGAAGCTCTTTTGTATACTTAGTCTGATGAATCAAAACTTCATTATGCTTATGTTGAATCTGAATTCTAAAGAAGAACTTCAGCTCTCCCATCATGCTCATTTGGAATTCCTATTTCATTAACTTTGCAAAGCCTTGGCAAAGCTTGCCATTAGTTGATCCAAAGATTAAATAATCAACATAAATCCGAATCATAAGAAGATCATTTTTAACTGATTTTCTAAACAAGGGTTTGTCATGTTGCCCTCTTTCAAAACCATTTCTAGTAAGTAATTGCTTAGTCTATCATATCAAGCTTAGGTGCTTGTTTCAGACCATACAAAGATTTTCTAAGTTTAAAGACATAACCTGGAAACTCATAATTTTCAAAACCAGGGGATGGTTTGACATAAACTTCCTCATTTATGTAACCATTTAAAGAAGCACTTTTAACATCCATTCGGTATAAAATAACAATATTTTGTGCAGCAAAAGGTAATAGAATTCGAATAGTCGCTAACCTTGCCACTGGAGAAAATGTCTCAATGTAGTCAAAACTTTCTTGTTGACTGTAACATTGAGCTAATAGTCTAGCTTTATTTCTTCCACTTCTCCTTTTTCATTTAGCTTGTTTCTGAATACCCACTTTGTTCCTATGGGCTTCTTATCCTTTGGTTTTGGAACAAGATTCCAAACGTCGTTTCTCTTGAATTCATTCAGTTCTTCCTACATTTCCAGAATCCAACCATTGTTTGATAGAGCTTCCTCTACAGAGGTTGGTTCAATATGAGCTTCAACCACACTCCAAATGTTGTCTTTGATATGCAGCCTCTAATGTTACACTAACTCTGAAGTTTCAACAAGGTGATTTACCAAATGCCATTAACTCTAAGTCATGCAATTTTTCCTCTGACTATCATTATTCAAGACACACAACATCTCACTCCAACAAGAAAGTCAATGCCTCTGATGGAAAGCCAGCGGCTGAAATCGAAAGAATTAAGTATGAAAAGAAGACTTAGCAGAATCAAAAACTTGTGAAGATCCAAGAACTACTCAAATCTATTCCAGCTCAAATCAAGCAAGAGTATGAAAGAAGATTCGTGTTTTTGAAGACAATCTAAAATAAGATATGATTCATATTTATAATTGAAGAAAATCTTTGACCAAATTTACAAGAAGAGTTGATCAAGATTTATCTACAAGAAGATATGAATTATTTACAAGAAGATTTGATCAAGATTTATCACAAGAAGATGTGAGTTATTTACAAGAAGATTTGATCAACATTTATCTACAAAAAGATATGAATTATTCACAAGAAGATTTGAGAAAGATTTATCACAAGAAAATATGAATTATTTACAAGAAGATTTGATCAGAATCTACAAAAAGATATGAATTATTTACAAGAAGATACATTTATTATTTGCAAAGATATGATTCAGATTTTGCAAGGACAAAAGAGAAACTCTAATCTATTCTATAAATAGATTCTCAAGGCTGAAGAAGAAATATAGAGAACTCACAAGCACAAAATTTCTTAAGTCATTAGAGTTCATAAGGTTAAGGTCTAGAGAAACACTTGTTCAAAAGAAATATTTTCTAAGTGTTTTCTAGTGTGAGAGTCATTGTACAATCAACTTGTTAAAAGCAAATCAATTTGTTCCAAACTCTTGTAACCCAGTCCGATAGTGGCTTTCGTGTTCCTCAAGCAATCTGTAGGTTTTCAGATTATGTTAAGAAGACTTGACTTGTAGATTCAAGGAGTTTGTTTTCCTCAAAGATTCTGTAGGTGTCAGGTTGTTTTGAGAAGACCGGCTTGTAGGGTCAGGTGTTGTGTAATTCAAGTTTTGAATTAATGGATTAAAACCTTTTGAGTGAGGGGCTAGACGTAGCTACCAAGTTGGTGATGAACTAGGATAAATTCTTTTATCACTTTAATTCTGCAATTCTTGTTTTACTTTTGCCTCAAATCACTTAACCCGATTGCTACAACTTTTATTCTAAGTAAGTCACCAAACCCAAACCAGTTTTAAATAAATTAGTAAAAAGAATCCAACTTAGTCAAACACAATTCAACCCCCTTCTCGTGTTTGCACCTTCAATTTTATGGATTAATCCCTTCTAATGAATATTTATAAACCAAGAGCTAAAAGCTAAATCCATTAGCCCCAACTTCTGGTCAACTAAAGATCGTGTCTTAACCGCTTCTAGTCAACTATCTTTGCGCAAACTTGTTTGACATAGTGGGTTGTCTTCACTTGAGATTCTTTTCCCACGTTCATTTGACTCATATTAATGCATGTGTGCGTTATTCTCCCTTCCTTGATCATTAGTCCTAAAAAATAGCCGCTACTTTCTATTCACTTAGTGTTTCGCACTAAAATATGGATGTGGTTGCTATAGGGTCAAATTATCAACTTACACCAATAATCAAATAATATTTCTTATAACAAAGTTAAGATTCGACTCTTTCGCCCTTTGCGGCTTCCTAGCCGCATCATGATCACCTCAACTTTTCTCGACTCATCTGCTGTTTTTCCAGCTAACAATTTAATATATTTTAGGCGTAAACAAATTCCTCATGTATCACATTAATAGATTCATGGATATGAGATAGTGATGGGAGCCAATCGATTTTTGCACCGTCCAACCATTAACTCATCACCATCCACAATTTAATCAACTTTTTATGGTCTGTTTGATTCGGCTAATCGATAACTCTTAAGTAATTCGGCGTATTGATCGACTTGCATTAATCATATTGGACTAATATCTCAATTCAACTAACATTTTCCGCAGTTAATTAACATGCTCTAACTTGCTCGATTATCCTTCAACCCTTAGCTTTTCACCATAAGTCATCTTTTCCTTAAAATGGTTTTCCCGTCTCTTTCCATTTCTTGATTCTTTTGCTTTATGTCATGTACTTGAGCAAATTTTGTTCCAAAGGCCTTTGTCTTAATAATGAAAACTCTTTCAAGGGTTGGTTCCTTACCTAACGACGGATTCTAAAGGTAAATAGGTTGTCAACAACAACCATATTACCAATGCCAACGAGTATAAAAATATTTGTGTATCGTACTCTTCCCTTTATGTCATAGGTAAGCCATGATTACTCTACTTACCTGCGAAACTCAACAAGTATGATGGTTCGGATGACTTGTTGGATAATTTACCAAGGAACACATCAAGGCCAATTTAAATGTCATTCAAGTTATGCAACTTTTGATCATTCGTCAAATAACCAAAACACGGGGGCATTTTGTTACGATAAAATTTCATTGTTAAGTCAACCTTGATAACATCAACAAAGTTGACGGAAAAGTCAATGAAAGTCAGCAATTCTCCAAGAGGATTACACTTTCGTCATCAAAAAGATGGTCAACATCAATCCAAAGTCAACACAATGATTCTAAAAGGGAAGATTAAAGTTGTCGACGAGCTACCAAGTTTGACAAAGGGAGATATGTTTGGAATAGCTTAACTATCCCCGTCAAAGCGCACTTAGGTGTACACGATTGTGGCCTATCACATAGTGGGTTACTTAGGTTTTCTTCTATAAATAAAGGGTTACATCCATGGAATCAAATGTCAGATACTTCATTTTTGAAGCTTACTCCTAAATTGGAAAGGGATTCAAGCATTCCAAAATTTAAGTATGCCTTCAAGTGTCTTTTAAATTCTTTTCAATTCAATGATATGTTTTTAATTTCTATAAGTTTCTTGTTGAACATTTACTTTTCTGCACAATTTATCTTTCAAGATCATTTATTTTCAAAACACTTTACATTTCAATCATTTTATAATTCAAGCACTTTATTTTTTACGCACTTTATTCCCATGCACGTTTACTTTAAAGTCAAATTATTTTCACATCAAAATTAAATCTGAGGTTTTTTTTAAACTATAAGCTTATTTTCAGCAATATTCACCAGCTAAATCCCAGAGCAATCCAGAGATTTTTTTCTCACAATTTAGAGAAAAAATAGTTAAAGCAAGTTATGGAATCCAGACGGAATAGTCGCACTAATAAACATTGTGGTTAGAGTTGCTCAATTTCACCATGTTCACTTACGTAAAAACATATACAAGGAATGTAGAAATCCTAGAAGCTCTCAAGAGACTTAACTAGAAGCTCTCAAGAGACTTAACAAGGTGCTGTAAAGAAAATGCATTGTTCAAGATATGTAAAAAGATATCCATTGCCTTGTAGATCCCTTCCGTTTTTATACCCATGTTTTTCTTGGGAAATGTGCCCTTGATATGCTCTTAAACCATTTAGGTTGGTCTTTTGGTCTTCTGTTGAATTCCCCTTCTAGAGTTAACAGGTACAAGGAGGTACCACGTTTCCTATATGTACTACGTGTGGGATGAGTTGGAGGATACCACGTACGAAGTCTTACTGGTTTGGTTTTGCTTAGTCATCCATCTAAGTCCATGGAGTGTTGTTGTTTCTGGTTTGCTCAATCTCCCATCAAGTTCACAGGTGTTGTTGGTTCTTCTTAACTTAATCTTCCGTTCTTGTCCAATAACAAAGGGCAAACTTCCATAATAGTGAGGTAAATTTCTATTTCTAATAAAATCCTCAGAACAAAAGTGTCGAAGTTTATTCCACCAAATGCAATATGAAATTGTTATTCCAAATTAAAATAAGCTAATTTGTCCGCACATGAGATTTTTAACATCTTAGTTTTTGTGAGATGCAAACAATTCTTCCAACGAGTTCTCAGAGCTTCATTTGGGCAGTGGGTGGTAGAAATAACAAGGAGCGAATTGGTTTTTATCCATAACCGATTCCAATTGTTTTCACAAGCTTTTTGGATTGCTATAATGACAGCCACTAACTCAACCTCAAAAGCTGTAGCATTTCCAATATGAGCAATAAAATCAGCCTCACTATTTCTAAAGAGCCATCTTGAAGAGGCCTTGTCCAGAACTCCTATAAAAGCTTCATTTGTGTTACATTTAAGCCAAAGTGGGGGAGGGGTTGCCATTGGACCTCTCTGATTTCGAGAGACTTTTTCATATTATCTTTAATACCAAAGTGATGTAATAATTTAAGCTCAATAATGGAGGAAGAGAGAGTACCTTTTGATTTGTTTCCAGATATTAACACATAAGTTGTGGCCATGTTTAAGGCTTGAGAAAAATTGATGCGAGAGTTGTTAAATCTAATCTGATTTCTGACCAAAAAATGATGATTGTCGTCGTTATTATGTCTAAGGCTTGGGGACTCCAATTTGGCCCACCAGATCCCTTTATCTAACATGCATTTTATTTATTTATTTTATTCATGTAAAATCTATTCCGTAAGTCCGTAACTAAAAAAACGGTTTGGTCGGACTTTTTTTTGGTCAAATATGCTCCTTCAAAATATAATCAATTTCCATCTTTATTTTTTAAATTTATAGCTAATTATTTTGACACCACACCTTATTATTTTAAAATAAATCTCAATTTTATTCTTCAACCACTTTTTTCTCCGCATATTTTTTAACCACTTTCTTCCCTCTCCAAATTTCTCCAATCTATAAAATCTATACCATAATATAATATAAACTCAAAAGTTAATTACCACTTAACTATAATTTGGTCGGACTTTTTTATTAAAAAAAATTATATTAACTAAAATGAATCTTGGAATCTCGGAATGATAACTTTCAGCATCATATATCAAAAATGAATTTAAAAAAGAAAAGGTGGGTATACCGTTTGAACAAAATAATGAGCATTGTGAAGCTAAGCTAACAAAAGGTGCTTCTCTTTAAGAATAACTAAGAGAATATGTCTAGTTCGTCTGATGCAATAAAGAGATAATCTCTTTAAAGAAGGATAAGCAAGAGAATAAACTGAGTATAGCATTTCTTCATTATGGAGAAAATAGTCAATGAGTCAGTTACAAAAATAACACAACGAATAACTTTATCACGATTCAATCAAACACCACTGTGAAAAGTCTACATTTAAGAAAATAAGAAGTTATTGGATGCTACTTTGCAGTAGAAACCACTAATGAACTCACCATTATGGTCGCGAAGGATCCGTCACAAGTTGAGGAACCATCAATATGGATGAAAGCACCAACATTCACCTTGATAACCCCACAAGGGATTTAATCCACGTTTTCTGAATATGCTTAATCCAATTATGCTTCAGAACCTTACTCTTGATCAAAGAGTTATGAATAAAGTCAACTTGGTTAGAAATATAATGTCACACATCATTCTCCATCTTTTTACTTTGGGAGAAAACCAAAGAGTTTTGATCTTTCCAGAGTTCATTAAACGGCACACCAAAGAACATTTTCCATGTCCAATGGATGTTTTTAATGTCGTTGTGAGTAAAATTCCACTCATTCAAGCATAAGTACCAAGGCTAAAAAATTTACTCCAAAATTCATACTTAATATTTATATTCTAGAAATAGTTGGACATCTTCACAATCCCTCACAACGTGCATAAGGGTCTCAAGTGTAGAGAGGCATGCTAACAGAGGTCTTCGGAGGCCATGTGTATATGAAATCTCTTAGCATTTGTCAAGAGTTTCCCGTGGGCCATCTTCCAAAGCGTCATTCTAACTCTAGTTGGGTCATGCAAGTTCCAAGCCTCCTTGAACAATATTATCGAATCAGCATTATCTCATTGTTTGTGAGGTTATTATAGGTTGACTTGAGAGTAAATTGGTCGTTAGTGGTTGGCGCCATATCAGAAAATTCGGAGAAGCATCGATTGGAGGCTTAAAGGATCAAATTTTCTCACAGATTGACTCAAGAGGAATTTGTTGTTGTTTACTCCAATTTCAATTTGTACTGTTGGTGTAGCTCGATACATAAAACTCATATTTTCTAGGTGGAATGGCTTGAGGTATTGAGTCAGCAAGCTTTCCACAACTTGGTATCCATGGATCCTTCCAAAATTTTATTGAATGGTCGTCATGAATAACCCATCGCACATTACTTTTAGTATTGAACCAAACTTTACAAATATTCCTCCATGCATTAGAAGCAATGTTGCATTGTTGGATAAGAGAGATATTCATAATACCACAATTATACTTGGCTTGGGCTAGTTGAACCCAAAATATGTCTTTGTCTACAACCAATGGTTAGGCAAGTATGGTCATATATGCCTGATTAAGGACTTTGAGATTCTTGAAGCCAAGTCCACCTTCTTGCTTTGGCTTGCAAATTGTTCCTCAAGATATCAAATGGCATGTTCTATGTTCAGTTGTACCCTAGATGAAGTTGGATCATAATCTCTCAACTTAGTCACAAATAGAACTAGGAATTGACATGATTTGTATCATATAAGCAAGAATGCTAGATAGAGATGATTCATTAAGGTGAGTTTAGATCTCAATTTATCCAAGATATAAAGGAGAATGAATCTTTTGAGACTCGTTGATGGATTAGAGGAACACCAAGGTATCCTCCAAGACTTGTAGTAGGGTAAATCCTTAGACTTTGACATAAAAAGCCGCATCCCTAATTGACATATTTTTAGAAAAAAAATACCTAAGTATGCTCCAAAATTTGTAATTGGGTCGAACCTTTTTGTACATATATGCCCTTTATTATATAATAAATTTACATTTTTATCATTTATCACTAAGTATTTGAAGCCTCGTCCTATTATTTTAAAAATTAAAAATACCATACCTCCAAAATTTACTCATTTTCTTATTTCCATTTTTCTCAACTTTTTCATATGAATAGTCAACACATTGACATCGAATACAATATTTAGTCTTCACCACTACTCTATTAAGCAATGTAATAAATTTATTATTAGAAGTAGTAGAAAAGGTGTGAAGATTTACGGTTAAAGTTTGAACTTTCATGAGAACAAGAAGGTTCTGCCATCAATTGATGTGGAACAATTACTTCTTATTTCAGTCCACATGTTCTCTCTCTATTAAGCATAAATTTATTATTAGTGATACTTTGTTATCTCAAAGTTAAGTATTGTGCTTTGATATTCCATATAAACACATACATATATGATATATAAGTATATGTTAATATATTGTTATCTCAAACTTACGAATATGTGAAATAATAACACTAAATGGAAACAAAATAAATCTATACCTATACATAAAAGAAATACTTGAATTTGATGGAACATTTTGTATTTTAAATTTATTCAAAACTACAATTAAATTATAAAAAAAAAACTTAATAAAATATACACATTAGTCTAAAAAAAAGTAACAAATATCAAAAAAAAAAAAAAAAAAAAAAAAAAAAAAAAAAAAAAAAAACGACATACACAAAAAAAAAAACGAAGGGCCCCAACTCGTGTGCACGTTAATAAAAATAATGTTTTTAATCTCAATTAGGTTATTAATTCTCTAGTAATAAATTTTACGAATTTTTGTAGAAATTTAACCACTCTAAAAAAACCAACGAGTCGCTCACTAAGCATAGCAATTCCTTCACTATAAAATTATTAATCAAATTTTTTTATTCAATCTTATAAAATTTGTCATTTATTCTTTGGGAATAAGAATGTAGTAAGATAGTCATTTTTTCTTTTACCTAAATATGGTACATTAAAGATAAGGAAAAGCTTTCTATTCTTTGTTTAGAAATCTCCAACGGTGAACTCAATATGTGTTCATTAAATGGGGTCTATCGTGCCACATCATCTCCAAGCAACTCATTCATTTTTTAAACTCAACATGAGTTCATTAAATAGAGTCACTGTACCACAAACAAAAAGCATATTAAGTCCCACAGCTTTAATTTATACATTAATATTTTAATTATATTTAAATTTATTATAACTTAAAATATTAATTTAAATATTTCAATTAATATTATTATACATTATTTTAATTTAAATTTAAAATAAAATTGAACTTAAATTTTTTATAATAATAATAAAAATTAAATGTTAAAATACATGACATAAATAATTAAAAATGATAAAAGTAAATAATAATAGGGTAACGGTTATAAATTTATTATTATTAATAAAATATTAAAAAAAGTAACAGATATAAATTTATTATTACTAATAAATTAATAAAAAAAGATAACAATTATATAAAAATACCGTTCTTTTCTTGGAGTACATATTACAATTTGACACAACTTCAAACTTCCAAAAAAACTCACATTTACGTGGCGGACGAACTTATTTTATTTTCGTGGGAGATGCTTTTACACATTCATTAAATTAGATTCGATCGATCTCAATAATTAATTTAATTGAAAGCTCACGCAGTAACCGCACAGAATGTAATTCCTCGTTACTGAGGCGTAGACGCAAGCAGAGAGGAGAGGATCTGAGAAACAGCCACAACCAAAGAAGATTCAGGTGGGGTCCACATACTACAAGTGTCAAGTTGAGAAACACATAACAAACATAACCGTCACCAAATACAAAATAAAACTATATTCTCTTCTAGCACTGCCATTCAGCTGCAACAAGATTAATTAAATTCAAAACAATGATGAAAAATACTGGTCATCACAATTTGAATATGGATGTTAAAACAGTTGGAATAAATATTCCACCTAAAGTAGCGAAACCGAATCTGGTCGGTTTGCTTCCTCGTAGATTATGGTTACCGACAAAAACAACATGGGCATCACGGAAGAGGAAGGTTCCGGTTGAGGTTGAAGAGGTGAAGTTGAATAAGGTGGTTTTGGAAGAAGTTGAATCTGCTACAAAAAGTGCTTTTGGATTTGGCGTTTCAGCTGCTCTCTCGTTATGTATTTTCTTCCACGCGCCAACTGCTCTCGCTCAATCGCTCACCGTTGCTTTTCCCGTTTCACGCGCACCTGAGGTCATCTCTCTCTCTCAATTTATTCCCTAATCACACGTATTAATAAATGCTTCCAATAATTAAAAGAAAAATAGAAATTATTTATTAAACTACTCATTTTATTTATTAGGAGCATTTTTTACTATTTTCAATGTAAGTATAATAATTGTGTAAATAGTAATAATTGAAGAGTAGTATAAAAAAAAATAATTAATGTTGTGTTAAAAATTGTTAATGATATTCATTTTGAAACAAATTTGTTTTTTTTGCTAGAGTGATACTCTTTATGAGACCAAAGAGTATTTCTTTTGAAAAATTCAATCTATAGTTATTTGAACATCAAAAGATTAAATTAATATGAAAGAGAGAGAAAATAATAAAAAATTAAATTGTATTGTTTTTTTTCTCTAGGGATACAGGTTAGATTTTCACGACGCAGTGAATTTAGATTTTTGAATCTATGTTCTGAAAACTTTTCATATTTAGTATCTCAAGTGTCTATAATAGAATTACTTCATATGGAGAGAAACAATAAAAAATAAAAATTAAATTGTATCCAAAATCCAAACAATATATCTAGTCTCAAATAACATATTTGTTGAAAATTTACTAATATTTCTCATTATTTTAACTGAACCAAAAATTTGAGATAATATTTAAACAATTATATCATCATTGAATTTTGTTGAGGGATTACTGCAACTTCACTCTTTTTGAGCATGAAGATAAATGAATTCTAGTGTGAGTGTATATGGTTAATGAATATAAGAATGTGCCAAAATTCATTAACCATCCACCAAATACAATTATCTATGATTTTAAACGTCATTAAATACAGTTTTCATGTTTCAAATATACATGTATTTGTTAATAATCATTCAAATTATATCCAAATATACATTTTTAGGTGTTCAAATATAGGTGATATTCATTAAACCCGGTCTGTTTTTAAATATACACTTGCAAATTGTAGTTAATAACTTTTAAAGTTTTGGCTAATTGTGTTCGATAGATGGTTAATGTTTGACAATACATTGCTATATTCATTAACTATAATTAATCATATATTTTAATTGCATTAACCAATTTGATGTAAATTTTATGTGTAAAAATTAGATTATTCGCTCACTGAAATTTATGCTAGGTAAATGCAGTTCAAAGAACTCTTGTTGAAGCATGGGGCTTGATCCGGGAAACATTTGTTGATCCTACATTTAACCATCAAGGTATATTTATCATAATTTCTTATCCTATCTCTCTATCAAGAAATAATTGGTGCATAAAGTTAATAACGAAATGTATGAATGTTTTTACATGGATAGATCAATAATGAAACTTTTACTTGTAGATTGGGATATGAAGTTGCAGCAAACAATGGTGGAAATGTTTCCCCTGAACTCAGCTGATGCAGCCTACAACAAAATCAGTGGAATGCTTTCTACACTTGGAGATCCTTTCACTAGAATTATCAGTCCAAAGGTCTTACAACTAACATTAGTATCCTTTTTTGCAATCTCATTCTCACTTACTTTCTTGGTCGTTAGAAAAAATTATAACGGTTACCTTTGTTCATTTTAAGTGTCGTTTAAGGTTGTTTTACACAACTGTAAAATAAAAAAATTTGTTGTTTCTGATGAAATTAATTGTCTTTTTCCTTTCATACCCTTGACGGTTTATTATCTTGTTTCACCTATTTATGTCTCTGCAGTAAATAAAGGGTATTATTGACAAAATAATAGTTAATGTTGCATTAAACATTAAAAATTCTTCTAAAAAACTGACAGTTAAGAAGGAACGGAAAGAATAGTAAATAACTTAAGATAGGATCATATTCATAGGTCCAATATATAGTAACGTTGCTTATGTGAAATAGATTGTTCAATACCATTCTTAGATCAACAATTCTGTTTTATTTTTTTTATTTTTTTATGTTTAACAGTGATTCTTACTTACAGGAATATCAAGGATTTAGAATTGGAAGTGAGGGAAACTTACAAGGAGTTGGCCTCTTCATAAATGTTGAACCAAGAACAGGACATTTGGTCAGTCACTTCCTATAATTTTGAGCAATCAAACACATTCAAATTTTTCATGCTTATTGTTTTGGTGTCATTTGATTATGCTGTTGACCCCTACCTCCTTTTGCAGCAGCTAGAACTAGATATCAATCATAGCCATGCATGTCTTGCTTCATATATGTTTTAGACAAAGTTGGATGATAATGAATGAACTTGTGTTGATTTCTTATTTGAAATTATGATTATTTCTTTACAATAAACTGAAAATCACAGGTTGTTTTGTCATGCATAGAAGACGGTCCAGCTGCTCGAGCCGGTATTCATCAAGGAGATGAATTGGTTGAGATAAATGGTACTGGCCAAAGTATTTGGTTCTTTTCTTTTTTTCATTCATGAAACTATTTAGTTCTAGTGTTCTGTACTTAGGTATTCTAAATATTTAATTTGAAAATAGTACTGTGGAGTTATGGTGTAACAAGTGATTTTCTGTAAAATATTCTTAGTCCTTCTGATATATATGTTGGGGACTCGAACATTTTGTCCCTCAATTTAAAATAATCATATTCTTTTGTTTGAAAATGTTTCTGATTCTGCTCATAAGGTGTCAGTTCAGTGGTAAAAACTTGACATTGTAACTTTAAGGCACACAGTTCAGATTCTCGAGATAGTTGTAAAATGGTCATTAGTATCAATTTAATAAATGATAATTTTCCCTTTCACTATTTAAAAAAAAATTCTGGTTTTGCAGGAGAGAGGCTTGATGGCATTAATAGTGAAGGTGCAGCACAGAGGCTTAGAGGGAATGCTGGAACAACTGTTACAGTAAAGGTTCATTATGAAATTTTCATGCTTCCATTTTTTACACTGTTGTATTATGCCTCAGAGATATTTTCTTGGATCATCTTTTTTATTGGATAGAGTTCAGTTTTCAACTTTCAGTTTCTTTTTCTTGGGGTTAGAGGTCATTTCAACCTTGACTCATTCAAAAAATGGACATAGGTTATGTTTGACAAGTACAAACCGCTAGCTTGTAGAGGATTTCTAAAAGTGTATAAATAATCAAGGTAGAGTTGTTTGATAACAGTCTTTCCCTCACGGGCTTATACCATTTGTTCACTAGTTTATACTGTTTTGAGATGCTAATTCAAGAAGCATTTCAGCTTGTAGCGCATTACTACTTCTAATTGAAGATATTTTTTATGTGATTTTATATTTATCAGTTAGTTCAACTGCTAAATTACCAAACATGTCAAATTAAACTGCTAGCTTATTTGTTATCAACTAACTTACCTGCTATTATAAGTTTATCTACAATTAACTAGTTTATCATCATCTGCTACGTTTTACCAAACACAGCCATAGTGTATGAGAGGGTTTTTAAGGAAATATCAGTAGCTTGAATATTTCATCCTGTACAAGCTTTCTGGAGCATTTGAGCATAATGCTAGAAACTAACTAGAAAACTTATCTTCTCTAGGTCAAAGACTCAAGGAAAAACTCTTATATCCGAGAGGTAACAATCTAGTGATTATGACTACTCAAATGTTAACTCATTTCTTCTATTTTAGCTTATATGTTCTTATGTACAAAAGCAATTCCTTAACTGAAAAACCTTTCCCTTCTTGGTTTGAACTTCAAAACTCACAATATTCCATTGCTGATTTAATATTCATGAAGGTCAAACTTCCAAGGGAGTATATAAAGCTGTCTCCAATATCCAGTGCCATCATTCCTCACAGATCACCTGAAGGGCAGGTTATAAAAACTGGCTATGTGAAATTGTCAACCTTCTCTCAGGTGAGCAAAAGAATCAGATATGAAATAAAATTGAAATTCTATTTTAGCTAAAGTAGAAAACATTTAGGTTTTGATTGGATAAATAACTTCATTAAACACATATAGCATACATATTTATCAAATAAGTATTTATGTATAAGCTATTTCTATTATAAAAGATAAGAGAAAGTCAAACTATTTTCATATAAGCCATTTTCATAAGCTATCCTAAAAAGCTTATGGATTTAATCCGAAAATAGTTTATGGATATGTCATAGGTTGTTATCATAAGTTCTCTCAAACAGTCTTATAAGTACTTATGTAGTTAGATAAACTAAAATAAGTCGATCCAAACATGGCCTTAAACTAACAACCATTTTATTCTCGAATTGCTTTCCATACAAACTATATATAAACTTTTTGTGTTCCATATTGATTATTGACAGACAGCTGCTGAAGACATGCAAAATGCAATTCAGAAAATGAAAAATCAAGGAGTACACTCATACATACTAGATCTAAGGAACAATCCTGTAATTTACCATTTTCATTGAAAATTTCATAGTTTTACCTCATCTCTTGATTAGTGTAGTGTTTTCCACCTCTTTATTTTTACATGTAATTTTGTTGCAGGGTGGTTTGGTAAAAGTAGGCCTTGATGTTGCTCAGATGTGGTTAGATGGAGACGAGACTCTGGTGAATACAATCGATAGAGAAGGGAACATGTCACCTATTAATATGGTCAATGGGCATGCCATAACACAGGATCCACTTGCTGTGATTGTGAGTACTAATTATCTATGAAGTACGGATACCGGACACCAACACGTATACATCAGTAATAATTTTGAAAAATAAAGTGACTGAATGAAACCAAATGTATCGTGTTGTGTCAATGTTAGACACTGCCACGTATCAAACACCGGACATGATGTTAATCTAAGGTGTCGATGCTACATACAATTGCTTAATAACATTGATTATGCTTCTTAATTCTACAATCTCTGAATGAGCCACAAATGGTGTATTAGAAACTTACATTTCATCTAAACATCCACTTGCATTTCTTAAGTGATTCATGTATGTTTCCCGGGACCATTCTTCTATGTTAGCAAGGTGCATTATCAACAACTCATCTTCATTGCCTGAATCTTTTTTTATCTTTCACACATCTTGATTTTCTATAAGCATTAAAGTTACCTGCTGACTATAGTCATAATTAGAAATATTCTCTATTTAATATTGTTGATACAGTTTCTTTAGTTTCTTTTTTTTCCTTATTTTGAAAGATTTCCTCTTGTGTATATATTTGTACATCTCCATTGTGTAATGCAAGTTAGTCATTATAAACTATTCAACTTTATTTGATGAGTGTCAATTTTTGCACCCTCAACACAACAGGTCAATGAGGGAAGTGCAAGTGCTAGCGAGATTTTAGCTGGGGCATTGCATGATAACGGTCGAGCTATTCTTGTCGGGCGCAAAACATTTGGAAAAGGAAAGATTCAGGTACCATTAGTCTTTTCGTTATATAATTATCATACCGGATGTTTTCATTAAACAATACTTTCAAAAGGAAAATCATGAAACAAGAGGTAATGCAAATGTAAGTATTAGTCACTATAAATTCTCCAAGTTAGTCTTCCTTAAGAATGTTTTCATTCTTAAAGGCATGTTTGTGTACCAAGCATATTGCCAGAGTCACTATAATGTTCTGATTTTTAGTGACGTTGCAATTCTATAGTACATTATCATAGTCAAATATCAATTTGATAGTTAGTCTTCATAAGGTGCTATTGTAATTGATGTTTTTCCATCAAAATAAATTTCCAAGTACAGAATTGATGAATTGTTTTTGGAAGTGTAAAATTGATTTTGACATGTTTGGTTGCCGTCGAATAGAATTGATTTTGCCTCCAGAACTGATTCTAACTTGAAGCTAGGATTTGTAGCTTTTGAATCTAAACATGATGTTTACATTGAAATTTATTGTTCTGCTCATTTTTACGTAAATGTATCCAAACATAACCCACTTTATATTCAAATCATTTTTATATTCAAATCATTTTTAATTAAAATCAATTTTGCAAAGTCCATTCATTCAAAATCAATTTTTGTCACCGCATAACAAAACATGCACTTAGTCAATGATTCTTGCATGAACATCATGCTTATAAGCACCACCAATCAACAATGCAAGGATTTCTTGTTTGGGTGATGTCAATCACAATTAATTTTTCCTCTGAAATTGATTCTAACTTGAAGCTATGATTTATAGTTTTTGACTCCAAATGTGAATTTTACACTCAAATGTGTTGTCCAACTCACTCTTTGGTAAATGTATTCAAGCATAAACCACTTTACATTTAACACGCTTTTAATTGAAATCAATTCATTCAATATCAATTTTTGTTGCCGCAGAACCAAACTCACAAGACTCCTTTACCTTTCTGTCAATCTTATTAAACATATCATTCTCATTGCAGAGTGTGACTCAGCTTCATGATGGATCAGCCCTCTTTGTCACAGTAGCAAAATACCTATCACCAGCACTTCATGATATAGATCAAGTTGGAATAACACCAGATGTGCAGTGCACAACAGAAATGCTTAATTCACCAAAGGAACTTTCAACCAAAGATAAGACTTCAATCTCATCTCTTGAAGCAGATTCATGCATTATGGTAGCTGAACATGAGTTGGATATGAAAGATTCCAAGGGAACTGTTTCTTGAACATTGCACTTTCGTTTAATCACATTTTCTTTTCAATGTTGAAAATTGAAAAGGAAAGTTATATGAGTGCTGCTAATTTGTATAATGTTATATTGTGATTATTACTAGTTATCATCAGGATATGAAATAGAGAAACCGATTTGTATATATATCATTCAATAGAATAATAGAAAATTTACTTTTTATGTTGAAGCATAATTTGAACAGTGTTTGATTTTATTTTGAGTAAAAATCATTTGGATCTTTGAATATGTCAGACGATGCCACTCTGGTGCCTAAATATTAGAGATTTCCGTGTGTCTTTCACTATTTAGTTTGATCTTCAAATCTGTTTTTTATTAGTTAGTTTGGTTCTCAGAGGTTCTTATATTTGTCAGTTTGGTCCATGAAACTACTAATAGGAAAAGAAACATAGATGTTTTTGAAGTTTTGATACATTCCAATACTATAATGAGGTTATGTCTCACATTTATGAAGAATCTAATTAAATGAAACAACAAAATTTATCAATTATTACAAGGAATTCAACAAATACATATATCAGCTCACACCAATCGCTGAGTACAAATTACATACCTAGTACTCATCATAATTCATAAAACTAGTTTACAAAATGCTAAAACAGTACAATACCATTTTCAACAAACAAGCATAAACTTCAAGGATTTTAATTCAGAAGACAGTAAAAGATTACCCCTCATAATTGAAAATTTTTAAATCCATTGTTTTCCAATTTAATGCAACATGAATGCCACAAGAGAAGCCAAAACAGAAGAACACAAGACAATTCTAGAAACAGGCAAAGCAAATCCAGCTCCAGCCTCCAACTGTCCAGTTGGTGCAATCTCTGAATCTTGTGCAACAATGTTGGTCACACAAAACATGCCAATAACCATCAGTGACATCAAAATGTTAGCAATGAAGCTACCAAATGATGCCATTTCCACAGAATATCTTTATATTTGAAAAGAGACAGAAGAAGAGGATGTGTTCAATGACAGAACCAAGACTTGGACTTATATAGAAATGAGGAAAACTTGTTCAAGTTAACATCAAAAAGGCGTCATTTTTAAGTTGGTAAAAGGGTATATTAAACATTAACAATTTTTAATGTTACTATTCCTTTGGTTAAGGCTGTTAAGACCCCACAAGATCAATCAATGCTAGGTGGTACAAGGTGGCATATCATCCTCAAAAATACCCTTTAAGACTCTTGTATTGCAGTTACTATTCTAGATTTAAATATAAGAAGAAAAAAACACATTTGGTGGTTTAAATCTTTTATTTGGCAACCATGATATTGTTGTGAAACATCTATCA
Source organism: Cicer yamashitae (assembly GCA_037974755.1). NCBI lineage: Eukaryota > Viridiplantae > Streptophyta > Magnoliopsida > Fabales > Fabaceae > Cicer > Cicer yamashitae. The sequence continues at coordinate 28,494,814 of JBBPBQ010020324.1, read as the reverse complement.
GTTTTACCAATGACTAATCTCCGACTACACTAAAGAATTTGAATGATCACTTTTAGTAGGATCTCTTTTCCCAACTATATTCTTTTCCATCCATCAAACTCTCCATTTCCACTCTAACTAAATTTTTCATATTTAATTTCATTATTCACAAAATATCCTTCGATAAAACAATCTCTGATACAAAATTAAATGAAAAAAAATATAAGAAAAATGTTTTTTTTTTCTTTATAGACAAAGTCACAAACAACATTAATAAACTCAGACACGCAAAATAGAGATTTGAGCTCGAATTTGAGTCAATGCAAAAAATGTACAATCTAACAACGTTGCCATTGCCATTTAAACTAAACCTTACGGACAATGCAATTATTTTTATTACATAAAAAAAAAAAAATTAAATCCGATCAACCATTATTTTTAATCTACAGTGTAATTAATCAATTTTGTTTATAATTGAGTTCAGAGAGACGCAATAAACTAATAATAATAATAATAAGGTTAAATACCACATGTGGTCCCTTAACTTAATTTCAGTTAACGATTTAGTCATTTATCTTTTTTTTTTCCCCGATTTAGTCCTTTATGTTTTTAACTAATTTCAGCGTTACCCTTTAAGTGGGATTTCGTTAAGAAAAAGTTAAAAAAATTCCTCCTTCATGTTTAGAAAAAGTCATCCTTTATGTTTTGAAAATATTTCAGAAAAATATTTAAAGTTTGTTCTAAGTTTGGTAGTAGGATTGATTCGTTAAAACTGAAGCTATGAGTATTTATAATCCATAAACATTACTTCAAATCAGTGACAATCGTACCTAGAGCTTTGATGAACATGTACAATGATCTAGATTAGGGATTTTTTAACTTTTTTTTAACGGAACCCTACTTAAAGGGTAACGCTAAAATTATTTAAAAACATAAAGGACCAAATCGAAAAAAAAAAAAAAAAAAAAAAAAAAGATAAAGGACTAAATCGTTAACCGAAATTAAGTTAAGAAACCACGGGTGGTATTTAACCTAATAATAATAAGGTGAGTAACACTTATGGAACACCCTTGATTTTCCCACATGAGTTGGATCACTTACAAGTTTAGATTCTTAAATATTTTTCTATAAGTTATTGGTTACTTAGAAAAGAAAATAAAGTGAGAAGAAATGTGAAAGGGATTATTATTTGGCCGTCGATCTTTTCTAAATTGAGTGCAATTGGTGGGAACTCTCTTTCAGTCCAGCCAAAGCACCTTTCCGACATAGCAACGGTTCTAATTGGTTTAGAATGTTTCTAGAAAAAGTTTCATCTAGATATTGAGAAAGATGGATTAAGATGGACAAGTAATAAACATAATCAAAGTAATCTTCTTATGAGTATAAATAATAATTAATTCATAATAGTTAATAAAGATATTATTTTTTGACAAAATAAATATAATTTTATAAAATTGCTGTATTCATTAATTTCATTTAGACAGAGATATTTGGTTTATGCAAAAAAAAAAAAAATGGCATGTGTTTATGTAAAATTACTAATCATTTTAAAATATCAACTCTTGCTTTAATACTTTTTGAAAATTTTATTTATTTATTTATGTGGTTCGTAATATACATTATTATCCAATTATCATTGTACTTTGTTTGATAATCCATCCGTCTCATAATATAAATATAAATAAAGTCATTCTTTTTTATCAATTTTTGTTTAAATTATAAAACAAAGAAATAGTATTATTTTTTATCTTTTTATTATTGTCTCAGGGAACAATTAATTTTGTGTATTACCCAAAAACTATCTTAATGAGTAAATATTTTTAAATCTTTAAATATCAGATATTTTTTACCAAATAAAGGGAAGATGAAATATTAATTTATATCAAGTAACAATATTGATGAAATTAAGGCTAAGAAAATCGTCCATTAACATTAACATAGCAGCATAACAGACTTGTTGAGGGACAAGGTAACTGTTGATGGATGAAAAATGGAATTGAAAAGTAAGATATATCATTCATTAATCTGAACCATTAACATTAAGATAGTGGGGAAACCCCAGAAAAAATAGAATAGAGAAAGAAAAATATAGGGGAGTGGGTGAAGAGTTTCAGATCTGATGTTGAGGTTTTATTTGGGTTTCTAGAGAGAAGGGAGAGGGTTTGAGGCATGATAGTTTTATGTAGCTATTCAAAGGTTCACAAGAAAGATAGAATTTCTAAATTGAAGTTTTTTTTTTCTTTGGTTATAATTTTGAAGTATAACTCTTCCAAAATAAATTAGTTTTACTTGCTAAAATGAATAATTTACTTACTATGATAAGCACAAAAAACTACTTTTACTATTATTAAAAATATTAATTAAGTGGGATTAATTTTCTAGATTTTATATAAAAGTACATAAATCAAATTTATTTAATTGTTTTTTTAATGTCAAATACTCAATTACATGCATTAAATATTTTTGAATTAAATGAAGGGTATATTGAACATTAAAGAGTGGATAGAATACAAGACAAGATATGATATATTTATCATATTTTGCATCCAGTATTTGATGAAACAAAAGGATATGATAAGTATTCTTAAATTTGATCTTATCTTGTCTTTGTAGTTGTAACTTTTATATTGAATATGAGTTGAATTAGAAATCAAGATAATTCTTAAAATATTGCAAGAATACTTCTTTTTCTTTTCAATATTTTTGTCCTAATCTAATTCTAATCTTGTTACTACGTTTGCTCTTGTATTTTTTTTCATGCCAATTATTCTTTTTTTTTGCATATAAATTTTTTTGAGAAATTTCATTGACTTTTTATAATTATCATATTTTTTCTTTGTTTTTTTTTTGTTAAATTCTGGAAGAATTTAACATTAAAAGCATGAAGGATTGCTCAAATAATAATTTTTTATTATTATTGTTTATAATGATCATATGTGATTCAGCTCGTAAAGAACTAAAAATTTAAAATTAAAGCATCCCTAGAAGATTGTTCAAAGAATGATTTGTGGTTAATAAGAATGATTTGTAATAAAGCATCCATAAAGAATTTCTCAAAGAATGATCATTATTGAGAATTTTAAATTAGTTCTTGAAGACCTAATAATTTAATATCAAGTATCTTTGTAGAATTTCAACATATGCAATTTTCCATGGTTATCGTGTATAAAGATTTGTCATTGAGTTCCTGAATAATTTACACATTCAGACTATAAATAAAATTTATAAATTATCTTTGATCTTAATATTAATTTTAAAAAGATATATTTTTTATCTTAAAAGAGATGGTATATTTCATTATTATTAACTCACACAACTAAAAGGTTAGAGTTTAACGACAAAATACATATATTTTATGTGACTCAAATATTTCAAGAAGACAGTACAGCTAAGGCCTAACGAAAGTGGCGATTTTATATATGCATGTGATACTATATCAATTGACATGTTTTTTAAAGGCGATTGAATTGTTTTACTAGCAGTTTGTGGGATGATACTATAAGCTAAGTACTATATATTGGTAATTTACATGTTTTTGACTTATGAACTATGTACTGAATTTATTTTTGTGCAATCTATCTATATACTTTACTATCCAAAAAAAGTCTATATCCTGCAAATCTTAAAAATACCCTTAATTAAATTTTTGTTTCTTTTTATTAATTGTAAGGGTATTAAGATTTTTGTTCACTATAATTTAATGTTGATGTAACTTAAAGTTATATTTTTACCTTTTCTCTTTATTCCTATTTTTTAATTCTATTTTTTATTCTTTTCTTCTACTCTTACATTATTTTTTTATCACTAAATTTTTTATTATTAATAATAAAAAAAATCTTCAAAAAAAAAAAAAGTTTTGTTTGGCTCAACAGGAAAAATTATGAAGAAAATAAAAAATAATAATACTTTGTCAAGTTAAAATGTTATACATTTATTTCTTTTTCTATTTTTAACAAAATATAAATAACTTAAAAAACTTTATAAAAAACAAGATGATTTTTTCTCCAACTCATTATGTTCTCAAAATCCCCCAATTGATACGTTCGAATTAGTCAATCGAAAAATGATTTTTTTTATTTATCAAAATACACTCCTAAATTAACCAATTCAAAGATATTGATTGTTGAAGATGAAACTACCGAAGAATAATATAGATTCCAATTTTAGAGTAAATATAGATTCAGATTTATTTTCTGTTTTTTTTAGATATCAATTAGTTATATGTTGCTAAAAAATGTAAAAAAACTTATCACAATAAAAATTATTTATATACATTGCTAAGAAAATATCAATTTATCAATAAATAACATAGAAACTAATATCTTAACTTATGATAAAAAAAATTAACAATTCAAAATTTACTCTATTAACTTAAAAATTAAATTAATAGTAGGCTCACTTATAAGTATTTTTTTTAAATACTTATCACCATAAAAATTAATTATATATCACTAAAAAAATATCTATTTCTAAACTAATAGCATTAAAATGACCATGTTAAATTATAATAAAAATAATTTATCAATTTAAGTTTTGTTCTTGAAAATTACTCTATAATCACATGAAATTAATAGAAGGCTCACTTAGAAATTAGAAGGATATTTAGAAGACTCACTTAAAAAGTAATAGTCCTAAGGTCTTTATGTAAAAGGCTCACAGACGGGATATTATTATTAATTAGTCAAAACTATATTTTAATTTATTTTTCAAATAATTCTTCTATATTTCTAATTTAATACAGCTCTATTGGTATACGTGGGACAAAGTTAACGTCAAAACTATATTTTATTTAATTTTCCTATAACTCTTCTATATTTCTAATTTAATCTAGGTTTGTTGACATACAGGGAAAAAAGTGAACCACTGATGATAAAATTTATGATATTGATATCATAATTATAATTTATTGACATTGATATATGTGGGAGAAAGTGAATCACCTATGTTAGTGTGATAAGGACATAAGTCACCAAGACATAAGTGAAGCCATTCAAAGCTTAGGAGGTGCTATGACAAGGGCTCATGTAAAGAAGGTCCAAAGTGTTTTAGTTCAATTCATGATCAATTCAATGGAAGGAAGAGACCAAGATTTAGGAAAGGAGTCAAAGTTTGTGCTTGTCATCCAAGCAAGTGTTGAAGGCGTGAACCATGGACTTGTTGGTCCGTTTTGATGCTTTATTTTAATTAAGTTGTAACAAATAAATAAACGTAAGGGACCAATTTGTCCAAATTAGGCCCAAAGACACTTAGGTTTTTTTTTTGTGATTAATCTATTATAAAGCTTTCAAAGCTTTAAATTGTGTGTGGTTTGTTTGAATTTAATGTAAATAATGTACTGAAGCAAATGAAGAGCAAAGCCATAGTGAATTCAAATAGAAGGAGAAAAATGGTACAAACATTAAAGAAGGAGGAAGTGGCACCTACATCCGCAAAAGAGGCAATGAATTGTCATTCATTCAACCTTATTTATGAAGAAATAAAAGTGTAACCACCTAAAATAATCATGGTAGCAGCAACACCATCATTGTAGTTGTATCTTATTATTTCTATTCAATTGTAACCATTTGTCAATTATTTTAGCTCTAGACAATGTTAGATTAATTGGTTGAAGCTCTAGCACTAAAGAGTTTCATTTGTCGTTCATTTTGTTGTAATCAACGTGAGACCTTATAGATTATATTAAGGGGCACAACATATGAATAAAGTAGAAGAAAATTTTGATAAAAAAACTCACTTTGTGTGAATTTGTGAGCATTGCTCTTTTGGTTCTAGATTATCAAGAAATCAAGTTTCTTGTGGTGATCTCCACTTGATTTATCATCTTTTCTAATAAATAGAATGAGTGTAGCGCCTCATTTCTCATTTTTTCCACCAATTTCTTTCATTTTATGTGTAATCTTATAACCAATAACCAAGTATTTTGTGAATTTCAAATAAATTGATAAGTGTTCAAATAGTTAGCCATTGAGCGGTAATCAGAGCAAGGTTCCGTTTGGACTCTTTCTTGTTTAAATTTTAAAATTCACTATTGTTTGTCTGTTATTTTTGCAATTCCTTTAAGTAAACTTATATTTGAAGCATTAGAAAAAATAAAATAAATAATTAATATATATATATATATATATAGAGAGAGAGAGAAAGAAAATCTGGTTGTGATTGAAAGAATTATGATTTATATCATTCATGTTAATTGTTGCCACGATCTAATTTCTTCCTTCAATCGATTTTCACAGAAGTCAAAAACTCGTTATTTTTTCTGGAGAGGAAGGGAGCGAAAAGGTCGTGATTGACCATGCCAGTAACAGTAAAAGCTGGACTGTTACAGTTGTGGATGCACTTTCAAGAAGGTATGTTTTGTTTTTTACTATTGAAACAAAAGTTTTTGAACTTGAACATATTAAAGAATTGTATGAAAGTGATCTTGATTTTTCCTCAAAATTTTTAGCCTGTGAACATGTTGCCCTCAATGGTTATTTTAGGCACAATGGATATTTTATTTAAAGACAAAAGACTATGTGTGCCCAAAAGTTACATTAGACAATTGCTTGTTAAAGAGGCGCATGAAAGGGGGATTAATGGGGTATTTTGGGGTTTCTAAAACTCTAGAATTATTACAAGAACATTTTTATTGGCCTCACATGAAAATTGATGTGAAATTTTTGTGATAAATACATTATTTGTAAGAAGGTCAAGTCAAAAGTTATGCCTCATGGTCTTCATAATCCTTTGCATATTCCTGATTTTTCTTGGAGTGAAATTTCCATGGACTTTGCTTTGGGGCTGCCTAGAACAAGAAATGGAAATGTCCAAATGGATTGAGGTAGTGACCCTTCCTACTAATGATGCCAAGGTTGTTGCCAAATTTATTCATAATTTTTTTTTTCATTAGATTTGGTACACCAATGGCTATCATTAGTGATGAAGGAATTCATTTTTGTAACAAATTATTTGAGAATTTATTGTCAAAATATGGAGTTAAACATAAAATTGTCACCGCTTATCATCCAAAAACAAGTGGCCAAGTTGAACTTTTAAATAGAGATATCGAAAGAATTCTAGAAAAAAATTGTAAACCGCTTTGGAAAGATTGAACTCTCTATTTGGAAGATGCTTTGTGAGCTTATAGGACTGCTTGTAAAACTGTTGAGACAAAATCCCAAATTAATGTTTTGAAGATAATGAAACAACTTAATTAATTTCTAATCATGATTCTAATTATGTTGCTATATAACTTGTGCTTTTAAGTGTATTATTCGAAGATAGATAATCATTTACGACTATACAACAACACAAGATTATCCTAGTTCATAAGAGCAGCAATCTAGACAAACCAATATCATTTTGAATTTTGACAGTATCAGATTTATCAAACAAGGTCATTCTGAATAATTCATTTTAAAAATAAAAATAAAATGAATCATTTCCCAAAATACAGATCTCAAGTAAAACAAATATCAAGGCAACTTAGAACCACGATCAAGCCTAAATGGTTAAAAGAAGCAAAACAACATCAAGAACAATAACAAGATCAATCTCCAGATTGATGGCCTATAAACAAGTACAGCTAGGACAACAAGGATGAAAAGGACATTGATGTTGCACCTTTTGCAGAAAGTTCAGCTTGCGTACAAAGCTGAAATACTGACACCAAACAACTATTAAATGATCTCAATCACAGTATTTACTCAAGCACAAACGAAGAATGTTCTAGTTACAAAGCAAGAACGTTCTGGATAAAATAAACACATGTCTATTAAAACATCACTCTAAATAGTTGGATTAATAACGACTATATGAGCTATCATCAACCTTAATCACGCCTATAAGAAGAACCTCAAGGTGAAAATAACAACAAGAGTTTCAAGTGCAATCAATTCATTGTTGGAACCAAGTTGATTTTATACTTAGAGTTTTGATGATAACAGAAGTATTTTTTTAGAACAATATATTTGACTTCAAAGAGTATGAAAGAAGATTCATGTATTTGAAGAAAATCTCAAATAAGATTTGATTCAAATTTATAATTGAAGAAAATTTAAAATAAGATTTGATTCAAATTTATAGTTGAAGAAAATCTAAAATAAGATTTGATTCAAATTTATAATCGAAGAAAATGTAAAATAAGATTTGATTCAAATTTATAGTTGATGAAAATCTAAAATAAGATTTGATTCATATTTATAATTGAAGAAAATCTTTGACTAAGTTGAAAAGAAGATATGGTTAAGATTTGAAGAATATTTGAAAAAGATTTGATGAATATTTGAAGAAAATTTGATCAAGAGAGAAACACTTGTTCAAGTTAGAAATATTTTATGAGTATTCTTTTCTTAGAGTGTGAGAGTTATTATTATTATCAGCTTTATTAGAAGCAACTACTCAAGTTCCAATCTTTTGTTTCCAACTCGATAGTGGTTTAGTTCCTTCTTCAATCTGGGGTTGACAGGTTGTTAGGAGAAGACTTGGTGGTTAGTTCCTCAAAAGTCTGGGGTTGTGAGGCTATTTGGGAAGACTGGCTTGGAGGGTCAGGTGTTTTGTTATTCAAGATATTTGAATGAGTAGATTAAAGTCTTCTAAATGAGGGGACTAAATGTAGCCAAATTAGTGGTGAACCAGAATAAATATATGTGCAAATTATTTATGCTTTCGTTGTTTGCTACTTCTGAATCCGATTGCTTCTTATCTAAGTAATTCATAAAAACCAAACTAGTTTTTTAATTATTTATAAATTATCAAAAAGTTATCAACTTTGTCAAACACATTTCAACCCCCCTTCTCGTGTTTGCACCTTCATTCATCACTAAAACAATCACACTTGAGAAACCAAAGCTCTTCAATCAAGCAAAAGCATCAGTTCTCTTTCACTAGATTCAATTATCTTTTTACTGAGTTTTCTACTGAAAATCAATCTCAAACAATTGTTGAGTAGATTCTGATCCATAACCATCTTTCATAATTTCATTTGAAACTCAAGACTATATTCTTAATGATAGTTTGAGTGGTTTGTAAAAATATTTTTTGTGATTAAAAGATAACGTGTAAAAATCCTTTCTAGACTGAAAGGTAATTGTAAGATATTCTTTCAAGGTTGAAAGGTGAAAACTGTAACTGATCAAGAAAGTTTGTGTGAAAGCAAGAACATTCTTGTGTAAAGCACATTAGTGGAAAAGCTCACAAATTATAAGGACTGGACGTAGCCCACCTTGGGTGAACCAGGATACATCATTGTGTGATTATCTTATCCTTATCCTTAGTTATTTCTCACTCACAATCACTGATCACGTAGAAATTATCTTTTTCATTTATTTTAACTAACCAAGAAAGTTTTGCATTTTTATTTTGTAACCAAGATTAATCTTGAGTTAGTTTAAATTTAAAAGTATGAATTAATTTTTAAAAGAGAATCACAATTCAAACCCTTTTTCTTGTGATTGACATTGTTACTTCAAAAACATCTTTAAGAATGTCTCCTTATTGAATTATTTTTTACAAAGCATGTCATTTGCCCATTGAGTTGCAACATAAGACATTTTGGCCATAAAAAAGTTAAATTTGGATTTACAGCAGGCTAGTACAGGGCTAGTACAACAAGAATGTTGCAGTTTAATGAGCTTGATGAACATAGAATATTTTCTTATGAAAATGTTGGGCTTGATAAATCCAAAGTTAAAAAATGACATGACTAGAGGATTCAAAGAAGAAAGTTTCATGTGGGAGAGAGATTCTTACTTTTTAATTCTAGGCTTAAATTGATCCATGGAAAGCTTAAGTCTAGATGGTCAGTACCCTTTTATAATTTCAAAAATTTACTTACATGGAGTTGTGGATTTGAAAGAAGAATTTGGTAGGGAATTTAAGGTTAATGGTCAAAGGATTAAGCATTATTGGGGAGAGCTAATGGAAAAAGCAAAGGCCTCCACAATACTTATGAATGAAAGATTAATTTGGAAAGGTTTGGTTGAGGACTTTAAACCAAGTGCATTTGGTAGGCAACCGAACAATAAAGGGAGTAGAAATACTCTCCACTTTTACTTTATTTTAGTTGTTTTTGGTGTGCAAGAATTCAAGAAATCATATGATGTTATGAACTAGGGGAGGGTTGCTACAACACTATTGTAGAAACAGTGTAGAGGCTAAAGCTGCAAGGAATACAACCCCGTGATTAATTATGTTGTAGCATCATTCAGGATAGTAAATGCTCTGAATCTTGCATTAGTTTTATTTTTCTTGTCTTTGTTGGATTATCTGTTTTTAAGTTCAGTAACAAACCAAACCATACTTCAAACTTGTAGTATGAACAATTTAAAAAATTGTTCATATTATAGTTTGGGGGAGGGAATAGTTTAGTTAGGTTGGATGAATAAATTATGTTATGATGATTAGCTGACTTGTTGTTGGTTTGTATGTGTTATAATTTAGTTTGATTGAATGATTTGAAAATGTTGAAACTTAGGATAAATGATTGAGAAGACTCATTGATTTAACTCCAAAGTTATGTTTTTAAGGAAAAAATTGAGAGATTAAAAATGACTAAGGCTATATAAGTATGTTTGAATCGAGTTGTGATTAATAACTTAGCATTAGAGAATTTTTGTTTAAAACATGGAAAATAAAGAAATAGTGGCAGCTCAATGCTAGTAAATAAATAAGTCATGCTATTGAGTAGTAATTAGTGATCCTCAAAACACCATTCATATTAAAAGGTTATGTAAAACTAAACTTGAGTTAACTTTAAGCTAAGATTGTGCTTATGTGGCCTCTTGAAAACTCCTCCCTCGCTTTATTCTATTTAATAATAATAATAATAATAATAATAATAATAATAATAATAATAATAATAATAATAATAATATTAATAATAATAATAATAATAATAATTTATTTCATAATAATAACAGTAATAAATGCAGTTAAGTTTAAGTTATGATTGTGCATATAATTAAATCATAGTAAAATCAATATAATAACAATAATAATAGAATTTAATTTAATTTGTATACACCTACAAATCTAAAACTTTTTTATACATTCCTTCAATCAAATTATTCTATTATGCCGCTTTTTTAAGTTGGTTGTTAAAATATCTCTACAAATATCTATTTAATATATTTTGATTGGTTGTATATCTTAAAAAGTTTTACATCGTAATGCATAGAACTTATTCTCATAATAATAATAATAATAATAACAAAAATAATGATAATGCATTATGAATGTGTAAAAAAAACCATTATAAATTGAAAATCTAAAATATAATAACAAATAATTGCAACCAATGAAATATATTACTCACTCTAGAAGATCCAATTTGGTCTCTCAGAAAAATCAAATCAATTTTATTCCTTAGAAAAAATGGGACAACTTAATCCATACATGAATCACTATTAGACAAGGAACAATTAAATCTGGAACATGATTACAAAAATAACTCTAACAATAATTAAAAAGAGACAATTTAATCTCTTATTTTTTTGTTATATTTCATATTCAACAATTTATATAATCAATAATAATAGTTTTTATTATCATTATTATTAAATATGTCAAAAGAATGTAATCTATATAATGATATTGTATAACACAAATTTGAATTTGATATAAAAATATTTCATACTCTATATATATTTTTTGAATTTTTTTGAATTTATACTTATTTTTATGACAGACTGTTAATAAGCTGTACTAATAAAATATAGATAAATTGGTTCAATTTTTTTTCAGTTATAAATAAAATAATTTTTTTTACTTTTATTCATAAAAAAATATTAGAGTCAAAATAATTCATTACTTTAATACCCTTCACCTTCTATATATATGTTTAAGGTTTAATTCGATATTTGGTCTCTTACCTTTATTTTAAGTTTTATTTTAGTCTCTTACATTTTAAAAGTTTCAATTTAGTCACTTACAT
>JBBPBQ010020324.1:28463362-28482658 GCA_037974755.1 Cicer yamashitae | reverse complement strand
AATGAAATTTTTACGTGATAATTAATATTTTAAATTGATTTTATATTTGGCTATTTACGTTTATTTTAGGTTTAATTCATTTTGGTCTATGTTTTAAAAGTTTTTAAGTTGGTCCCTTACATTAATCTCCTATATATATTGAATTTATTAGACATATGAATATACATATATTAAAAATAAATAAATAAATAAATAATATCTAATAGTTCTATAATTTGGTTAACATAAAGACATGAACCCTAGATCTTGACGAGTCTTAATTAACTAATTTATTCATTTTAATTCATCTTCTAATGACTACTACTACCACTCGATTATTAAGAATCCGTACAACTACAAATAAATAAATAAATAATATATATATAACACTTTATCTATTATTATTACAATTATTTATTAAAGAATTTGCTACGTTCATTGATGGTATTGATGCTGCAAAATATGGAATTTTAGAATCCTAACAAAAAGATCAGCAAATCTTAATAAGAGACAATCTTAAAACTTTTAAAACATAGGTACCAAATTGAAACCTAAAACAAACTTAAATTATTGATCGGTTACAAAATTATAGTAATTCTATTACTCTTATTCATTAGTTTCATATTTTTCAGATTCCATATGTTACGATGCATTTATGGGAGCATAATTGTCAACTTTTCCACAAAGCATTTTCACACTATCATATATTTATTTTTAATTAATAAATGAGACTTAAAACATTTCATTACTAATAATTTGAGTACATGCTGGCAGACTTTTATATATATATATATAGTTAATCTTTAAGCATATGTTTTTGTGGTGATAGAGGGTTTTAATTGTTCAATTGCACTCATTTTCTTACAATTCCTAATAAAATAATTTGTGTGTTTTTAGGTTGAAAGTTGCATTATTTTTTAATATCAAAGTAGTGTTTTGTTCAACGCTACATGTCATAATTTTCAGATAATTGTTTGTACTTCTATCTAAAAAGAAAATTGGACGTATAGTTTCAAGTTTTTCAAATAACTTCTCCATTTTATTTATAATCTAGCTTTGGGTAGTTTATATTATCCTCTCAATATATTATTATTTTTGCAATAGCAATCACCATCACATATATATTTTCAATAGAAATTAAGTGTTATGGGAATGATACAATAATGAGGTGTTTTTACTATTATTTTTTTTTTTTTTTAAACAAGTCAAAAATAAATATATTCAAGAAAGGTTCTAAGCACAAGAAGTGCTTAGAGCAAGAGCAAAAAAAATTCTACAATGTATCTACTGAATGAACAAAACAAAGCAGAAATAAAACAAGAAGTAAAACAATTAACCACAAGCGATACCAATGCATTTTAAGAGTTGAGAGCACCATTAGTTAAAGGCACACACAATTTCAAAAGATAAGAGTTAAAGGCAATTGATGTTTACGGAAATATTTGTCATAAGAAAGTAACAATATTGATAAATTGATATATGTTTGGTGAAATGATTCTTTAAGTGTTATTTTCTTAATCAAAAGTAGTTTAGATTATTTTTCATGGCATACAATTGATACATTGATAATATTTACCATCAAAAAATTTCTCAAAACTTGATCATCAAGATATTTCTACGTACAAACATCATTTTTTTTTCTTCTAAATATTATGTTTATTGGACAACCAATGAATTCATGCAAAATGACTTTTGTTCATTGTGATGGTTCAAGAAAAAGATGAGTGAGTAAAATCATGAGAAAATATAGGGTTTGTCAAATGGTGAAAAAATAATATTAAAATAAAAGTTAAATATCACTCGTGGTCGTGTCTTTTTTTTTTTTCAAGTAACAATTTGATCTTTTATGTTTTAAAATGTCAACAATGTTATCCTTTTTTTACAAAAATTCAAAAAATTCATCAAAATTTTCAAACAAAACTTGTAAAATTAATTATCATCTTCAATATAATGCAAATTTCATCAAATTCATAACTTAAATCTTCAAATAAACTCATATTTTCATTCTTAATTTGATGTTGTTGGAGATGAAAATATGAGTTTATTTGAAGATTTAAGTTATGAATTTGATGAAATTTGTATTATATTAAAGATAATAATTAATTTTATAGGTTTTGTTTGAAAATTTTGATGAACTTTTTAAATTTTTGTAAAAAAAAAAGGTAATATTGTTGACATTTTCAAACATAAAAGATCAAATTGTCACTTAAAATGAAAATAAAGGACTAAAGCGGGCACACAAAAAAACGATAAAGGACTAAAACGTTAACTGAAATTAAGTTATAAGGGACCACAGATGGTATTTAGCGTAAAATGAATGTATTCATGTGTACTTTGATCTTGGATTGATGTGTCGTGAATATTGAAAGAATAACATGTATTGGTTTTCACCTCAACACATTCAATAAATTTTCTCAAAAAATAATACCTTTTGTTACCTTAAATTTACAAAACTAATAATTTTAAAAGTCTCTCAAAAATTTATTTTAAAAATATTAATAATTATTATTTTGTTGAGACAAACAATAACAGCTATTATTATAAAATAAAAATTTATGTGGCTTTCTAAATATAATTGTATTTTATTGTTTTATTATAATGTTTAAAGTGGTCCACAGCTTAGTGGGGCTTGGGAATCTACTGTAAAGTGGTCCAGCGCTTTGGTTGATTTTGGGATCTTTTGTGGACCCGTTTTGCGGCCGGTACCGATTTGCTTCCTTCGTTTCCGACCCGTTTTGCGGCCGGTACCTATTTGCTTCCTCCATTTCCGGCGTGATTCTGCTCTTCTGTCTCCAGCGCGATTCTGTTCTTCTGTTTCCGACGTGATTCTGTTCTTCGGTCTCCGACACAATTTTGTTTGGTTCTTTGTTGACTCTGCTATTGACAGGTTATCCCTAATTTATTTTATGTCAGTGATTGTGTTTGTCATATTTCCCTGTCATTATTTGTTATGGTTGGTGCTAAGGATGATTCTCTTCAAGCTGTTAGTGTCCACCTTAATAGACAAAATTACTCTTATTGGAGTTATGTGATGAAAAAATTTTGATTGGAAAAGATATGTGGGGTTATGTTGATGGAACTTCTGTTAAGTCTACAGATAAAAGGGATGAAGCTAAATATGCAAAATATCTGAAAACATGGAATGTTACTAATTCAAAAATTATTACTTGGATTAATAATTTTGTTGAGTTGTCTATAGGAGTGCAACTAGCAAAGTATGATACTGCTAAAGAGATTTGGGATCACTTGATACGTTTGTATGTTCAGTCTAACTTCGCAAAACATTATCAGTTGGAAAGTGATATTAGGGCCCTTAAGCAAAACAATATGACCATTCAGGAATTCTACTCGGCAATGACTAATTTGTGGGATCAATTGGCTATTATGGAATCAACTGAGTTGAAAGTTGTCAAAGCGTACATTGATCAGAGAGAGGAGAAACGTCTGGTTTGGTTTCTGATGGCTCTTCGTGATGATTTTTAGGGCCTTCGTGGGGGTATTTTGCATCGTTCCCCTCTTCCTAATGTTGAATCAGTAGTTAGTGAATTGTTGGCAGAAGAAATCAGACTTAAGACTCATTCTAGTGTGTCAGATAAGGGAATTCTCTCAACTCCTCCATTTGTTTTTGCTGCTCCTATTCAAAAAGGAATATCTCAAGGGAAGGTATGGCTTGGTAATGATGAATGTGCATTTTGCAAAGAAAAAGGTCATTGGAAAACACATTTTCCGAAATTAGGGAGAGCACATAAGAAGAATTTTAGGGGGGCATCGTCCAATGTTGTTGTTTTTGCTCCTCCTACCATTGGCTCTAGTTCTGGTTCTGTATACTCATCTGAGACTGCTTCCCAAATATCTGATATTGCAAAACAACTTCAAAAACTTCTTGCCGCTCAATCACATGCTATGTCTGCCACCTCTTCTAAAGGTTTGAACTCCTCTAGTATGTCAAGTATATCTCCTTCCATATGGATTCTTGATTCTGGAGCATCTCATCGTATGAAATATGATGATAAATCTTTTGTGTCTGTGAATCATGCCTCGTCTGTGTCGATTATGACTGTTGATAGTACTCATATGCCATTAGCAGGCATTGGTTCTGTCTCCACACCTAACTTGCCTCTTTCTAATGTTTATTATATTCTCAATCTCACTTTGAGTCTTGCTTCTGTTAGTCAAATATGTGTTCGGTTATTCAGTTATATTTTCTTCCACTTCTTGTTGTGTGCAGGATCCACATTCCAGGAGGCGGATTGGGACATGCCATAGACTGGGGGGGACTTTATGTTTTGGATGACCTGCGAGTCCCAGATATTGCAACCTCAACAACTACTACTGACTTATTATCTAGTTTTCGCTTGAATTCTTCGTCTTCTAGTTTTTATTTATGACATTCTCGCCTTGGACATGTTTCTACTTCTAGATTAAAATATTTGGCTTCTACTAGAGCTTTAAGAAAGTTACAAACTAGTGATATTTTATATTGTTGTGGTTGTAAACTTGCTAAATTTCCAGCTTTACCGTTTAGTAAAAGTGTTTCAGTTTCATATGCGCCTTTTGATTTAGTTCACTTTGATATTTGGGGTCCATCACTGGTTCTCACCAAAGGTGAATCTAGATATTATGTTTCTTTTATTGATGATTACACTCGTTATTGTTGGGTTTATCTTATGAAAAATCGGTCTGAATTTTTTGACATTTATCATATGTTTCGTGCCATGGTCAAGACTCAACATAATGTTGTTATAAAGTGTTTTCGCTGTGATTTAGATGGTGAATATACCTCTAATAAATTCTCTGAATTA
Organism: Cicer yamashitae; assembly: GCA_037974755.1. Lineage (NCBI taxonomy): Eukaryota > Viridiplantae > Streptophyta > Magnoliopsida > Fabales > Fabaceae > Cicer > Cicer yamashitae. The sequence goes on along the minus strand of JBBPBQ010020324.1, from coordinate 28,477,877 downwards.
CTTGCTTATGATGGCACCATCCACCAGTCATCTTGTACTGATACTCCTCAACAAAATGGAGTTGCTGAAAGGAAACATCGTCTGGGGGGAAGCAGTTTTTACTGCTGTTCATGCTATTAATAGAACTCCATCGTCTGTCATATCAGGTTTATCTCCCTTTGAAAAATTGTATGCTTCTATCCCAAATAACTATTCTCTGAAAGTCTTTGGTTCTACTTGTTTTGTTTTTCGTCCACAAGTAGAGCGCAGTAAGTTGTCTTCTCAGTCTGCCATGTGTGTTTTTCTTGGTTATGGGGATGGTCAAAAGGGTTATCGTTGTTATGATCCTCATGCAAGAAAACTATATGTTTCTCGTAATGTTTTTTTTTATCACATCCTTTTTTACTCTATTTCCTCTGATTCTCAGATTATTAAGAGTTCAGAACTAACCCATATTGATCCGTTTGGTCCTAATGATAATACTCTAGTGATTGTAATGTTGAGAATTGCAGGACAAATACTACTACTCCACATGATGACATCGCCCTTATCCCCTCGGCTGTCCAACCACCTCTTGTGATTATTGATCCTCCGTCTTCGCCTCCTCGTTACCCCTCTCGTCACCGTAAGTCTACTCAGTTACCTGATTTTGTCTATTCCACTTATTCAGCTTCGTTTGCTTCTTTCTTAACCTCTATTCACTGTTTGTCTGAGCTCTCTTCCTATAAAGAGCTTATTCTTGATCCTCTTTGGCAGCAAGCTATGGCAGAAGAACTCTCTGCATTACACAAAACAGATACTTGGGAATTAATAGCTCTTCCTCCTGGAAAGCGTGTTATTGGGTCTCGTTGGGTATACAAGATCAAAACTAAGTCTGATAGGTCGGTTGAGCGCTATAAAGCACGTCTTGTTGCTAAGGAATTCTCTCAACAATATGGTACGGATTATGAAGAAACTTTTGCTCTTGTAGCCAGGATGACCACTATCTGTACTCTTATCGCAGTTGCATCTATTCGTCAATGGCATATTTCCCAAATAGATGTCAAAAATGTGTTTTTAAATGGTGAGCTTGATGAAGAAGTCTATATGGTGTTAAGACAAACTCTCAAATTAAGTTTTGATGAAAATAAACAAAGGTTAATTAAGAATGTTAATTATGATTCTAAATGTTATGTTAATTTAATCTATGCTCTTGAGTGTTTTTATTAAAGATAGGAACCAAGAAAAGCAAAGAAATCATATGAAAAACTAAACAGAACATTCTTGATCATAAGCTGTACAAAACAGAGAATGTTCTGCAGAATCAAGATTGATTGTCGCAGCCACTTCACCAATCTTTCTCCACTATTTTAACAAAGATTCTGCCTTAATTCTTTATACCAATTTCATCAGTACATGGCAAGGAACAAATAGGAATCACTATTACTTAAAGAGGTTCTCGAATCACTAAGATAAATCATCATGAATCAAAGCAAGTCAAAACGGATTGTAAACTTTCTCCAGTTTGGAACTGTCAAGAAAGTTGAAACAAGACTGAAACTCAAGATTGATTATCAGTCCCCAGACTGTCCAGAAGACTATCAGACCAGATTGATCATCAATCTCCACTTCTGATCATCATTCTTCGTTTCTACACAAGAACAATCTCCGTTTTCTGCAGAAACAGACTTCTCAGTTCTGCAGAAGTTGTTTACTCCTTTCCAAACAGTTTTGGATCAAATCAAGTGTCAAGATCAAAGCCCAATTATCATCAAGTATTTTCGAAGCTTAATGGGTCATTAAGAGCGCAGGAAATCTGTTTAAACTTGAGCAAAACAGCCCAGTCAAGCAAGGCCCAAAGTTGTCACATAGATGAATTATTTTTAATCAAATATATTGCTTTGGTCAAAAGTAACAAAGCACTACCAACAGCTCTTTCTGACCAGAATTAAATGCTCAAATCCTCTATAAAAGGAAGGCAAATTTGCAAGCATCGTTTAGAACTTCAAGTGCCAAGTTTTCTCATTAAATCATATTCACTTGCATTCTTGAAGCTATCTCATTCACAAAAAGAATTAAACTGAAACTTCATACACTTCCAACTTATCTTACTGAGTTCTTTTTATTTTGAATCTACTCTCAAACAAGAGTTGAGCATAATCAGATTCAACTAAACCTTTTAAATCATTATTGTGTAAACTCATAACTATAAGGATTGTTTATAGTTTGAGTGTGATTAAAAGAGTTAACTGTAAAATCCTATCAGATTAGTTAGGTGACTTGATTGAATCCTTTCTGGGTGGAAAGGAAATGTAGTTACAGATCAAGGTTGATCTTTAACTGTGTAACCAAAAGATTGTTCTTCGTTCTTTGAACACTTAGTGAAAATCTCACAGTTGTGAGGACTGGACGTAGCCCGAGTTGGGTGAACCAGGATATATCGTTGTGCGGTATCTCTTCCTTATCTCTATTTACATTCAGTTATTTTTATTATCAAGATAAATAGAGAAACTAAAAACTGTGATTTTTACTAATCAAGAACGTTCTCCGTTTTCTGTTTCAGAACCAAGAACGTTCTCCGTTTCTGTTTTCATAACCAAGATCATTCTTGAGTTGTTTTTCTTAAGTTTTTAATAGGAAATTTTAATTAGGCATGATTACAATTCAAACCCCCTTCCTTGTAACTTGACAATGCTACTTCAATTGGCATCAGAGGAAGGTCTCTAAAGAAATACTTTAACCAAGTACTAGAGAAAAAGATCTAGAAGCAAAAATGTCAAAAGCAAAATACATTGTTGAAGGAGGATCTTCAAACAGGCCATCATATTTTGATGGAACTGATTACTACTTCTACTAAAACAAGATGCAGCTGTTCCTAAAATCTCAAGACATAGGAATGTGGTGCATCATCACAGATGGAGATTTCATACCAAGAGTTGATCAAAATGATTCAAACTCTACTGAGAAGAAAGAAATCGACTGGACATCTAAAGACAAAACTAAGGTATTCCTAAACTCTAAAGCTCAATTATTCTTATCGTGTGCTTTGAGCAGGGAAGAAAGCGAAAGAGTTGATGAATGCACAACTGCTAAAGAAATCTGGGATACACTCCAAATTCATCATGAAGGAACAAACCATGTCAAAGAAACAAGAATAGACATCGCCATAAGAAAATTTGAGTTATTCAAAATGAATGAAGGAGAAACCATTGATGAAATGTATTCAAGGTTCACAACTATAGTGAATGAAATGCGATCTTTGGGAAAGGCTTATTCAGTACAAGAAAGAGTAAGAAAGATCATGAGATGTCTTCCAGTCATATGGAGACCAATGGTGACAGCTATAAGCCAAGCCAAAAATCTGGAAGTGTTTGCATTAGAAGAACTAATTGGAACCTTAAGAGCACATGAGGTATTGCTACAAGAAGATAAACCTGTCAAGAAAGGAAAAGCAATAGCCTTAAAAGCATATCAGTCTAGGTAGAAGAAGAAACAGAAGAACCTAGACAAGAAGATGTTGATGAAGAAATTGCTCTTCTCACTAGAAGAATTCAAAGAATGATGAGAAGGAGAGACCAAGTCAAGAAAGGATTCCCAAACAAAAGAGAAACTCCCAAAATAGAAATAGACAAGAGCCAAATCACATGTTTTGGATGTAATAAGTTGGGACACTACAAATCCGAGTGTCCTCTGAACAAAAGAGCACCAAACAGATTTCCTTTAAAAAAGAAATCAATGATGGCCACATGGGATAACTCATATGAATCTGATGAAGAATAAGATGAAGAAGCCAACATATGCTTAATGGCAAACACTGAGGAAAATGAGGTAACAAATTTTGAACCATGTCTTTTGTGTGAACAAATGAAGCAAGAATTTGACAACTTACTGAATGATTCAAACTCACTCATTCAAAAGTCTAGTTCATTAAAAGAAAAATTTTATAAAGAAAAAGAAGAGAAAGAGAAAACTCAAACTTTGAATGACAAGCTGAAAGAAATCATTCAAAATCTGAAAGAATATCAGACTAAAGATTTTCACAGTGAAACACAAGAAAGTCAAGAACATTCTGCACTTCAAAAGGAGAACGTTCTCCTTAAAGCTGAAGCTAAACTTTTTAAAAATGATCTGTCAAATTTCATTAAAGCTACTGAAACTTTTCAAAATATCATGGGTTCTCAAGTAGAAATATTTGATAAAGCGGGTCTCGGTTTTAATCAAACTCAGAAAACCAAAATGTATGATAACTTTTTTATTCCGGTAAGAAGAGAAAGTAAATGCACGATCAAATGTCCATATTGCAGCAAAATTGGACACCTTGAATTTGCAAGTTATTTTAAGAAAAGATATGAAAAAATCAAGAACAAACAGAGAGGAGAACGATCTGGAACAAAAACAAATTTTCTTCAGAAAAAGGGAGAACGTTCTCCAGCTAAAACAGAAAAAGGAGAAAGTTCTGAAAATTTGTCAAAACCAGTTAAAAACCATTTCAAAATCAAGTGATCAAATGTTCCTCCTGTTCTAAGATTGGACACTCTGAATCAACATGCCATATTAAGAGAGAATCAAAATCTAGAACTAATCCAAATAGACCCAAGACAAAATGGGTACCAAAAGTTAATGAAACAAAAAATACAGGTTGGATTTCAAGGTGTCAAGAAATAGCCATGGTTCTTGGACAGTGGCTGTTCAAGACATATGAGAGGTGATAAAAACTGCTTCATGTCCTTCGTCAAGAAAGATGGAGGATCAGTCACTCTTGGAAATGACAATCAAGCTCGAATCAAAGGTAAAGGGACAATTGGTAAGAAAAACTCTACTCAAATAACTGATGTTCAGTATGTTGAAGGTCTGAAACATAATCTCTTAAGCATAAGTCAACTATGTGACAATGGCTGTGAAGTTACTTTCAAACCCAACCTATGTGAAATCATAAAAACAAAATCTGGTGAAAAACTGTTTTCTGGAACCAGAAAGAAAAATCTTTATGTTTTATATCTTGAAGAACTGCTTGATGAATCCTGCTTCACATCTATCGATAAAGATAAATGGATTTGGCATAAAAGGGCAGGGCATGTCAGCATGAAAACCATGTCAAAAATTTCAAAATTAGAACTCTTCAGAGGATTACCAAAACTGAATTTTGAAAAAGACAAAATATGTGAAGCATGTGTTAAGGGAAAACAAGTCAAACGCAGTTTTCACTCAAAAGAATTCATTTCCACAAACAGAATTCTTGAATTGCTTCACATAGATTTGTTTGGTCCTGTTAAAACAACTAGTTTAAGAGGAATGAAGTATGGTTTTATTATTGTTGATGATTTCTCACGATACACTTGGGTACTATTTTTAAAACAAAAAGATGATGCTTTTGATGCTTTTAAAATCTTTTGTAAAAAGGTACAAAATGAAAAAGAATCCAGCATCATTTCTATAAGAAGTGATCATGGAGGAGAATTCATAAATGCCCCTTTTAAAACCTTTCTTGAAGAACTTGGCATTTCTCACAATTTGTTTTGTGCAAGGACTCCTCAACAAAATGGAGTTGTTGAAAGAAAAAAGAGAACCTTTCAATAAATGGCAAGAACAATCTTGGAGGAATCTAACGTTGAAAAATATTTTTGGGCTGAAGTTGTCAATACATCATGTTATATTTTAAACCGTGTATCCATAAAAAAAATCATAAACAAAACTCCATATGAAATCTAGAAAAACAGAAAGCCAAACATTTCATACTTTCACATTTTTGGTTGCTACTGTTATATTCTAAACAACAAAGATGTTCTTGGAAAATTCGATGCAAAATCAGACAAAGCTATTTTCTTGGGTTATTCAACCGACGCTAAAGGTTATAGAGTATTTAATCTAAGAACTAAAGTGGTAGAAATCAGCATGTATATTCTATTTGATGAGTTTGATGATTTAGAACTGGAAAAAACAAATGAGGAAGAAGATTTGCCAAACATACAGCAGAAAACTGATATGCAGGAAACGGAGATTGATAAACAATCTCTGTATCATTCTCCACCTAAAAGTTGGAGAACGATAGGTGATCACTCTCAAACTCAAATCATTGGGGATACAACTGATGGGATTAGAACCAGAAGGTCATTCAAGAATGATGAAAACAACATGGCAATGATTTCTCTAGTTGAACCAAAATCAATTAAAGAAGCCATAATTGATCAATCTTGGATTCAATCCATGAAGGAAGAACTGATGCAGTTCGATAAAAATGAAGTCTGGACCTTGGTACCAAACCCTCAAGATCAAACAATCATTGGTACACGTTGGGTTTTCAGAAAAAATTAGATGAAGAAGGTAAGGTAGTGAGAAACAAAGCAAGATTGGTTGCTCAAGGTTATAACCACCAAGAAGGTATAGACTACGATGAAACTTTTGCTCCTGTTGCAAGGTTAGAAGCTATTCGTATACTTCTTGCATATGCATCTCATAAACTTGTTAAATTATTTCAAATGGATGTTAAAAGTGCATTCTTAAACGACTTTTTAAATGAACAAGTTTATGTAAAACAACCTCCCGGTTTTGAAGATCAATCAAAACCAAATCATGTTTTCAAACTTACCAAAGCTCTATACGGCTTAAAACAAGCACCAAGAGCTTGGTATGAAAGGTTAAGTTCTTTCTTAATCAAAAATGGATTTTCCAGAGGAAAAATCAACACTACACTATTTAAGAAAATTGATAAAAATGATTTACTCATTGTATAAGTGTATGTTGACGATATTATCTTTGGAGCAACTAATGAAAAGATGTGCGATGGCTTTTCAAAACTCATGCAAAGTGAATTTTAAATGAGCATGATGGGAGAGTTAAGATATTTTCTTGGATTACAAATTAAACAACATGAAAATGGTATTTTTATTTGTCAACAAAAATACATTAAAGATTTGTTAACCAAGTACAAAATGAATGTAGCAAAAATCATGTCTACTCCTATGCATCCATCCTCTTCTTTAGACAAAGATGAACATGGAAAATCTGTTTCTGAAAAAGAATATAGAGGAATGATTGGTTCCTTGCTATATTTATCTGCTAGCAGGCCAAATATTGTATTCGCAGTAGGATTATGTGCTAGATTTCAATCTGCGCCAAAAGAATCTCATTTAACAGCTGTGAAACGAACTTTTAGATATCTTGTTGGAACTACTGATCTTAGCCTTTGGTATAGAAAAGGTTCTCATTTTGATCTTGTAGCATATTGCGACGCTGATTATGCTGGAGATAAAACTGAAAGAAAAAGCACCAGTGGAGCATGTCAGTTTCTAGGTGATGCTTTGATAAGCTGGTCTTGCAGGAAACAAAATACTATATCCTTATCAACCACCGAAGCTGAATACGTATCAGCCGCAAACTGCTGCTCACAAGTTCTGTGGATAAAAAATCAACTTGAAGACTTCTCTGTAAGTTACTCAAGCATTCCAATTTACTGTGATAATACTAGTGCAATCAATTTATCAAAAATTCCCATTCAGCATTCTCGTTCAAAACATATTGAAATAAAACATCATTTTATTCGCGATCATGTTAACAAAAAAGATATTGAATTAATCTTTGTTGATACTCAAAATCAGCTTGCTGATATTTTTACACAGCCTCTGGTTGAGGAAAGTTTTAATTCAATCAAAGAAAAACTGAAAATCATGAAAAATCTTGAAAATTCTCATTAAAACTACTTCTGCAGAAAACGGAGAACGTTTATCAATCTCCGTTTTTCAACAAACTTTCTCCCTAGTCGTCACTTTCATCATGCACAGGAAAGGCATGTCTTGGCATTTAATTCTTGTGTCTCTAGGCTTTCAAAAGTCACTCTGACAAGCCGTCACTTCGTTTCCCGTCCCCAACACTTGTCACTTCCCTAGGATCAAATCATCATTGTTCTCTTTCTTCAAAAACAGCAAAAACGTGTTGCAGTTAATAACACTATTATGTTCCAAAAATTCTTCATCTCCTTCAACCTTCATCTTCCAAAAACAATGGCTCGAACCAAACAATCCGCGCGCAAAAATGCATGCACAGATACACCATCACCATCATCTTCACCCTCACCATCCTTCAGTCATTCACCATCTCCACCACCCAGACCAACTCCTCCAAAACATTTATACTTCCTTTTCAGACTACCTCTCCTCCTCCCCTGAAACCAACCCTAACTCCTCCATTCCTGAACCTCTGTCTTCTATTCTTCCCCCTCTCTACTTTTGTCCTCCTACTAACATTGCTCAAGTTCCTCCCCACTTGTGCAAATCCTTCATTAATCCTTCACCACCAAAGAAATTTGTCAATCCTCCCGCACCAAAAAAACGCTCAATGAGAGTCTTGGCAGGAATTGGGACTTCAAGAACCCCAATCACTAAACCTGCTTACTTTATAATTTCAGACTTTGATTCAGATGAATCATCTGATACTCCTCCTCACTCAACATCAACAAAACCCACAAAACCTGTCACTCCATCAAAATCTTCATTTTTGTCTCAACCCTCTCAATCAACTCCTCCAAATCAATAACGGAGATTGATCAATGAACTTTTCTCTTCTCCCAAACCATGCCATCCCACAACTCATCCCCTAAAAACAAAAACCACCATGACAATCTCTCAATTTCTGGCAAGAAAAAATTTAAACATTCGCCAGAGATTCAAAACCACTGCGCCTAAACAGAAATTCATACACACTCCATCTCCCTCTCCAGAACGTTCTTCAAGTCAAGAACGTTTCCCACCCAGTGAACCTTCACCCACCCTACGCCAAGAATGTTTTCCTATCAACGAACGTTCTTCCGTCCCTTCCACTCCTAATACTCAAAAAACTCCTTCACCTACTCAAGAACGTTCTCCCATCCAAGAACATTCTCCTGTACCTCAGAAGTCTCCTACTCAAGAATGTTCCCCTACAGAAGAACGTTCTCCTTCTCGTACTTCTCCCTCTTCATAACCCACCAAACGACCTCTCTCACCAGAACACCCTTCATCTCCTTCTTCTGACTCATCATCCCACTCTGATTCTTCCACACAACCTTCTCCACCTTCCAAAAAAACCAAAACTCAACCCACTCCTCTAATTCCTCCCACAGCTACCAAACTGTTTAAAACCAAATGGGCTTAAAGACCCATTGGTATTGGACGAGTCTTTGTCTTTGACAAACTCGTAGTAGATGGCAATGTTGTCCAGCACTTCACTGATGCTCTATGATGGACTGCTTTTCTAGAAACATCTGAGCATTATTATCCAGATGTTGTCAGGGCTTTCTACTGTCAGGCTCAAACATTCCCTGATAAATCACTTCTGATTTCCAACATTAAGGGATTTGAGATAAAACTGACTCCTGACATCCTTGCATCAATCTTGGATCTCCCTACTGAAGGTCTTGCTGTATTTGGAAAATCTTGGTATGCAGCTCTCAATCTTAAAGAGACTGAAGCTTTATTTGAGTTGTTTCAAGAAAACTCTACTAGGTACCTCTCCACTTACCTTCGACCCCTCCCAAAAAAATTTAACAACATGAGTCAGCATACTCTTCTTCCCCACTGTGGAAGCCATGAGTATGTCTCTGACAATCTACCATCTCATCAACTGTCAGCGCCTCAATCTCCCTCATCTAATCCTTCATCACATGATTGCTGCTGCAACCAAAGACTACAAGAAGAATATTGTTCCTTACGGTATGATTCTAACAAAGGTCTTTAAACATTTTAACATCCCTCTATCCACTGAAAAATCCCTCCTAAAAATATCCAAATTCTCCATAAAAAGCATTGCTCATATGAAGATAACTGTCACAAGACAGCCTTCCCCCACACCAGCAACACACCATAACTCTCCAACAACTAGAAGGTCTGCCCCAATCACCTCTTCCTTTCCATCCCCTCTAAAAAGAAAACGCTCTACAGGAAGAAGAGCTGTTGTCCCAGCCCCAGCATCTCCTTCCCCATCCCCAAACAAAGCAGCTGAAAATGTTCAAGAACGTTCTCCTGAAAACCAAGAACGTTTTCCTGCAAATGCTCAAGAACGTTCTCCTGCAAACCGAGAACGTTCTCCAGACCTTCCTCCAGAAATTCCAACCTTCTCCGTTTTTCCTCCACCATCCACCTTATCGTCCACTGACTTCATCTCCTTCTCCCAATACTTTCATTCTCCACCTGATCCCATGACCACACTACTTCCCCATCAAAATGTGTCAGCCATGTCACCTGCCTATATTTCTCCACAAACAACCATTTTTTCCATTTTTGGAATCAGTCATTTCTTGACCTCTCCAGCCACTCCCGGTCCTTCAATTAACCAAACCTCCTCCTCCTATCCTAACCCTCAGCCTCTACCTGCCTCTCTCCCTACTATCTCTGCTCCATCAAGCAGTGTTGCTCCAATCATGACTCCTCCAAAGGAACCCACAAACTCAGAACTGATGGCAACTCTACAACTCCTTCTGGCTCGACAGACTCATCAGGATTTAGAGTTTTCCATGCTGCGATCTTGGCTCACAGAAACGTTTGTCCCCAAGCTTGGTGTGCCTCCTCCTCCTGTTCAGCCTGCTCCTGCTGCTGCACCGATTCCTGATCCTTCCAAGTTTGCATCTTCAGAAGGATCTTCTCCTTCTTTAGCTAAATAGGAATCTTTTTCTCTTTCCTTTTTGTATGACAAATGGGGAGAATTAATTTTAGTTTTTATATTCTAATAATTAATAATTCCTTTTTGTAATCAGGATCTTCTATTTTGAACTTTGCGATTGTATTATTTTGAAAATCAATGAAATATTCATTATGCTAAAAATTTGATTGCATTATCTATTTCACCGTAATAAAAACATATATTGCATCAATTGAGGGGGAGCTTTTACGCTCTTCAAAATTAAAATTAGAATCAGAACTAAAATCTAAATTAACATGTTTGTCATCATCAAAAAGGGGGAGATTGTTAAGACAAACTCTCAAATTAAGTTTTGATGAAAATAAACAAAGGTTAACTAAGAATGTTAATTATGATTCTAAATGTTATGTTAATTCAATCTGTGCTCTTGAGTGTTTTTATTAAAGATAGGAACCAAGCAAAGCAAAGAAATCAGATGAAAAACTAAACAGAACATTCTTGATCATAAGCTGTACAAAACAGAGAATGTTCTGCAGAATCAAGATTGATTGTCGTAGCCACTTCACCAATCTTTCTCCATTATTTTAACAAAGATTCTGCCTTAATTCTTTATACCAATTTCATCAGTACATGGCAAGGAACAAATAGGAATCATTATTACTTAAAGAGGTTCACGAATCACTAAGATAAATCATCATGAATCAAAACAAGTCAAAACAGATTGTAAACTTTCTCCAGTTTGGATTTGTCAAGAAAGTTGAAACAAGACTGAAACTCAAGATTGATTATCAGTCCCCAGACTGTCCAGAAGACTACCAGAGTAGATTGATCATCAATCTCCACTTCTGATCATCATTCTCCGTTTCTACACAAGAACAATCTCCATTTTCTACAGAAACAGACTTCTCAGCTCTGCAGAAGTTGTTTACTCCTTTCCAAATAGTTTTGGATCAAATAAAGTGTCCAGATCAAAGCCCAATTATCATCAAGTATTTTCGAAGCTTAATGGGTCATTAAGAGCGCAGGAAATTTGTTTAAACTTTAGCAAAATAGCCCAGTCAAGCAAGGCCCAAAGCTGTCACATGGATGAATTATTTTTAATCAGATATATTGCTTTGGTCAAAAGTAACAAAGCACTACCAACAGCTCTTTCTGACCAGAATTAAATGCTCAAATTGTCTATAAAAGGAAGGCAAGTTCGCAAGCATCATTTAGAACTTCAAGTGCCAAGTATTCTCATTAAATCATATTCACTTGCATTCTTGAAGCTATCTCATTCACAAAAAGAATCAGACTGAAACTTCATACACTTCCAGCTTATCTTACTGAGTTCTTTTTATTTTGAATCTATTCTCAAACAAGAGTGTAGCATAATCAGATTCAACCAAACCTTTTAAATCATTATTGTGTAAACTCATAACTATAAGGATTTTTTATAGTTTGAGTGTGATTAAAAGAGTTAACTGTAAAATCCTATCAGATTAGTTAGGTGACTTTATTGAATCCTTTCTGGGTGGAAAGGAAATGTAGTTACAGATCAAGGTTGATCTTTAACTGTGTAACCAAAAGATTGTTCTTCGTTCTTTGAACACTTAGTGAAAATCTCACAGTTGTGAGGACTGGACGTAGCCCGAGTTGGGTGAACCAGGATATATATTGTTGTGTGGTATCTCTTTCTTATCTCTATTTACATTCAGTTATTTTTATTATTAAGATAAATAGAGAAACTAAAAACTTTGATTTTAACTAATAAAGAACATTCTCCGTTTTCTGTTTCAGAACCAAGAACGTTCTCCGTTTCTGTTTTCATAACCAAGATCATTCTTGAGTTGTTTTTCTTAAGTTTTTAACAGGAAATTTTAATTAGGCAAGATTACAATTCAAACCCCCTTCCTTGTAACTTGACATTGCTACTTGATATGGTCCCTCCACAAAGAGTTTCTTATAATCAGGGGGAAGTGTGTAAGTTAAAAAAGGCTCTCTACGGTTTTATACTGACTCTTCAAGCTTGGTTTGAGAAATTCTCTACTGTGATCACTTCTCTTGGTTTCTGCTCTAGTGAACATGATTCTGCACTATTTATAAGGTCTACCACTTATGGTCGCATTATGCTTTCTTTGTATGTTGATGATATGATTATTACAGGTGATGATGTTAGTGGAATCAATGAGTTGAAATTGCAGTTAGCCAAGCAGTTTGAGATGAAGGACTTGGGAACTCTTCGCTATTTCTTAGGGATTGAAGTTGCCTACTCTCCTAAAGGCTACCTTCTTTCTCAATCCAAGTACATTGTCAACATTTTTGAACAGGCTCGTATTTCTGATTATAGAGCAGCAGATACTCCTCTTGGGTTGAATGTGAAATATGCTCCCTCGGATGGTGTTCCTTTACCAGATCCCACTTTGTACAGTACTTTAGTTGGCAGCTTGGTGTATCTTACGATTATCAGACCTGATATTGCTTATGATGTTCATATTGTTAGTCAGTTTGTTGTCTCTCCGACTACAGTACATTGGGCAGTTGTTCTTCATATTCTTCGTTACCTACGAGGAACTCAATTTCAGAGCCTTCTCTTTCCGTCGTCGTCTTCATTGGAGTTACGTGCTTATTTTTATGCTGATTGGGCTGGTGACACCACAGATCGAAAGTCCACCACAGGATTCTGTATCTTTCTTGGAGACATTCTTATTTCATGGAATAGTAAGAAACAAGACATTATCTCTCGCTCTTCTACAGAAGCTGAGTATCGTGCTATGACATCCACTACTGCTGAAATAATTTGGTTGCGTTGGCTTCTATCTGATATGGGTATCTCTCTTTCTGAGCCAACTCCAATGCACAGCAATAACAAGAGTGCTATTCAAATTGCTCATAACTCGGTCTTTCATAAACACACCAAGCACATTGAGATTGATTGTCATCTTACTCGTCATTATCTTCAGCATGGAACCATTACTCTACCATTTGTCTCCTCTTCCTTACAGATTGCTGATTTATTCACAAAGATGCATTCTGTTAAACGTTTTCGTTTTTTGGTTGACAAACTCTCGATGTTTCATGTTAATGCATCGTGAGTTTGAGGGGAGATATTAGATAATATTATTATATATTAGTAGTAAGGGTATTTTAGACTTTTCTATTAGCTCGTATATATACATATTGTAGTCCTATCACATTCAAGTTTGGTTCATTTGTTTATAAAACCCTAGCCAAGGGTTCCTTCTCTTCTTCCTCTTCTATGTATATGTTAGATTATCATTGTTAACAATTATAAACAAAAAACTATATGAATAATTGAAATTTAGACATGTTAACTCTCATATGTATTATGAACTGAAGGAAAATAAAAAAAGAGTACAATAATATAAATAAATTAAATTTCTAACAAAAATATAAAAGATAAAAAAAAAAACTTTAATAATATGTGAAATCCATTAACATTTTTATATGGTTGCACTATTAGGGTAAAATACATCTCTTGAAATTATTGAACATTATAAGAACCACCAAAAACTATTTTAATTGATCTTACAATATTTATCAAATTTACAATTTTTTTAATAAGTCAAATAAATATATTAAAAAAATTATCCAAAGTACAAGACGTGCCAAAAATATATTAAAAAAATTATTCAAATGCTACATAAAATGACTTATAAAATCAACTAAAAGAACTAGAAGCATCAATTCTTAAGCAAGCTAATGGATTGCTCCACCACTTACTAAAATCAATATATATATATATATATATATTCCCTAACTTCTAAACAACTATTTTATTTTTACTATAAATTAATATTAATAAACATAATAATATCATCTTATTTTAGGACATGTTAAATCACTGACCTATTTATATAATTATACTTATCAAAATTATTATTTTCCCATTTATTAAAAAATTTTGAAGTAATATACCAAAAAATATATATTTTAAGTACACTTCAAT
>JBBPBQ010020324.1:28408800-28462943 GCA_037974755.1 Cicer yamashitae | reverse complement strand
TAAAGAAAATGATCAAATTTACACCAATAAAAATTCTCATATTTTTATTATTTTTAATATAAATATTTATCCAATTTTCATTAGTGTCAATTCAATAATAATTTTTATTTTCCCCCAAATTTCTAAAAAAAAAATAATATTTATCAAAACTAATATTTTTTTCATTTATAAAAATATTTTAATATATTATAATTAAATCGTGCAACACACGGATAATATACCTAGTTTTATTATATATTTATGTGGAATTGATTGAATCCGATTTTAGTTTCTTTTTTTAAACACTTCATCAAATATATTATGAGACAGATTTCTATTGATAAAAATTGAACTTTGATTCTATTTTTATAATATACAATTAACTTTGATTCTTTGTGTCTAACTTTATAATTTATTAAATTTATCACAAAAGCTGGTACCATGGTAGAAACAGAAAAATGAGATAAAAAGTTGTTAAACGAATTATTACAACAACTATGAGGCAAACACATACATGTAACACAAATCCTATTAAAACAAACCCTAAAACCTTGGAGAACCATATATCCATGACCCGTTAACATCCAACCAATGTAACATTTTTCCTAAAATAACTCCAAACCATGTCTTTTAAAGTACATTATAACATTCTCATTTTTCCTCATACCCTTCAGCCAAAGACAATACCATCAAAACAACACAACTTTCCTCTATACTAATTTTTAAGTTCACACACATTTCATTACATCATGGACATGAAGAAGGTTACATGTGTTGTTCTTGTTGCCGCTGCCTCAATGAGTGCAGCATTGGCTGCCGCCGAAGTTCCTGCACCGGCCCCTGGCCCTAACAGCGGTGCATCGACAATTGCTGTTGGTTCCTTGGTCGGTGCCTCGTTGTTGTCTTTCTTTGCCTTGTTCCATTAAGGTAAAAAAAATATGTGAAGGGGAATATAAGAGAAAAGTTTATATAATATATGTAATTTATATGGAATAAAGAGTGGTAACCATAATTGTGTGTATTTTTTTTTTATTTGAGGAACATAACTGTGTATTGATATGTTATACTTTATTTGTAACTTGAAAATGTAAAATAAATTTGCATTCATAGTTACGTACAAATGTGTCATTTTGTGTAGAGTTAAAGATTTTAAGGTATGTTCTAAAAGTATAACAAGAATTAAAACAAAGACATCAAAATAAAATGTGATTAAACGTGTATATAAAATTCTTTACACCATCAATAAATACACATCAATGTAAAATTCTTTTGCATTGTCAAATCAATCAAGTTATCTTCTAAATAAATCCACCAAATAAATAAAACTAGAAGGACTGGGTTTTTCTAATTCTATGTTTGAGGAGGGGATATGATAATATTAAACTTCATACAATCAAACGGCCTTATAACTTACACCAAAAAAACACCAATGAATATATCAACCTTTCTCAAAAATATAATTCAAGCCATTTACATTAAAACAATCACCATGAAAACATTTGTAGGATGTTACTTCCCAGCCTCCAATCTTCAATCAAGCAAGAGTCTTAAAAAACAAACTCATGTAACTTTTGGAGATACACATTTTTCTTTCAATAATCAATGATTCATGAGTAAAAGTTCTCACAAATTAGGGGTTTCTGGATTAAATTTTTGCGACGACATTAGGCTTTTTGTCAGCCATATAGCAGTTTCTCTGGACGAAACAGTGTCTTCCCCAAACGGTCTTAACACAGCCTCAAGCTCTTCAAGCTTTCCTTGCTTAAGTAAATGAGCACATAACTCAAGTAGAGACTCCAAAGCATCAGCTCTTTGTTGGCCGGAATTATTCAACACCCTCTTCGGTTTGTCGCCTCCTACTGAAATATGTGTACTTAAGGAAATGTCATTGTGCGTCTTATCAACAACAATGGAATTATTATCATCTTTATGTGTCAAACAACTGATTATGTGTGTATCATTCCTCTCAGACGTCACGATGTTCATGTGTGAGTCGTCTGAGAATGCTTCAGGATTTTTACTTTCCTTCCAGCAGTTTAAGGTATCAGGGTCTTGCTCAACCTTCACAGTATGCACAATTGGTAATTCCATTTCCTCATCAATGAATCCAACTTTCTCATTGTCACTTCTGTCTTCAGTAGAAACTATTGAGTTACTAGGGTCCTCAAGGTTGGCATCTTCTCCTTTCGGTGCTTCAGCTTTATCGAAATCTTCATTGGAAAAAATACCGTCAACTTTCGTAGTCACTGCATTTATGTCAATTGTATCTGGTTTCTGAAAGTGTTCAGCAGCGAATCGCTGTTCTTCTTGATCAGAATCCAGTGTGCTCTTTGATGTGATCTCATCAAAAGACCCTTCTTTGTCAGTGCTGTCAATGATTAATTTACATGAGTCCTCCGGTTCGGCACCTTCTCTCGGTGCTTCAGCTTTTTCAAAACTATTACTGGAAAGAGTATCATCAACTTTTGTAGTTGCTACATTTATATCGATTATATTTGACTTCTGAAAATTCTCAGCAGCAAATTCTGGTTCTTCGTGTAGAAAACCCGGTGTGCTCTTTGAAGTGATATCATCAATGGACCGGTCTTCACTGCAGTCTTTGCTGTAAATGATTGATTTACTTGAATCTTCGGGTTTGGCATCTCCTTGGTGTGCTTCGTTCTTATCAAAATCACGTTCGGAAAAAGTATCAAAACCAACTTCGGAAAAAGTATCAAAACCGCCTTCGGAAAAAGTACCTTCAATTTCTGTTGTCACTGCATTTATGTCAAAGGCATCAGGATTCTGAAAGTGTTCAGTAATAAATTGTTCTACAAGCAAAAACTCTAGTGTACTTTCTGAAGTGATCTCATCAATATTATTGCCAGTTCTATCTTCACTGGACATTATCGATTTAATCAAGTCCTCAGGTTTGGCGTTTCCTCTGTGTGCTTCAGCTTTATCGGAAAATTGATATTTATCTTCTGTAGTAACTGCATTTATGTCGACTGAATCAGCCTTCTGAAAATTTTCAACAGTAATTCTTTGTTCTACATGCACAGAATCTCGAGCACAATCTCTGTCATTGCCACTGTTGTCTTCACTCGATGTTGTTGTTTTACTGGAGTCCTCAGGTTTTCCATCTTTATCCTTATGTGCTTCAGCATTATCAAAAACTTCTTCAGCTTTTGAACTCACTGCATTTATATCAACTGCATACGACTTCTGAAAATGTTTGGCAGCAAATACTTGTTTTTCATGCACAGAATCTACTAGTGTTCTCTTTGAAGTGATCTCACCGTCAGCCGTGTCTCTTACACCTCTACTTTTGAAATCTGCTTCCTTGCACACACTGCATACGGTTGATTCAGATGTTGTCGACTCTTCTTTTGAGCCACTAATACTAGTAGAAAATTCCAACGTGTAGCTGGTAGGATCAACCATTTTAGTCTCAAGGTTGTCTTCTGTGCTGGTTGACACTGCTAACTTGCGATCATTTGGCCGGTTTCTTGTCTGTACATCTCCATTTCCCTCAATTGGATAAACGCGCCGCTCAAAATGGTTTACTAATCCTTCATCTTTGTTTCTATTGTCCTTGCCACCACAAGATCTGTAAGATTTTTTTGGTGAGTCACAACTTATGAGATGTACTGGAAGAAAAACGGACGATGCATTACGAGAGCGGAGAACAAAAGGTTGTAAATGAGGATGTCTCAACAATTCAGCCGCCTGTCAACAAAGAGAAGCAGCATAAGATCAAACAGTTTCATCGAAACGAAACGCACATGAAAGGCTCACTTTAACTCACTGTTGGTCTGTGTTCAGGGTTTTTCCTTAGCATGCTCTTGATAAGTTGTTTCCTGTTGTTGCATTTTAGTATTTAAATGAAATTTAAAAACGAGAAATCGAGATTGACCAGAAGATAATTTTTAGATATTCTTACACAAAGAAGTGACTTACAGTGTCGAAGAGTAAACAATTGGCAGTGGAGAAATGGTGGATCTGTTTATTTTATTGATAAGTCCAGCCCTGTCCTGTACAAATCATTATTCAAATTATTTCACTTAAAAACATTGGAAAAGGAGAGACTTTGTTGTTATTAAGACTCTGTTTGGATAAACAACTTAATTAAACACTTATAGCATAAGCATTAATCATATTAGTGCTTTCATATAAAACATAAGCTGTTTTCATAAACTATCCTGGAGAGTTTATGAAAATAAGCTGAAAACAGTTTATAGAATTGTCATAAGTTGTTTTCATATGTTCTCTCAAATAGTCTCACAAATGTTTATCCTAGTAGATAAACTCAAATAAATAAATCAATTAAAACATCAAACTCATGTAGATGGGTCGGGTTTGTTCTTACTGGAGCGCGAAATGCTGGTTGATGTGCAACGATTTCAAACATGCAGCAACCTTACAAACAAAATGATGTCATCTTACACAATGTCAGATATCATATCATATGGTTGTCGATTAGAATAAGGCATCTGTAGCTCTTACCCAGCGACCATATGTCAGATTTATAACCATAAGGCATATCAGCAAAGATCTCAGGACACATGTAATTTAGAGTTCCGACAACCTACACAAGATTAAAGGGCACAAAAAATAAACAGGCTTCAATATGTGAATTTAGTTAGTGATATGAAGTTCAAATAAAGAATGCAAAATTTATGCTTTTTTAGTTGAATACAATGTTTTAAAAACCGGACTGAAGATTGAACCGGTGACACCTCCACATCATAGTTCAATTGGCTCAATCGATTGAACCATGGTTGAACCAGATGACTCAACCATGGTTCAACCCAATTTGAACAGACCGTGGTTGAACCAACCACCGGACTGGTTGGTTCCCGGTTGAGCTGGTCGGTCCGGTTCTGAAAAACATTGGTTGAATATCATCAATTACTCGGCATGACAATCCACAACCGAACAACTACAAACAAGTTTCTTGAAGAAGTAAGCTGATAAATGCAAAGATATTAACGACGTAAACAATACCGAAGAAGAAAGATCGTCTGTGTTAAGTAGTTTTGCAAGACCAAAGTCACCTGCAGGGTCCATGGAATACATATATTGCTTTAGACAACATGATAAGTGGAAACCAAAAGTAACAAGCATTTAAAGGATAATGCCTTCATATCATACCTAGACGAATGTTATTTTCTTTGGTGAGGAATATGTTGGAACACTGAAATTAAATGAACTTGCATTAATGTAAACACCATATATGAATTTCTTTGTCGGGATAAGAAAAAAGGTAATATCTCACACCTTAAGATCTCTGTGCAGGACGCGGTTAGAGTGCAGGTAATCCACAGCTAGCAACAACTGAGTCATCCATTTGCAGACTTTCTACAGGACAAAATAGCATGTAGGTTGAGTTAACAATACTTGTATAAGAAAAACATTCTAGAATAGCGGCTTGTTGGGATTTGGTTTATTTGAACTTATCTATTGGCATAAGCACTTGTAAGACTGTTTGAGAGAGCTAATAGAAACAATTTATGACATGCTTATAAGTTGTGCTTATAAGTTGTTTTTAGCTTATTTTCATAAGCTCTCTAAAATTGCTTATATAAACAGTGTGACTTTATTTTAATTTTTTTTATAGAAATAAATTATACACAAGCATTAACATGATAAACACTTATGCTATAAGCGCTTCATTAATCTGTTTATCCAAACAGGGCCTGAGTTTAGGAATTTGGAGGGAAAGGGAGGAGAAGGAACCAAAAGAGAATGAAGGGAAAAGGAGGATGAGAGGTTAAGACAGCCAGACAGGGTTCAAAAAGGGTTACATGATAATCCATTAGTTTTCCTCCACTCCTTGTGAAAGGGTCATGAACAAGGGTAAAAACCTTTCCTTTTATTCGCCTCCATCAAAACATACAGTAAGAAATGGTACATTAAATATCAACAATTACCTCCTCTGGAAAAAACAATCCTCGAGATTTCTTTATATTCTCAGCCCTGCTCACAAAAATGCAGTATTCCATGATTAAAACTGAGAGTTTAATTAACTAGTTATAATGCTCCTAAGTAACAAAATAAATATCACATATATAATGTGCAATACTCGCTATAATGTTCAGTGTGATTTTGGTACATGATAGAGGTTTTAGTTTATCAAAGGTAAATCGTGTATACTTAGATCACTAATAAAACATTTTTCCTCTTAGATATCATTAATCACTGTCACCAACAAATATTACTACACTCACATGTCACCTCCTTCGCAATAGCCACTTATAATGTATATATAGTCCTCCTACAAATCACAAAAATAGCATAAATATTAAGTTGTCTTAAATATTGAAATAAATCTATACATTTAAATAAATACAAACTTAATTTAATCTATAAAGGTAAAAATCAAAAGAGGGGAAGGGAGCCTATGTTCTTACCTTCTCCACCCAAGCATCTTTGTACTCCACAATATAAGGGTAATTTAGTTTTGCTATCAGGTCCATCTTCAACAGAAAGAGAGACAATATGATCATATATTTAGTGAAACTCTTAACAATGAAGTTAGGGAAACTGTTTTTATGAATGTTATCATATATTTATATTTATAGAAATGCTAGCTTCAGTTGGTATTTGTCACAAGTAAAAATGTCATATAACATGGCGCTCTGAGAGTAACCTGGTACTCTCACTCTCCGTCTCATATTATGTGTCTTATTTAGAATGTGCACACTTCTTAAGAAAATGATTACTTATACCAATTTCTAATGCAAAAAATAATATGTTAAATCTAAAAAATCATTATACTTCATTTATAATTTGTCCACCATATACTTGCAACAATTTTAATAAATAAGGTTAACATTGGAAAAAAAGTGGTAAATTTTGTATTAGTATTATAAAATGACACATAATTTGAACCAAATAAAGATTCCAAATGAAACATATAATATGAGAAGGAGGGAGTATTTTATTAGAAAGAATACAGAAAATCTCCATTGATTACAGAACAACAATGCAGAACTTCGACGATATACAAACTCTCTGTTGTAACTTGTAAGGCCCCAACTCTCTCACAATTCACTTGCTACCTCTCTATAGTCCTTACCAATCCCTCTTCTTATGGTTAAAGGAAGCAGGCCTAATTTTTCAAATTATCCAAAACCCTAATTAAGCCAAGGATTTCATTGGATGCAGCCTCAATTCTTCTTTTGCTTTCCTACTTGAGGCCATTAAAATTTAAAAGAACACATTTAAAGTATTCTTGTTTCAGAATCTTCAGGAGTCCATCAAGAAACTAACTAAGGGGAAAACCGATCATGCTCAAAGCATTTCCTTAGCATAATAAAACTTACAAAACAAATATCATATCCAGAAGTAGAAATTTGATCAGTACTTCAAAAGAATTAAAACTAATGTATAGCATACCACCTAAAAGAATCCATCAAAAGAAATGAAATTCAATTTGAGTTTAATGATATCTTTTCTATCTATACAGAAGTAATGACAGATAAATCTATAGCCAGAATGCAGCATAACCAGATATAGCATGTCTATAAATCATCATGGATTCATGGAAAAATAAATATACATACTAATAAGTACAAGCTAGTCATATTAAGGGTTTGTTTGGATTGACTTATTTGAATTTATCTATTGTCATAAGCACTTATGAAACTGTTTGAAAGACCTTATGGAATCAACTTATGACATGTCCATAAACTGTGTTTAGTTTATTCCATAAGTTCTCTAAGATAACTTAGAAAACAGCTTATAACTTATATAAAAAAGTTTCTATTTATCGTTATAAAAATAACTTATACATAAGCACTTAATGTTTATGCTATAAACGCTTAACTAAGTTGATTATCCGAACAGGGCCTAATCGGATTTAAGAAATATATGACTCAACATAATAGGAGACAAAAGATCAATAGTTACTATTTATTTATTATTGGTAATGGGACACAACATTAGAGTTTGTTACAACAACCAACCTCTTGGTACGCTGTCAATTTGGCCTTCTCTGAATGTTTGGCCAAGCGAATCTTCTTCAGCACATACCTACCATGAAAGAAATCATCATGAAGAGGAATAAGAACTCAAGTTGAAAAGCAAAAAGTTTAATTAAATTAACTGAGTTTTCAATCCCACATAAACATTAAACTTTTCCTCTCTTGAGTTGTCCATTTCAGAACTGAAAACTGAGTATGTGTTTGGTTATACGGTTACAAAAACTAATTTTGAATGAATTCATTTTGTAAAATTAATTCTTACTAAAAATAGGTTGACAGTAAAATAACTTTTGTTTGGATATATTCTTGTAAAATTGACTTGAATAAGTAAATTTGAGGCTAAAAATTGACTATGGAGGCAAAAGCTTCAAATTCTAGCTTCAAGTTATAATCAATTTTTGAGATAAAATCAATTCTACTCGAGAACAACCATGCAGACATGCCAAATCATTATACACCTTTAAAATCAATTTCGCCTTCTGCAAAAAACTGGAACCAAACACACACTAATTCTTCAATCTGTAATCTTAAAAGCTAAATTGAACACTAAAATCACCAAAAAAGTTGAAAATTTCTTTCTGCGGTTGACCAATTTTGAACAAAAAAATAATCGATCTCGAAAAAGTGAATTAGTTACCTCTTTGTCTCAGCTTTATGAAGAACAAGAAAAGTTGCACCCAAAGTTCCTCTTCCAAGTTTCTCTATGACTTCATAATCTTCCATCTTCTTGTTACTCTCATAGAAGCAATAGATCCTCCTGATTTATTATGAACACAAACGAGGAAAATATTTGATTATTTAATTTTATAGCGAAGTTTGTTTAATTGTGCAGTGTGGATGTGTATGAATGAATTGATGGAATGGTACCAACCCTTATAATAATGAAATTAAAGACAAAAAAAAGAGCTGCAGTTTGAAGAGAGAATTAATAATGAGAGTGACTTAGGTGACTATTGAATGAGACTTGAGCAACCACGAAGGGGTTTCACGTTTCACATGAGAAATGAGTAAAGCCACATTCTCTAAGGAAGTGTTTGGTATAGATTATAGAAAAAAATAATTGTTATTTCTTCATTTAGTATTATATTTTTAGAGATTTTTCAATTTTTTGGAGATTTTTAAATAAACGAAAAGTTGTTTTATGTTTGTCGAAGATAGTAAACATTATATTTAAAAAAAAAAAATCAATTATAAAAATTGATTTGTTTGACAAACTACTTAAAACAACTTTTCATTTTAATTAATTTTAAAAAATTTAATTAAAAAAACTTGTAACAACAGACAAACTACTTTTAAAAGTGATTATCTTTTATAAAAAAATTATTATATCATAAAATATTTAAAAACAATTATACATTATAATATAAATTAATTTTATCTCAAAATTAATAAAAGTCATTAATTTTACTATTTCACCGTACAATTACAATTATCATCATAAAATATGAGTCTAAACAAACACAACTTAAATTAGTCTTATTTTAGAGAGAGAGAGAGAATGAAGGGTGAGAAAGTCAAGTGAAGCAATATAGGATAAGACAGAGAGACATCATGATGTCACTTTCAAATGGTCACCTACCCAGCCAATTACCCAAAATCAAAATGCGAAAATCACTCGTCAAACAAAATTCGTGAAAGCATTAGTATACTTGTTTTGTTCATTATTGAATGGTATCAACTCTCCTTTTTTGAAGACCACAAGTTTTTTCATATTTAATAAATTAAGGGAAATCCTATGTTAACCACCTTAATCATGAATCAGCTTAAATAAGTCACCCTAACACACTTCATACTTATAATTTAACCGTACTCAATTCTTTTAAACTATGATCAGATTAGTATTACTTAGACAACTTGAGTTTTAAAGACATTTTTTTTTTCTAAATGATATTGATGAAGATATTGTTTGTAAGAGTTTAAAAGAATGTTATAATTTATATTTTTGAATAATATTGCCGATCGTCATTAATATTTTAGATGATTGTTAAACATTACTCTTTTTATTTTAAAATAATTGTCGTATTTGGTCATTTCACATAAATTAATAAAATATAATAAATAAATAAAAATATAAATTTTATCAAATTATTCTTATTAATTATTGATGTATTATAATTATCATAAATATAAATATAAATGTAACTTGAGAGAATAATAAACTAAAATTATTAATTAAATGATACAATTGAAAATAAGAAATTAAAAATGCATTGAATTAATCATGAGTTTGGACAGGTTTGTTAAAAGCTACAAATTGTAATTTTAATAAAATTATTGTGTTATTAAAATCTTGTCAAATTCATTTTCATTTCCAACAGGCACTTAATCTCATGTTTACATCAAATTTTATTATGGTCTAAGAATGTTCTCAATGCTAACCACTTTGACTTTTTTTTTTTGTCAAATTCTAATTATATCGCCGTTGAAATAATCTTATGTGGTAGACAAAATTTATTTATTTTTTGACAGAACTATGTGGTAGACGTTGGCTTTGTGAAATACAAAATATTTAATTGAGCAATTGAAATTTGTGTTGATTGACTTGTCAAACGTGATTTTATATGAATCATGGATTTGGTGTGGACTCATGACTCACAATTGGAAGAAAAAAAATATTCCCTCCGTCCTTAGTTCCTTAGTTGTAAACACCAGTTGAAAAAAATTTATACTTAAATATAAATTATTTTTTAAATTATTAGATGAGTTTATTATTTTTTAAATATAATTCTAATTAATATTACTTATTTTTTTTTAACATTAAAAACTCAATACATCTATGCATAGGAATATTTAGTTATATTTACGAAATTGACATATTAGTTACACTACTAATTTTTCTTAATAAAAGTGAAATGAAATATGTGACAGGTGCTTATATTTAGAAACTGAGAAAATAATTAAATTAATTTTAAAATTTGATGTATATTTTGAAACAACTTTTTTACACACTTATCATGAAATGAATGAAGTAGGTTGAGTAAGCAAAAATTGATTACAATAATAATGAATGTATTAATAATTAATTGTCACTCGCTTCACAATTAATCATGTGATAATAATGAATATACCAATAATTAATTGTTACTCTCTTTTCAATTGATTAGATATAGTAATAATTAAAAAAATACATAATTGCAATATAGTTTTTGTAAAATAACCTAGTGTGAAAATGAAATAAATAATAATACAATAGAATATATTTGACTCTGAGTTTCGTATTATTATTTTTAAATGGTTTTAATAATGACAAAAAATCCATATGGAAACCAACAAATTTTGGGTTGAATTTGACTTGTACCAAACATAAAAATGTCAAAACGTCAAATTGAATTTGGATCCATTCCGATGTACTTGACATTTTTCCATTTTCAATCTCCACCATTATAACACATCATCCACTTTTCTTTTTAATTTTAACACATTTTCTTTCATGAGATTTTTTCCTTTCAATTCAGTTTGGATTGAATTTTCAAGCTGAGTCGTTGGCTACCTGTTTGTCACGATAATCTAATTCGGTCAAGTAGTTGCATGTTTGCAAAGAGTTGTGCGCATTTGTGCTCGCGTGCGTATGTGCTGACCACCATTAATATTCTAAAAGAAACATTTATATTTTTTAGATTAGATAAATCAGGATAAATACTATACTTTTATCAAAATTATTTTTAAAATCATCTTTATAAATAATTATAATATGTCAACAGTGTAAAAAAATTTACACAAACCATCAATACATAACAATTAAACTCATTGAACATTTTAGTTAGACTACCGTCATAGCAAAATTCTTTAAAGTATAAAAAAATTAATATTGACCAATTACTCTGAAAAATAACATCCGTACATGTATCACGTCCTAACAACACTATTACTTGTCAAAAAAAACAATACAACTTGCCTAAAAAACAATACAACTATTATTAAAAATAAACATCCTGATAGTAGCAATTAAGCACACTTATTTTTAAATTCAACATCAAAATAAAAGAGAAAATAATAACTAAATGGTCACGCACACATAGTAATGATCACGACTAAAATTTATAATTTCTCTTATCTTTCATTCACATATAAATGTGTATACATGCATATTCATCAAAAGTTAAGCGTTTGATCTTACAGTAGCAAATGATTCTCTATCTTTCATATTTGGTGACTTTGGTGACATCTCCATGACAGCCTAATGAAGCTACATATGCCTTGTAAACAAATTTGTAAAGGGCATGATACCGTAATACAGGTCTTTGGGCAGGGCTGTTATAAAATTCATAGCATAAAATTACCAAAAACATTGAAGACTTAACTTGATAAAAGATAAGACATGCCTCAATTTTTTAAGAAAATTCATGGTCTATTTAGAATTGAACTAACAAGTTGCATAAGAAAATAACAACCCCATAGTTCAGCCTAAATAAAGATAGGAATTCAGCCAATAATGGTGAGGTAACGCTCACCATAAGAGGAACAAACTATACTCGATGATAATTTTGTTTACTTTTTTTAGGACCTTCTTCTTTCCATCTTTCTCTGTGTAGCTTCAAAGTCTTCTTCAGAAGGTTCTGGCCCATGACCTCCACCATATTTTGATATTAGAGACGAGAACATAGAATCAAACTTGCCTTTCCTCTCATCTCGTCGTTGTGATATCATAGCATACAAATCCATTTTTGGTTCCTTATTTGGTCTGTAGAAGATTTAAACATGTGATTACACCTACATTGACATGTAAATAATATAAGCTAAATCGTGCTTGAAAAACTTACTTTTCCCTCCTTCTTAAAGGATTGGTTGGTGGCTTGGTTTCTGCTATTTTCTTCTCCCATTTCTTGTAGGCTTTCATTTCCTTTAGTTCTCCTGCAGTAACGAATATCAATGATAACCGTTTTTCATTACTGAATAATCTAAGTACAATTCTGATCATCTCAGCTTATATACTTGCCAAGGTGTCACCTGCTATAGCAGGTTTACAAAAGGTTAGATGGAAAGCTGTTAGTCACTAGGACAGCTGTCATATGACTGCCTCATTGAATCTACACTCAGTTACAATCAGTCTCCTAGCAAAAAAGAGATCTACGATACTCAGCTTCAGTGTTGGACCAGGCTACAATTGGCTGTTTGTGTGACCACCAAGAAATGAGATTAAGACCAAAGTAAATTACAGCACCAGAGGTTGACTGTCTATCATCATGGTCTGCTGCCCAGTCAGCATCGCAGAAAGCCTTGAGAAAGAGTGGTTTGTGAGTAGATGCAAGGTAAAATCGGAGACCAAGATGATTGGTGCCTTTGAGATAACGCAGAATGCTTTTTACTGCCACCCAATGAGATTCTAGGGGATTAGCCATGAACTGACGCACTTCGTTGACAGCAAAAGAGAGCTCAGGACATGTGATTGTAGCATATTGAAGTGCACCAACCACAGACCTATAAAGGAAGGCATCTTGCACCGAGTCCGAACATATTCTAGTAAGTTTGCAACCAGACGGCATAGGTGTTGAAACTGGAGTAGATTCCAGCATATTTGTCCTAGCAAGTACGTCACGAATATACTTGCTTTGAGTAAGGAGGAGGGTACCATCTAACTGTCTCTTTACTTTTATACCCAAGAAATAATCAAGGTCCCCTAGATGCTTAAGAGAGAAGGCAGAATTGAGCTTGGACACAAGCTTAAGAATAAAACCTGATGAGCTGCATGTGATTATGATATCGTCAATGTAGACTAGTAGGTACACAACATGTTTTTGGATAGAGAAGGTAAACAAGGATGGGTCACATTTGCTGCCTTTGAACCCAAGTTGCAGTAAGGTAGCCTTGAGGCGTTCAAACCACTGACTGGGGGATTGTTTAAGCCCATAAAGAGCTTTCTGCAGTTTGCAAACAAGAGCAGGGTTGCTACTTTCAAAGCCTTGAGGCCGCTGCATATATACTTCTTGTTCAAGGGTGTCATTTAAGAAGGCATTGTTCACATCAAGCTGCTGAATAGACCAATTGTAGGTAATGGCAAGGGATCGAATCAGTCTAATAGTAACAGGTTTAATGACTGGGAAGAATGTTCCATTAAAATCAAAACCTTGGAGCTGGTGGAATCCTTTGGCCACAAGTTTGGCCTTGAATCTGTTACTTGTCTCATCTACATTGTCTTTGACTCTAAAAACCCATTTACAACCAATTGCAGTCCTATCAGAAGGTAGGGGAACAAGTGTCCAGGTTTGGTTGCGTTGCAGTGCATCATATTCTTCCTGCATGACAACAAGCCATTTGGGGCCAAGAAGGGCTTGTTTTACTGTTTAGAGTTCAGAATGGGTAAGAAGCAAAGTAGGCTGCCTTCGAGGTGGTGCAAAATCAGATTTGGTAAGAGTCTTCATGGGATGGTCATTAACGAGTTTAGTAGCCAGAGGTTACATAAGGTGGAAGAGGAGTGGAATTAGTAGAAGATGAAGATGCAGGAGAAGAGGTGGATGGTGAGGGAATGATAGGACTAGTGTTAGGGGTAGAAGAACTGGAGGGGGAAGAAGGAATGTTGTGGGATGTGAAAGGTACATGACCAAAAGTTGAGTGTTAAGGAAAGGATTCTGGTGTAAGGGCTAAGGAGGAAATGGATGTTGAGGGACCAAATTGTTGAGGTAAATTTGCTGGAAGAGATGAAGAAGGTAAAGAGGTGAAGAAATGAGCTAGGTTCGTAGTGGTAGAGGATGAAGAAGAAGTACTAGTGTTGGGAAAAAGGGTGGGATAAGGAAATTTGGTTTCATTAAACAAAACATCCTTGGAAATGTATAACCTACCAGTTGGTGATAAGCACCTATAGCCTTTATGAGAGGTAGAGTACCCCAAGAATAAATACTCATGAGAACAAAGATCAAGTTTGTGAGCATTATAAGGCCTTAGCAAGGGGAAACAGGCACAACCAAAAACTTTAAGGAAATTGTAGTCAGGTTTTGATTAAACAAAACAGTGTATTGTATTTTGAAGTGAAGAAAGGATGTAGGAAGCTTGTTTATGAGATAGACAGCAGTGAGAAATGCATAGTCCCAATAGGCTAATGGAAGAGAGGCTTGGCTTATGAGAGTGAGGCCTAACTCAACAATGTGGCGATGTTTTCTTTCCACGACACCATGTTGATGATGGGTGTGAGGACATATAAGTCGATGAATAATCCCTAAATTTGTAAGGTATTTGGTGAAGGGGCGAAATTCATCTGCCCGATCAGGTTGAAGTTCCTAAAGCAAATGACCAAGTGGTAACTCAACCATGGCTTTGAATTGTTTGAAAATGGTAAAGGCTTGTGACTTGGATTTTAGTAAATAGATCCAAGGGAATCTGGAGTAAGCATCAACAAAGGTGATATGATAGTGATAGCCAAGGGTGGAGGCATTAGGGGAGGGTCCCCATAAATCACTAAAGACTAATTCAAGTGTATGAGTGTAAATGGTGTGTGAAGTGGGTGAATGTAATCTGTGAGCCTTTCCCATGCAGCAAGCAATAAGAAATTGGAAACATCTTCATTAGAAAATGAGATCTTACAATGATCAAGTACTAATTTCAAAGTACGGCTATTAGGATGTCCAAGGTGTAGATGCCAAAGATATTGAGAACTAGTAGATGAAGCACTACTAGAAATAGTATTATCATTGGATACGGTATTAACAAATGGTAAAGTTGGGGAAATGGGAAATTTAGCAACATTAAGAGAGAGATTGGGAAACTCATAAGCCATCAGTTCCAACACGACCTCTCAGAAGGATGGCATCAGTTTCCTGAGATTTAACAAAGCATTCATCAGCATGAAACTGAAAATAAACAGAGTTATCCTTGGCAAATTGACTGACACTAATTAGATTCTTAGTTATTGAAGGGGCTTGAAATAGATTATGAAGGTTGAGAGGTATGTGTGGTTGTGTGGAGAGGGAAATGTACTAGAACCAGAGGAGCGAATGGTCAAACCTTGGCCATTTCCAATGAAGATCTGATCATGACCTTCAAGTGGAGTCAATTGTTGAATGTTTCTAGCATCACTGGTTACATGAAATGAAACGCAAGAGTCTGGAAACCAAGAAGCAAAAGCAGCAGGTGCAGTATTATGAATCAAAGCACTGGGTTGCGCAAGCAAAACAGGAGAAGGACGTTGTGGAGCTTGAGGTCTGGTCCAGGTGTGATTAGGGTGATACAGCACATAACCTGGTGCAGGAGTACCATATCCATGTGAAGAACCAAACAATTCTGCATTAAATGGAGGACAACCTTAGAAACTGTGTTGTTGGAGGTTGAAAATGTTGGTTGAACCTATGCCAACAATTCGCAACTAACTGTCCATACTTGAAGCAGACTTGACATTTAAATTGGAGAGACGACTGCCTCTACCATGACCATAACTACCACGGCCTATGCGACTACTGCAAGACCACGAGATTGAGAATCGAAGGTGCATAGGGAGGAATCTCAATCTAAGGAGAAGGCGAATCAGAAGCAGATTGAGGCGATGGAGAAGGGGCGTGTGTCAAATTCAACGAAGTGGTGTCCGCTAGGGTTTTCTTCTTGTACTTTTCAAGGCATAATTCATAAGCGAGGAGAAGAGCCTCAACTTCGTCAATGTCCATTAGTTCAAACTTGCTTTCAACAACAAACACAACAGAACCATAATCTCGAGGTAATCCTTCAAGAATAACGTCAATGTGTTGATTCATCGGCACCAGATCTCCAATTGAAGCTAGCGAATCAAAAATAGTACGAATTTTGAGCAAATACTCCTTGACGGTGCAATTCTCAAATATCGTTGCATGTAATTCCACACAAAGGTGACGCGCTTTGGCACACATTTGTTTTTGAAAATACGCGAATAGTTTATCCCAAAGTTCGAACGCATGAGACGCACCAAGAACACGAGCGAGAATCTCACTCGATAAGGTAGATTGAAGCCACGAAAGAAGCATTTGATCGCGTTGATGCCAAGAAACATACGCTGGATTCAAAATTCCAAATCGACGATCTTCTTCGCTTGCAAATTGAAGAGGAATCGAAGGACAAACGACGAAACCAAGAAGATTGTGAGCATTGATATACGGTTCAATTTCTTAGTGATTTTGAGCGAAAAATTCAGAGAAGGAGATGTATCAGGAGGAAGAACATTTAGAGGCGAAGCAGGAATCAGAATCTCCTTGCGAAACGAAGGAGGAGGAGGAAGTGGTAGAGGAGGAATTAAATGTGATGAGTCCACCTAGCTCTGTGATACCATATTGAATATCAATGATAACCATTTTTCATTATTGAATAATCTGAGTACAATTCGGATCATCTCAGCTTATATACTTGCTGAGGTGTCACCTGCTATAGCTGGTTTACAAAAGGTTAGATGGACAGTTGTCGGTCACTAGGACAGCTGTCATATAACTGCCTAATTGAATCTACACTTAGTTACAATCAGTCTCCTATTTACTATACTCTTATATGCAGATATAGGAAAACGAGCATTAAGGAAACCATCAAACAACTCAAGTGAAATATTTGCCTATATATTAATTAATATGCTGAATCCCTATGATTAAAGTAAACTGCTCCTATTTTTCTTTTGGGCTTGGAGACCTATCTTGCATTTCAAAAATCTGTATATCTTTTCCAATAGTGAAAACTAGATCTAGAGCAAATGTCTAATTCAAATTTGCATGAATAAAAGCTAGTAATAAATTCTTACCAGAAGCTATAGCCTCATCAATAACATCCTTGAATCGGTGCGAGTCAAGTTTAGGATCCGAACAAAGCATTGAACAAAATAACCTGCAAAGGGAATATCAAATTCAAAACTGAAATCCCTTGCAAAAAGCCAGCTATTGCTCATCAAAATGATTTATTACCTGTCCATATTACCCTTGCATTCCTTGTAAAGATTTATCAAATCATTTTTCTCAGATTCAGATCCTCTATAGTTTGCTTCAAACTCCTCAATATCTTCTTCTGTGACCTAATACAACATAAATTACAAAGCTAAACAAACTGAAAACAAGCATAAAACAAGGCACCAGTTACAAATAGGATAATATGGACAGAAGTACCTTCTTGTACATTGTTCTGAAATATTCTCGAAGGTTCTGCACAACATCGCCTCCAAGGTCCTGATTTTCAGAAATAAATAATGTCAAGAACAATGGTAAAATATCCTGAATTGCCAATCTTTCGTTCTAATGTACACAAAAACTGTTTTAGTGAAAACAGTTTCCTCAACAACAGTTAACAGACTAAAGATCTAAACATTGCAAATTAGAAATCTATTATATTATGAGCACACCACTTAATATTCAGCACAGGGAAGGAGCAAGGCTGGATTGATGAGGGAGGGGAGTCAACTGAGAAAACATTAAGACCTTGTTTACTTTGTGAAAACCTTTTGTGTTTTATTTAACCTTAATGAGAGACTCTTAGAATATAAAAAATTAGTTAATGAAATGTATTTCCAAAAATAATGAAAACAGTTTTTTGACATTTTCATTTTTTTTTAGAAATGTAGACGATTGTTCACTTTAAAAGTCTTTTACCTCCTTAAGTTAACAAGTAATATTAACACAAATTTTTATAAATGAAAATAAAAAATATTTTCACATAGTAAACAGGCTCTAAGGTTTCAAGAAAATACTAAGAAGCTCAAGTGAGAGATGAAGTTATTGTCAAAGCTATAATTCAATCAAATTATTCATTCTAACATTTTCTTCTATTCTCAGATAACCAAAGAAATTAACATAAGCAACATGGAGGCACAAAGATGACACGCACCCATCCAACGCAACCAATAATGAACACTGCTGTCTACAACCCTTAGCCTGCCTTGCCTTTGTTTTTTCTTTACGGTTTCAATTGTGATGACTGGACACTTGGTTTGTGAGAAAACAACTAAGTTGCTTCATTCAGTGTTATCATATTTTGAAGTTTGTGACTTGTGTAGTTCTCATAAACTAGTTATATTATATATCTTGAGAATTGCAACCAAGATGCATATAAATCTTCAAAATTTAGTTATTTTATTATTTAAAAGAAAAGGTTGGGGACGCAACCCCCCAAGTTTCACATACATAGTTGTTGTTTCAGCACAGTATAACCAATCTAAAAAAGTAGAGTGCAATGTGTGAATCAGGAAATAATATTAATTTGTAATTATATTTATCAGCTTTCCTAAAATAAGTTAGACAACTCAGGACTTAATTTGAACCCCTTAATTTGTAATTATTAGATGTAAATGTTGTAACGATTATTTATACTAAGAAATGTTGAAGAATCAAGAGAAATCAAATTTGATTCTCTTTTATTTTATATTATTATGTTTATTTTTATTTTATGATTATGTCATTATTACTCAGTAATGGCGGCTGGAATGGTTTATCTAACAATGGTATTTCCAACTTTTTTGGCCATGAGGGAACTTCTAATGTCCTCAAGGTTGAAATCCAAAAACTCAATGGAAAAAATTATGTCGAATGGTCCCAAACCACAAGATCGATACTAGACGGTAAGGGAAAATATGGTTTCCTAACAGGAGAGGTGCAAATGTCTGCCACAACTGATCTGAATTACAGGTTTTGGAAATCTGAGAACTCTGTTATTATTGCTTGGCTGCTTAGTAATATGGAATCAATGATTAGAAAATCTTTTATGTTTTTGCCTACTGCAAAGGAAGTTTGGGAGGCAGTCAAAGAAACATATTCTGACATTCAGAATTCTTCTCAAATTTTCGATCTCAAATCACGATTGTGGCATGCCAAACAAGGAGATAGAGATGTCACTACCTATTATAATGAGTTGATGACACTATGGCAAGAATTGGATCTCTGCTATGATGATCATTGGAAGTGCTGTGAGGACAGTGTTTTGTTTCTTAAGAGACAGGAGAACGACCGAGTATTCATGTTCTTGGTTGGGCTTAATAAGCGGCTTGATGAAGTCCGAGGCAGAATATTGGGAAAGATTCCATTACCATCACTTCGGGAAGCGTTCTCAGAAGTTAGAAGAGAAGAGGCGAGACAAGGTGTTATGATGGGTAAGACACCTTCTGTTGGTGAGGTTGAAAGCTCTGCCCTAGTCACCAAGAATGAAGACGGGAAGAGAGATGGCAAGAAACCATGGTGCGAACATTGCAAACGTCCAGGGCACACACGTGCTACATGTTGGAAGCTCCATGGAAAACCTCTAAACTGGAAGAAAAAAGGAGACGAAGGTCATGCCCTCCAAGCTGGTACCTCTAATCACGAGAAGCAGTCTCCTTCAAGCCCATCTCCCTTCACCAATTGCAACTTAAACATCAATTGGTGACAGATCTTGGTAACTTGCAGTATTTCCTTGGCCTTGAGGTTCATTCTACCTCTAAGGGTATATTTCTTCATCAACATAAGTATGCGACAGACCTTATTTCTATGGCAAGCCTCCAATCAGCTAATCCAGTTGATACTCTTCTTGAGGTTAATGTGAAATATCACCGAGATGAGAGTGATCTATTGCCAGATCCTTTATTGTATCGACAACTTGTGGGTAGTCTTAATTATTTGACAATTACCCGACTAGACATATCATTTGTTGTTCAACAAGTAAGTCAGTTTATGCACTATCCTCGCCACCTTCACATGGCAGCAGTTCGTCGCATAATTCGTTATTTGCTAGGTACCTCTCAACAAGGTCTCTTCTTTCCCATTGGCACTGTTCCCAAATTGATTGCCTATAATGATGCAGATTGGGATGGGTGTCCCGAAACTCGGCGATCTGTCACCGGTTGGAGCATGTTTCTCGGTTCTTCACTGATATCATGGAAAAGTAAGAAACAAACGAGTCTCTAAATCATCTACTGAATCAGAGTATCGTGCTATGTCTACTGCTTGTTCTGAGATAATTTGGCTTCGTGGTCTTTTGGTTGAACTTGGATTCCCTCAAACAGAGCCAACATCTCTCTATGCTGACAATACAAGTGCTATTCAAATTGTTGCAAATCTTATTTTTCATGAGCGCACCAAACATATTGAAGTAGATTGTCACTCTATCCGTGAGACCTATGATAATCAAGTTATATCCATCCCTCACATCAATACTCAATTTCAAGTTGCACACATTCTTACCAAAGTTGTTCCTTGCCCGCGCCATCAGTTTCTAGTTAGCAAATTGATGTTCCTTGACCAGCCGCATCAATTCGAGGGGGGATGTGAATCAGGAAATAATATTAATTTGTAATTATATTTATCAGTTTTCCTAAAATAAGTTAGACAAATCAGGATTTGATTTGATCCCCTTAATTTGTAATTATTAGATGTAAATGTTGTAACAATTATTTATACTGAGAAATATAAAAGCAAAAGGGCATCAAACCCTAATTCGTGACACAATGGACATTCATTGTCAATGTAAAAGAGTTTTACATTGACAAACCAATGAAAATTGTTTGTTTTTTCATGTCATAATATTAAAGTGGGTGAAGTGGGGTGATTTGGCAGAATACATGGTTGCTATTGGATTATCAGGTGAAAACATTGAAAGACTTACAGCATGATCAACAGAACCAGTCTGATCATATAGTGCCCGTTTCTCTTCATCCCCAAGAATGGAGATAACATTCTGCAATTGCTGAAATTTGGCTTTAGCTTCCTACCAATAAAACAAGTAACAAACAAGTTACAATTACAACCACCACAAAAAACCTAAAATTATATTGTCCAGTAACTAACAAGAAACAAATGTGTAACTAACAAGAAATAAATTTAATATGTTTGTTTATTTTGATTTGATTTTGATAGATAAACTTATGTTAGGAAGAAATATGAATTATCATTATTTTATATGTAGAGTTTTTTTACTAAAATAATGAATATAATATATATATATATATATATATATATAGTGAGTATATCAAATGAGAGGAGTTTTACAATAAGAGAGTGAGAGGGTTAAATCTTGACCACACAACTATACATGGATGATCGTGATTAGAAGAAAAAGTCATGTGACTTTTTTAAGTGATCATATGTCACTTAAATAACTTTTAATCATGATCATCCGTGTATGGTTGTATGATCAAGATTTAACCCTCTCACCCTCTCATTTGATATACTCCCTATATATATGTGTGTATATAATTGTTTGAGATATTAATTTGTTTTAACTTAATCAATAAGGAGATAAGAGAGTCTTGAAATGAACAATTGTCTGCATTTCTGTAAACAATACAAATGGCAACAAAACTATTTTCATTATTTCCAAAAATGCATAATCCTAGCCAACACTTTGTTTTGTCTCCATCACAATGATTCGCTTCAAGAGTCTTATCTTCTTATTAACAAGTTAAAATAAACACACATTTTCGAAAATGAAAACAAAAATGTTTCCACGCTCTAAGTAAACTAGACAACAATACTCTTCTTTCACAAATATATTTCAAATTGGAACATGTCAGAAACACCAAATGTTCACTCAACTATTGTTAAGGCTAAACAAAGCCTAATGAAATGATTATCTACTCTCTAAAACTATACATTACTTCATTAACATCCCTTGTTCAAACACACTATTAGAAGGTTCCACTATCTCCCCACCCAACCAACCACTTCCCTCAAGTAAAAAAGTTCAAACTTTAGCTTCTTTAACCTTCATTGAGAATATAAAGATTGGAACATCTTGCATAAAAACCAGCCGCTTTAGCCAGTTTTACCTTTTGATATCTTGCATATCACATCACCCTCTTTGATTAAGCATATCCAAAGTTGAACTCTGTGTAAGAACTCCATCACATTATGCTCATGATTATATGCATTTGCAAAGTACCTACAACTTACAAGTCTTAGGTTGTGATCCAACTACAGCCAGGTTGCTTTGTCGTCCCAAATTGTTTCATCATGTCTCTCAGTTTAGCTGCTTCTTCCCACTGGCCTGCTGCTGCACATATATTCGATAAAAGCACATAAACCGATGCATTGTTGTGTTCTCTTTCTAAGAGAACTCTAGCAACCTTTCTTCCTAGTCTTAAATTACCATGAGCTGCACAAGCACTGAACAATGACCAGCACATATTGGAATGTGCTCCAAAATATCCATTTGTAATTACACTTTCTGCCTCGTCCAGGTAACCACTGCGACCCAGCAGATCAACTATGCACGAAAAATGATCCACACTCGGCACAAATCCGTAAATTCTCACCATGATATCGAAAATACGGGTAGCATCGTCAACTAAACCTGTATGACTGCAAGCTGTAAGAACTGCAGTAAAGGTAGCCTGATCTGGTTTGATTCCATGGGAGATTTGCATTGCCTCGAAACAGCGCACGGCTTCTTCGCCTTGTCCGTGTTGTGAGTAAGCAGATATGATAGCATTCCAAGTGATTGTATCTCTTTCAATCATTGCATTAAATACACACAATGACCCATCTAGAGATCCGCATTTGGAGTACATTGTCACCAGGGCGTTACCCAAAGAAATTTCTGAATCAAAACTGTGTCGCAGTATGTAACCATGAACCTGTTTCCCATGATCCATAGCCGAAATGCAAGAACAAATACTCAAAACAAGACTGAGGGAATAAGCATTGGGCTTGAGATGTGAATTAAGTAATGCAGAAAATTGTTCTAACCCTTGAACTGGGCATCCATTTATCAAGAAACCAGAGATGATACTATTCCAAGATATCAAACTTTTATAGGGAAGATCAGAGAAGATTTGAAAGGCACACATTATTTTTCCATTCCTACCGTACGAAGAAATCAATGCATTCAAAACTTCAACTTTGGCAAGCCCATGTTTGCAAAGGAGGGAATGGATCATCTCCACCATTTGCAACGAGTCTGAGGCCCCTAGCAGACTTCCATACGTAAACTCGTCCGGTTCAATTCCCGTCCTCCTCAATTTCAAATAGGTCAAGATTGCTTCCTCATTAATATTCTCTTGAAAAAACATTGAAATCATTATGTTCCACGAAACAAGATCCTTACTTTCTTCCATTCTCTCGAAAACATTTCGAGCCTCATTCACCTCCCCAAAGCAAGAGTACATGGTCATCATTGCATTGTTAACAGCAATATAACCATGATCAAACCCCATCTTAATAGCCAAAGCTTGGGCTTGGCACCCAACTCTCAAACAACAACAAGAACTCATCACACTCACAAAAGTAACTTCAGTCAAACAAACACAACACCTATGCATATCCCTAAACATTAAAAACGCATCTTCAAATCTTTCCACGCTCACAAAACCATCTATCATCGCATTATATGTAACATGATCGCGAATCAAACCTTCTGTCTCCTCAAACACCTCATAAGCTTCCACAACACATCCACAGTTACAATACATTGTAATAAGAGAATTAACCACGGAAGTCATAACCAAAAACCCACTTTTGAAAACCACAGAATGAACATGTTTTCCATAATCCAAAAGCTCTAAATTACACAAACTCAACATAGTGGCAAATGTGTAATTATCAGGCCTAACATTCATCCTAAACATGTCTTTAAAAAACTTAAAAGCAATGTGTTCATGTCCATTATCACTACACCCAGTAATAATAGCATTCCAAACAGCAACATGGCCTTTCGGCATTTTATCAAACACATGGAGTGCATTATCAAAATGGGTCAATTTAGTAACAGCAGATAAAAGCGTTGTCCATGAATAAACATCAGGGAATTTAATATCTTGAAAAAGGAGCTGAACTGAAACAATGTCACGGGCTTTGGAGTACAGAGAGAGGAGGGAATTGGCGACGTGGGAATGGGATTTGAGGCCCGTTTGAATTGCGAGGGAATGAAGCTGGTTACCGAAAGTGGTGACGTGGCAAGTTTTGGAAGCGGCAGTTATGACGGTTGAGAGAGTGTAGTGATCTGGTTTGAGGAATTGGGAGGAGTGGATTTTGGTAAAAAAATGGAGGGAATCGGTGAATTGGTTTGTTCGTGTGAGGTGTGAAAGTGTGTGGTTGAGTTTAAGGATTTGTTGTCGTTGGTTTGAAAATGTGTCGGTCCAAATCCGTTGGGAAAACCACGGCTTCATCTGTCGTTTGTGTTTGATATTGCATGCAATTATCCTCAATATCAAAAATTGTGACACGGTAGCAATAGTTATACAACAACTATTTAAAACCCTAATAATGATGACACAGGGCACAAAAGAGAGAGAACCTCATCACCAGGGTTCTTATCAGGATGAAGTCTCAACGCCAATTTGTAATACGCCTTCTTTATTTCCTGTTGAGAAGCTGTTTTCTCCACACCAAGAACCTAATAATTAACACAAACCAAAAAATCAAATTCATTTTGGTGTAAGTGAATAAATAAATGTATGGTGTGAAAATTAGAAATGTTGATTCGAATAATGAATTATGATGGTACCTGGTAGAGTGTGTTTTCGTTTTGATTTGAACTGGAACAGTTGATATCGGATTCCATTTCTTCATCATCGTCGGAAACGGAAATCCTACTCTTCTTCTTACCCATTTTGCTTTACTTTTTTAATTTTATGGTTTTCAAACTTAATTTAACTTTTGTTTCTTTTTATATTATTTTATGAATGGGAAATGGGAAAGGATTGGGCGCTCGAGCTCAATTTGTTCCCGCCATTCAGTTCTCGCGTCAGTCTTCTCCCGCCTTCACGTTACTACATGTGCTATCATATTCTTCTTTGGCTTAACTACGTAAAAGGTTACCAGCTACTTTGAGAATATTTTTCAACTATATCTCCTTTTTTCAAAACAAAAAATTAAATACACTCTACTTTAAATTTTTAAGTTAAATACCACTTGTGGTCCCTTAACTTAATTTCGGTTAACGATTTAATTATTTATCTTTTTTTTTCTGATATGGATTTCAACGTTACTCTTTAAGTGGGGTTCCGTTAAAAAAAAGTTAAAAAATCATTCATCTCGATCATTGCATATATTCATCAAACCTTTAGAAACGATTGCCACTGATTTGAAGTGATGTCTATGAAATATAAATATCTCGTAACTTCAGTTTTAACGAATCATTCCTACTACCAAACTTTGAACAAACTTTGAACATTTTTCTGAAATATTTCCAAAACATAAAGGGTAACTTTTTTCTGAAAACAGATGTGAGATTTTTAACTTTTTTTAACGGAACCTCACTTAAAGGGTAACGCTGAAATTATTTAAAAACATAAAGGACCAAATCGGAAAGAAAAAAAAAAAACAAAGATAAAGGACTAAATCGTTAATTGAAATTAAGTTAAGGGACCACATGTGGTATTTAGCCTTAAGTTTATATACAAAGCGATGTGTTATGTTATTATTTTTAATAAATAAAAAATATTAAATTAATAAAACATAGAGTGTAGATGTGAAAGAAAAATACATTAAAATTAAGTAGTAAATGGTAGATATGGATTTTTTTTTTGAATATCCCCATTTTTTTTTAACCAAATTGCCCTACTCTCAAAATTATTTACCAGACTGCCCTACTTTTTGGGCCTAGTTGGAGTTCGCAATGGGGGGTGCAACCAGCTGAAGAAGGAATTTTTCAGGCCCAGTGGGAGGTCGTTGGCTGGGGGTGCGACCTCCTACTGGAGTTTTTTTTTTGTCGTTTTGTGCATTTTAAATAATTAATTAATTATAATAATAATACATTAATAAATAATAATAATTAATAAATAACAATGCATTAATAAATAAATAATAATAATCATAATAATAATTGATAAATAATAATACATTAATAAATAATAATAATTATTAATTAATTATAAATAATAATAATAGTTGTAATAAATAATACATTAATAATAAAAATAATAAATAATAATAATACATTAATAAATAATAATAATAATAATAATAATTAATAAATAATAATACATTAATAAATAATAATAATAATAATGATAATTATTATTATTAATTAATTATAAATAATAATAATAATAATAACAGTTGTAATAAATAATACATTAATAATAAAAATAATAAATAATAATAATATTAATAATAATAATAATTAATTATTATTATTATTATTATAAATGATGATAATTAAAAATAGAAAACTATATTAAAATTTTAAAGAAAATACATTAAAAATGAAAAAAAATACATCAAATAAAATTAAAAAAAAATACATCAAATAAAATTAAACAAAATACATTAAATTATTGTTGTCCACCTAAATGACCTCCAGTTCCACATCTAGGATTTCGTCGAACTCGTCTAGCTCTTTGAATGAGTTGAGGTTCTTCCGGTTCATCCTGATCATTATCCTTAATGTAAGTCGTAGGTGGATTAGAACCACTACCACCTGCTTCCATAAAATTTTGAGGCTGAGGATTATACATGGAGTCAAACACAGCATAAGCCGACTCAGGAGTTGTGCACTGAGTTCCAAACAAATTATAGAAATGGCCACTTTCTGTCGGATAACCGGGGGTCGGCATTTCTGGTACCAGCGGAACGTTATATTGAGTCGATGGTGGATCATAAGATGGAACTTCTGTATAGACATGTAGGTGAGGTGATGATAAAGACGGTTGTGTTTTGTTTTGTTGTTGTGTGGTGGATTGAAAGGTCGACGTCACAGAAGGATACGACGGTGGTTGCAAACGGTGATCACGGAGATACTGTTCGACAGATATTAATAATTTGGTGTGTTGTCTAAACCAAATCATATATTCCGTAGTATGGCATAAAAGACCTTCCACGATCTTACCTTGCAACACGTAATTGTGACGCTCATTCCAATGTTTAATTTCTTCCCTCCAAACCCAATTCCAATTATCATCAACCCTATGTCTCATGTCGACCTCATGGTACATTTTCATGTCCTCTGGTGGTTGTGGTATTTGTTGATGGAAGCCGAATTGAAGTGTGACTTTATCTGTATGATGTTTTTCAACAATATGATAACAATGCAGATAGGTACATGCAGTCCAAGTGACCACCTCTTCTTCAGAAACTTCATGTTGGAACATGAGATAAGGTTTCCAATAGAACTGATATTTAAAAAAACAAGCTAAGTTAATTATAACAAGTATAAAAAAACAAAATATTTAAAAAATTCAAATAAAAGGGAATAAATATATTACTTCGTGAACCATCATGTGATCAATTGTTTTTCGGTATCCTTCTATGTCGTTATGAGGAACTTTACCGAAATTTAGACCACCAGAATTAAATCTGTCGAATATATTAAAAATAAAATTAGTAATATGGTAAGCAATTGGTTTTAAAAAAAGGAAAAAATAATATAAAATTTATTTGCAAATAGTTACCTGTATGCAAGTGGAAATATCCATGGATTGGGTGATTCTGGACCGACACAAGACAAACGATACCATGCTCAATTTTGCAACAACAATGCACATCCTCCCATAGACATGACACCGGTTTTGTTGCTTGACATAATTCTTTATACAGTGTAGCTAAAACGGTTGAACCCCAACTATATTGGGATACTTTATTTAAATCTCCTAATAAAGAAAGATATTTTAAATGTACACGGTTGTTGGATTTGTCAGGCATCAATAACCCTCCAATCATACGTAGGATGTATGCCCGACAAGATGCTTGTTTTTCTAATTCAGATGCATCTTCACCAACATCGTCAAACGTATCCTTGAGCCACTTTAATTTAATAGAATTACCTTTTGTTGCTCCCACAGGTGGGATAACTCATAGGTAATCTTGACAAAGTTCTTTAACATTCACAAAATTCGAACCGCTAATAGGAAAACCAGAAACATTTAATCCTAAAATGTAATATACATCTTCCAAAGTTATTGTGCACTCACCTACTGGAAGATAAAACGTGTGGGTTTCTGGTCTCCATCTCTCAACCATAGCAGTGATCAGACCCACATCTAGTTTATAATTTCCGAGTTTGATCACTTCACCGAAGCCAGCCTCTTGCAAATATGGTAATATGGCTTTATTTGGTTTTTTAATGATGTTACCTTGACATTTTAGTTTATCCTTTAAGGGTGACTG
The DNA here is from genome assembly GCA_037974755.1 of Cicer yamashitae. NCBI lineage: Eukaryota > Viridiplantae > Streptophyta > Magnoliopsida > Fabales > Fabaceae > Cicer > Cicer yamashitae. The sequence goes on along the minus strand of JBBPBQ010020324.1, from coordinate 28,434,061 downwards.
AAATTAATAGTATATAAAATAACAAAAATAAAATAAATAATGACATTGAAAATATTATAAATAAAATAAAATAAGTAATGAGATTGAAAATATTATAAATAAAATAAAATAAATTAAAATAAAATACAAAACTTACAAATGCTTTAATATATTGGATTTCAGCTATGTGATTCGTAGATAGTTCCATGATAAAAAGAGAAATTTTGTAAAAGATATCTATTTGAATGTATTTGAATGAATGAAAGAGGAAGTTGTTGGATAAAGATGAAGTGAGGAAGTTGTGATAGAGAGGTAGGAGAAATGGGTATTTATAGGTCGCAGGCCGAGGCCACGAGATATGCCTTGTTCACATGTCTTCAGGGGGTCGCTCCCCTAGCCTGCGAACACTTCAGGGGGTCGCTCCCCCAGGATGCGACCTGCAAGGCTTTATTTTCTGATCAATCTCGTCCGTTTATTAAAGGATTATCAACGGATGTAGATGATCCAAGTGGAATCCTTGTGAGTTGTTTTCAACCAATAGGATTATTTTTTTAAAGATTCAATCTCGTCCGTTGAATAAAAATTATCAACGGATGTAGATGATCCAATCCTTGTGAGTTGTTTTCAACTAATAGGATCATTTTTTTAAAGATTCAATCTCGTCCGTTGAATAAAAATTATCAACGGATGTAGATGATCCAATCCTTGTGAGTTGTTTTCAACCAATAAGATCATTTTTTTAAAGATTCAATCTCGTCCGTTGAATAAATATTATCAACGGATGTAGATGATTCAATACCAATCCTTGTGACTTGTTTTCAACCAATGAAATCATCACCACACCTTCTATAAATAGAAAACAAACTAACACTATCTCACCACACCTTCCATCTCACTATACCTACTATCTCACTATATCTCACCACACTTTTTATCTCACCATACTCTACCCAAATAGAACAATCTCAATCGGGAAGTGATCAACTCCATCATCAATCTCCTCCAACAAGTCTTCCCCTTAATGTCTTATATAATATCAACGAGGAACAATTAAGTGATTCTAGTGAAGAGGATGAAACATACTTCGATGAATCATCTGGTAATTCTGACGATGACATTGATGTTGATGAAGATATGGAAGCAGAAGATCAACATATACTATCTGAATTTGATCCACCATCTCACTTGAAGAGCATCAATATAGATACTCAAGTGCGTTCAAGTGAATTTGATCACTTGTTCATTAATAACATCCCAACATCAGATGGAACTCTTGCAGTTGGAATGAAGTTTCAAAACAAAGATGAATGCGTACATGCAATCAAACGTTACCATATAAAATAATCACTAAATTTTGTGGTACAAAAATCAGATTTAGAAAGGTATGTTATTTATTGTTCAAGTCCAAATTGTTTGTTTAGATGCAGAGCTTCAAAACGCAAAAAAAAAAGTGAATTGTGGGTGATTGGTAAATTGAATGTGCCTCATACATGTACAAATTCTGCATTGTCACAAGATCATACGAAACTTGATTCTAACATGATATGTACAAGCGTAATGCAAGTTGTGAAAGTGGATCCTTCAATCAAAGTGAAAGTCATTATTGCTGAGATTCGGGCTTTAGACAACTACACAGTTAGTTATAGAAAGACCTGGATGGGGAAAAAAAGCGATCGAACATATTTATGGCAATTGGGAAGAGTCTTACAATCAACTCCCACAATGGTTGTTGGTTATGCAAACGTTTGCTCCAGGAACCAAAGTTGAAATGGAAACCATCCCAGCTTATCATGAGAATAGTTTGATAAGTGGGATAAGGATCTTTGATAGAGTTTTTTGGGCTTTTGTTCTGTGCATATCTGCGTTTAAATTCTGCAAACCAATAGTACAAGTTGATGGGACTTGGTTGTACGACAAGTACAAGGGAACTCTATTGGTAGCAGTTGCACAGGATGGGAACGACAATGTAATTTCTATTGCTTATGCTCTTGTGGAAGGTGAGACAAAAGAGGGTTGGAGTTTCTTTTTGAGAAATTTGAGAAAATACGTCACTCCACAAGCCAACATTTGTTTGATTTCGGATATACACGAATCCATTAAGAGTGCTTATAATAATCCAAACAATGGGTGACAAGATCCTCCGTCAAAGCATATGTTCTGCGTCCGACATATTTCACAAAACTTTGCAAGGGAATTTAAGGACAATGCTTTGAAAAGAAAAGTTATTTCTATGGGTAATAATTTAATTTTTAATTTTTATAATTAGTGTAATTTTTGATACATTTTATTCTTAATTTATATAATTAGTGTAATAATGTTTTGTCTACTATTTCAATACAGGTTACTCGATCAATGATCCTACATATCGATACTACCGCAAAGAAATCGACATAGTAAATCCGGAGGCTTTGAAATGGTTAGACAACATACCTCGACAAGATTGGATTCAAGCATTCGATGGAGGTAGCCGTTGGGGACATATGACAACCAACCTTGTGGAGTCGATCAACGGAGTATTAAAAGGCACACGCAACCTTCCCATCACTGCTTTGGTCCAATCAACTTATTTTAAAACAGGGACACTGTTTCCAACCATGGGAAAACGACATGCATCAGTTTTAGCTTCTGGTCAGGTATACACAGAAACTTGCATAAAATTTATGAAATTGGGAATAAGTAAATCCAATAGTCATAGAGTGGATAGTTTTGATTGGAGCAACCATACTTTCATGGTCCACGAGACAATAGTTCCAAAGGAAGGGCGACCAATTGGTCACTTTAGTGTAAACCTTCCTAACAAGTGGTGCGATTGTGGAAAATATCAAGCTAAACATATACCTTGTTCACATGTCTAGCATAAAATATGATTATTAGAGCCTTATACTTGATGTGTACAAGGAGGAAACGCTACTAAAAGTTTACGACGAAGCGTTCCCACTCATACCAAACAAAGGATATTGGCCAGAATATAAAGGTGTTAAGGTGTGTCACAATCCATTAATGCGGAGAGTCAAGAAAGGTCGTCCAAAGAGCAAACGCATCAGAACATAAATGGACACTACAGAAAGAGTACCAAGAAAATGCGGATTATATCGGGTATCTGGTCATACTAGGAAACATTGTCCAAACACTGCGGGCACATCTACTCAAATTTGATGTATTTTTTTTTCTTCTTTTTTAATGTATTTTCTTTAAAATTTTAATATAATTTTCTATTTTTAATTATTTTTAATTATCATCATTTATAATAATAATAATAATCATAATAATTAATTATTATTATTTTTATTATTATTTATTAATTAATAATTATTATTATCATTATTATTATTATTATTATTTATTAATGTATTATTATTTATTTATTAATTATTATTATTATTATTTATTAATGTATTATTATTATTTTTTATTTTTTATTATTAATGTATTATGTATTACAACTATTATTATTATTATTATTATTATTTATAGTTAATTAATAATAATTATTATTATTATTACATTATTATTATTTATTAATGTATTACTATTAATTAATTATTATTATTTATTAAAGTATTATTATTTATTAATTATTATTATTATTATTGTTATTATTATTTATTAATGTATTATTATTATAGTTAATTAATTATTTAAAAACATTTAAAATGCACAAAACGACAAAAAAAAAACCCTCAGTAGGAGGTCGCACCACCAGCCAGCGACCTCCCACTGGGCCTGAAAATTTCCCTCTTCAGCTGGTCGCACCCCCACTGCGAACTCCAACTGGACCCAAAAAGTAGGGCAGTCTGGTAAATAATTTTGGGAGTAGGGCAATTTGGTTAAAAAAAAATTCGGTAGATGTAAAAACAATGTGTTATAATATTTTAACAATTTGCTCCTATTTTACGAATAAATTAGTAAAATACATCTTATTTTGTTAACAATTATCTCCTATTTTACATCATATTACAAATAAATTAGCAACTATATTTCATTTTGCAACTATAGATATGCTAATTTATATTTTAATAAATAAAACTTACAATAAAATAGGAGTTAGTCGGTTACAAAATAGGAGGAAACTGTTAATTTTAATTACAAATAAAATTGACAGTAAAATAAAGAGAGTTTGTTGTAAAAGTTGTTAATTTATTTCTATGCAAAATATGAGAGTTGTTAACAAAATAGGACGATTAACAATGTTAAAATATTATAGCAATTTGGTTTATTTGGTTCATCTACTCAATCGCGTTAACTTTGATATATTTTTTTCTCTTGTAATTTATTTTGTTTAATTTTATTAATATAATTTAGTTTTTATATCATTCTTATTATAATTTATTTATTAATTTAACATTTGTTAAAAAGAATAATAATACAACATATGGTCGCATCCTAAAAGAAAAAGAAAACAAATATTTCATGTGGTCATCATCTCCACCTTACGACCTCCTAAAATTCAAAAAAAAAAATAATATCTTCTTACATAAGTTTTAAAGTATGTTATATTGAAAAAAAAAATAAAAAAGCAATATAGTTGAAAATATCTCTACTTTGATTTTAGTCCCGTAAAAAATAATTCTTTTAATTAAATTGAAAAAAAAAAGAAATAGTTAATTAAAATTTGATGTATTTTTATTTTCAATTTAATGTATTTATTTGATTTTATTAATATAATTTAGTTTTTATTATTATTATTATTATTAATTTTTATTTATTAGATCGGATGAAAAAATAGGAGAAAGTTGTTAACAAAACAGAATGAAGTTGTTAGTTTGTCTCCAAAATAGGAGGGAGTTGTTAAAATAATATATAAGTTATTTGTTTTGACACATCTACTCAACAACATTAACTTTAATATATATTTTTCTATTAAATGTATTTTATTTAATTTTATTAATATAATTATTTTTTAATTATTATTATTTTGCTTCCGTGTTTGGTAACGTCAATAAGCTAGCTTGTAGCTTATTAAACTAGTTTATAAGTTTGTTGGATTAAATGAGATGTGTTTAGCAAACAAGTTTTTCTAACAAGCTTATAGCGTAGTTTATAGTTTTTTTATACTTTCTTCCATATAAAACTTCATTAATTTATTTTTATTATTTTTTAGGCTAAATATCACCCGTGATCCCTTAACTTAATTTCGGCTAATGATTTAGTCCTTTATCTTTTTTTTTTTCGATTTGGTCCTTTATGTTTTTAAATAATTTCAGCATTACCCTTTAAGTGAGATTCCGTTAAAAAAAAGTTAAAAAATATCTCTTTTGGATCATTGCATATGTTCATCAAACCTCTAGCAACGATTGCCACTGATTTGAAGTGATGTCTATGGAGTATAAATACCCTATAGCTTCAGTTTTAACGAATCAATCCTACTACCAAACTTAGAACAAACTTTGAACATTTTTCTAAAATATTTCCAAAACAGAAAGGGTAACTTTTTTTGAAAACGGATGAGAGATTTTTTAACTTTTTCTTAACGGAACCCCACTTAAAGGGTAACACTGAAATTATTTAAAAACATAAAGGACCAAATCGAGGAAAAAAATATAAAGGACTAAATCGTTAACTGGAATTAAGTTAAGGGACCACGGGTGGTATTTAGCCTATTTTATATATATAAAACGTAATTATCTCACTATCTTACTATTCACTCACTATCTTTAGTACCTTCTTATCGGTGTTATTACTTATGTTTTTTTTTTTTTTATTCAGAGTAGTAGTATTATTTCTGCATAACACATTCATTCTTTCAATCCTTATCAAAAACATTTACAACAAAAAATTTAACTTCATGTATGCCAAAAATCTATGTCATATAGCACAAAATTGACAAAGGCAAACATGAATAGAGCTGGACTCAATTTCTTTAATTCTTTGCCAAAATAACTCATAAATTTTTTCATCTTATTCATTTGACAATAAATTGATAAAGTTAAACTTACTTTTTTATGCTAAATTGTAAATCGTAAAATGAATTGTTTTTTACGATTACTATTTATACACATGAGATTTGTTAAACTTTTAGAAAACTCTTCAAATTTATGTTTATATTGTAATTAAAAAAAAGTAACTGATGTACCAACAAAAAATTCCATGGTTTTTTAATTTTATTTTAGAGTTTTGTTACATTTTTTGGATTTTTTACCACAAAAGTCATAAATGAGAGAAATATAGTAAAATAAAGACATGAGTAAACATGAAAGACGTATCAGGTGAATTAGGCAATCACATTGGGAGGAGCAGAAGTGAGGGAGTAAGATGGAAACTATAAGATAACATCAACTAACTAACGACATGGAGAAGAAGAAAACATAAGAAATAAAGTGTAACAACATGGAGAAGAAGAAAACATGAGAAATAAAGTGAAGTAGGAAAATGGATCGAGTACAAAAAAAAAAAAATAGATCGACTAAAACAATAGGCAGAAGATTGAATAAAAATGTCACATTTTTGTTAATTTAAATTAAATAATCTTGTCCTTTTATGTCATTTTATATTGTTAAAAACTAAATTTACCAAACACTTTAATTTCAATTAATTAGCTTTTCAGCTATAAGTCATCAGTTATCAGGTAGCTTTTCAACTATCAGTTAGTTTTTCAGTTATCGGCTAGCTTATAGCTTAATTTTACAAAACAGAGTCTTAATATATTAAGGATATATATATATATATATATATATATATATATATATATATATATTTTTTAATTTTGCCGTTTCGTTAATAAACAACTTCTTTTGCACCAAAAAATAATACACAAAATTCTTTTTTTAGTTGTACCGAATAAGTGGATGATCTATCTTAACTTCAAATTGAAATCAATCTTTTTTAAAAATCAATAACTAAGGATCAACTCGAGCTAATCAATGGTGGATTGCCAAAACTAGAAACAAACATAACTAGAAGGAATCGAGATTTGAAACGAACTGGAGACGTTAAAAAGTTCAGAGGCAAAATACTTAGAATTATAGAACGACACGTCAAAGGCAGAATGATAGAGGAGGATTTTCAAAGGCAATTTAAGGTAAACTTACCGGGGTTAAAATAAGGGAAATTAACAATAGGTAAAAGTCCAAGTTATGAAATGACACCCAAAGGCAAGGGAAAAAGCGTTCAAGGCGCGTGCATTTACCTTGAGTGGAAGTATGATCAGAGGATACATGAATCAGAGAATACATGGACCAGAGGCAACGTGGTCAGAGGATACATGGACCAGAGGAAACATGGTCAGAGGAAGAATAAAAGGATACATGTCCAGAGGAAAAATCAGAGGATACGTGCCTAGAGGAAAAATCAGATGATATGCATCTCATGGAAGAATCAGATGATACGCGTCTTGTGGAAGAATTAGAGGATATGCGTACCATGGAAGAATCATAGGATACGCGTCCCGTGGAAGAATCAAATGATACGTGTATTATGGAAGAGTCAGAGGATACACGTCTTGTGGAAGAATCAGAGGATACGCGTACTGTGGAAGAATCAAAGGATACATGGACCAGAGGCAACATGGTCAGGGGAAGAATCAAAGGATGCGCATCATGTGGAAGAATCAGAGGTAGAAAGAGACACAACCATCATAGACAAAACACTTAGAATTTTAGAACGACACATTAGAGACAGAAGGATAAAGGAGCATTATTAGAGGCAACGTAAGCTAAATTTATCGAGGGGAAAAATAAGGGAAAATTACCAGAGGAAAAAGTCCAAGTTATGAAATGACACCTAGAGGCAAGGAAAAAAACGTCCAAGGCATGTGCATTTACCTTTAGTAGCGGGATTCACACTTCAACTTACAGTTCTTTTTTTCTGAAAATTATGAGATTTTCTAAATTACTAACACATCAATCAAGCAAACAAACAACATGCATGGCAATTTAAGATCATTTGGGGTGCATATTCAAAATTCCTATATGCTAAAAAAATCGATTTCTCTTACACATCTAAGTTCTTCTATCCCGTAAAATCCCCAAAATAATTTCTAACAAGAAGTAAAGTATTTCAGTGAATAAACTCTCATAACCCTCATGCTAAAATAAGTTAATGTAATAGAACTCTATTTGTTAATAGTAATCCCATTCAATCTGAGTTGGGTTAGTGAGAGATGTTTGCCTTGTGAGTTATCCATCCCCTGTCTTTTATGCTTTGTTTCAGATTCAGAGGTTTTTCCAATCTGCTCCGTATCTTCCTTTAGTACTAGTTTGGTTGAATAATGGGTTTGTGAGAGGAAGAAAGGGACATGCAAAGAGTCAGATTGAAGGTAAATAACTATAGATAGCTGTTGTTTTTGAATAATTTTGGGAAGAAGAGTAAAATATATGAATGGAGAAGACGATGAACAGTAACCAGGTACTGGTGTTTTTAGATTGTTTTTGAGAGTGTGGAACTGGAAGTGAAAGAAGATTGAAGGGAAGACGGGTTAGTATTCGCGAGTGAAGGAGAATGAGAAGGAGAAAATAAAGGTAACACGTTTTTTCTTTGCCACTTGGACCTGTTCATGCTATTACTTTCCTATTTTACCCTTGATCCTAATTTAATATTACTAAGATACAATATTAACAATTACTAAAATTCTAGTTAATACTTAAATCTTATAAATATTTCTAAGGTAATGAGAAGACTGTTAATAAAAATTCATTTTAGTAACTTTTCTTCACTTTAAGTGGCTATGGTTGAATATTTTATAAAAAAATGAAGAATAAATTATTTTCTTGATTCAAAACCATGGAAGATTGAGTGAATTACAAACTTGTGTTTAGGTGAAGATACAAAATTGAAGACTAGAAGAAGAAAATTGGAAAGAGGAGAAGAAGATAATAAGAGAAATTGGGAGGAGGATGAAAGTCACTTTATTGAAATAGTAACATTTGAGTTAGTTTCGAGAGGAAATAGAAAATCTTGTAGTTGGACAGGATAAAGGTATTAGACTATTAGGTTTAGTAATGGGCTTATTTTGTAATCGTAAAAAAGAGTTTTTTATTTGTCAACTCCCACCTATACCTCCCACCCTTAATACACTTAAATAGACTATTTTACTTTTTTATTATTATATATAAAAAGTTGATTTTTTTTCTTTTCACTCACACATTCAAAACTTTAGCAAAAATTATTAGAAAATTTTCGAATAAACTTTGGTTGATCATAAAATTTTTGAAATACAAAATGAGTTTACTTTCGAAAGTTTGAATTAATTTGTAATTTTTGAAATACAATTTATTGTATTTATAAAATATTTTTGAAACTTTCACCTTTAACAAAAGTTTCGAAATGTAATGTTTGGAAACTTTCAAAATTTCAAAACATGGATTTTTTTTGAAAGTTTCGAAAATCAAATGTTTGAAACATAATTATACATTTTGAAACTTTCAAAGAAGATAAAAGTTTCGAAAATTTGGAACGTTACCAAAATTTTTGAAATGTAAATTTTGTTTCAAAGTAGTTACATGATTTTTTTTTGAAATTTCCTATTTTGAAAATTTCATATTCTAGATTTTCCTATTTCTATTTTGGAATTTTCCTAATTAATTTTCCTATTTCTGAAATTTCATATTGTTTAAAAATTTCAATTTTTTTAAAAAAAAAGGAAATTACGTTTTTAATGTGTCAAATTAATAAAAGAAATTTGAAAATTGAATTAATTTGAAATTTCGAAGTTACCTTTAACAAAGGTTTTAGAACTTTAAAATATTCTAAACATAATTTTTTCCAAAGTTTCGAAAACTAAATTTTCAAAACGTAATTTTACATTTCGAAACTTTCAACGAAGTTGAAAGTTTGAAATGTTTCAAAAATTTAGAATTTTACTCAAATTTTCGAAATGTAAATTTTGTTTCAAAATAATGACATTTTTTTGTTGAAATTTCTGATTTCGAAAATTTCCTATTTTGGAATTTTCTATTTCTATATATAGTAAAAGGAGTAAAATAGTTTTTTGTAAGTGTATTGAAGGGGTGTGGGGTCTAGGTGGGAGGTGACAAGTATAAAACTCAATAAAAAAATTATTGGAATTTTATTTGAAAAAATGCTCCAATATTTAAAAATTATTATTTGTTTGTTTGTTTGTTTCTTTTATTTATTTTTTTTTTTTTACGTTTTATCTATGCATGTTTCAACTTTATTTGTTATTGACTTTTGTATATTTGACTTAATTACAGTTTTAATCCTCTATCTTTCAATGTGGGGAATTGATCCTTTATTTTATAATTCAACATTTTTTATCCTTTTTTTTTTAATTCTGATTTTTAACTAAAAAAAGTAGTGATTTAACATATTTTAAATTACATGATTTATGAATAGATGATATTGAATTATTAATACATAAGAAACTGCAATAAAAATTTCTAAAACCATTAGTTTAAAATTATGAAATTATTCATTTTTATAATTTAATTAATAACATATGAATAATAAATGCATCTAAATGATTATACATTATAAGATTACGCCATTATAATTATGTCACATCATAATTTTTTAGTTAAAAAAATATAAAGGAGATACCAAAATTGTCAAATTTTAAAATAGAGGACCAATTACGTGAATTGGTGAAAATATGGAAACCAAAAATGCAAAAGCCTTTATATTTTCATTTGTAATTCTTTTTATAAATTTATTTGTAAATTTTAGTGATTTTAGTTTTTAAATTATAATTTATGTTAACTATTTATAGAGTTTAGCACTTTTTTATTACTTTTTTTATTATCTGGTTCAACTATATTTTAACTGGTTGAACCATTAAACTGTGATTTGAAATTCTCGCGGGTTCGATCTTCAGTCTGATTTTTAAAACATTGATCGAATATTTAGGGACTTCTTATATTGTTCTAAATATGTTTGTAAAAAATCATTCAAAATTTTTACGGTTAAAAGAAAATTAAACATGTTTCGTTTTAGTAGGAATTAAAACTGCATGCATAATAAATTTATAGGGACTGCAAAATAAATTTTTATCTTATAGAGACTAAAATTGAAATATTGCAATTTTATATAGACTAAAAATATGTTAAGGAATAAGTCATCAAACTATATCTTCATCTTCTTCTAACTCATCAAAGAATTATTCTTCATCCTCTTTTTCCAAGTCATCAAACAATTATTCTTCCACTATATGACCATGATTTACCTACAAGATTAAAATAATAAGATCAACCATACAAACTTTTTGGTAGGAAACTTTGATCCTTTGACAAGTCATTTTTAAAGTGAAGGAATATGTGGTCCTATACATACCCCTTAAGATTTGAAATTTCAATATCAACACTTACTAGAAAAACTGTTACAATTCACATTGAGAACATAAACTTGTAAAACTTTTTTTATTGTGAAAGTGTCACTTTAAAAACTTTTTTTTTTGCTGGGACTTGATCATTGCCAACAATCAATGGTCTCAAACTCTTAGAAACAGATTCTTTATTAATAAGCAACATGTGGCAGGCTATCTTAATTTTAAGGATACTTATCTTTGGTCATGAATAGAGTTTATTGGGTTTTCATGCATCCCTCCTACCCCGTCTTTGTTGTTATGCATGATTTATCATAATATCGTGGCTACTGATGATAATCTGATAAAAAAATGTTTTATTATGGTTTCTTGACGTAGCTTGTGTGGATCAAAACCACAAAAAATATATTTTATAATTTCTGATCTGGCTTTAATTCTAACCATCCTTGACCATCATTATAAACTCCATTTTGATCACCGTTGACCACCACTTTTACCACTTTGATCACAACTGCATACAAATCATCGTTAACCACCGGACCATTTAATCGCCACTTTGACTACTGTTGTCACCTTTGGAAACCACAATTTTCAATCACAATTATTAAAATTATTACTAAACTATAAATTAGTAATATTTTTAAAAAAAATCTAAAACAATTTATTTATTTTCTATTTTTAAATGTTATTACTATTTTATCAAAAAATAGTTTTTTAAACTATAAAATAAAATAAAAAATAAAAAAACTTAAAACTGAAACTCACTCTAACGTGAAATTCAAAATTGAAAACAAAATCTTAGGTTTAGTTTTTGAAAATTTCAAAACATAAAACAAAATCCACATATTTTGGGCATTAAGTTATGGGTGTTGTTTTGATTTTAGTTTTTATACGGTGCACACTATTTTTCTTTTCTATGGTTTATCCTTTTCGATTTCCATGATAAATTTTTTAACCAAACATAAGTTATTTCTCCTAATTAATAGTCTGGTCCTCACAATTTTTTATTTTTATTTTAATAAATATTTATTAAAGTGCTACAAAATAGTGATAATTTGACGTTTTCATTATAAAAAAGTATAGACGTATGATTAAATTTTATTTAATTTTACATAAAACAGAATAAAATTATATTAAGGTGTAACTCCTCTAATATAATATTTTCTTATAAATAAAATAATTAAAAGAAAAAACAGAAGACAATAAATATATATATAATACAGAAAAACAGAAGACAATAAATATATATATAACTAATTTTTTTTTTTTTAATCAAAGATATGCAATATCTTTTTTTTCTTGGACCGAAAGATATGCAATGTCTCGGTATCCATTTAGGTATAAATTATGGAGATTTCTTTCTTCTATTATAAATAAACAAAGGTCACAATTATTTCCACCTCTATTATTTTTCCTCCTTCTGTGTTTCCGATAATTCTCAAAATCCCCATTCTTTCAGTAATTACCTCATCAACACTATCATCACCGGTGAAAGTGAAAGTGAAATCAACCACACAGGTCACAAATTTATTCAAAAACCTACGGTTAAGTTTAATTTGTTTAATTTTAATTCCTTGTTTTTCTTGGTGCGGTTGTCGATTCTGATGGTGGGGTTGTTAAAAAGTTTGATTTTTTTTTTGGTTTATGTGTTTGCTGTATTTTTTTCTTTACTTTTTTTTGAGTACTAGTTAATGTTTATTTATGGGGTTGTTGTTGGGTTTAGTTTACATGATTGAATTGTGATTGTGAATTTGATGATTGTTAGTTAAAGTTTTGGTTGCAGTTTTTGTGTCAGTTTCCAATGTTCATATAGATTAGAGAGGGTTCTAGGTTTTTCTTCTTTGTTTTTAGTTTTGATTTTGTTATGAAAAAATAGAGAATTCAATTTTGCCAACAATTGTAAGATGTTTGAAGGGTAATCACCAAACGAGAATGAGTACTGCTAATTCCTTTTCTTCAATAGTTGATATTGGCATGAATGATAGACAATCTGACATGATATTTATATCATGACATGATGTTTATATCATGGTTTTAAATTGTGGTTGTGGTTACGCCGCAAATCTTTATATTGCGGAAAAGTGGTTGGTTTGCAGAGATCTCAAAATCCTTTATATTGCTGCCACAATTGCGGTTGCGGCCTGCAATTTAAAACCATGGTTTATATATATTTAATGACTTAGTACTGTTTTAGTAGTAATTCTTGTATGTATTTAGTATCTGGCTGCTGATGTCTTGGCACAAGCAAGCTATGCAGCACCGAACACTTTATGTTAGAAGGCGTGTCCGAGTGTTCGATATGTGTCGGTTCATGTGACCCTGACACATGTGATCCCATTCAATCACTTCTATTTTATCAAATTATTGTTGTGTCTACGTACGTCATGTCAGGTGTTTGTGTCAGTGCTTCATAACATGCATGTGCAATTTGTCAGTGTTGAACTATTGATTGACGACGCCTGGTGTCTGGTGTCTTTTGTTAAGAAATAGGATTTTCTCTTGTGTTTGTATTTTTCAGAGAGACTGAGGTGTTCTATGCTTGCAGGTAATCATAAAATAATGGAGTCTCATGATGAAACAGGCCCCATACTTTGTGTTAACAATTGTGGCTTCTTTGGAAGGGCTGCGACGATGAATATGTGTTCCAAATGCTACAAAGACACAATATTGAAGCAGGAACAAGACAAACTAGCGACAGCATCGGTAGAGAACATTGTGAGTGGCGGTTCCACCTACAACGAGAAACAAGTCGTGACTGACAATGCTGTCGACGTAACAGTTGGAAACGTGGAGATTTCTGGAGATTCATCGTCTGGTGAGAATTTGGAGACGAAAGTCAAGACAGGTCCAAGCAGATGTGCTACTTGTCGGAAGCGTGTTGGATTAACTGGTTTCACATGCAAATGTGGGAACCTTTTCTGTGCAATGCACCGATATTCTGATAAACATGATTGCCCGTTTGATTACCAGTCTGTTGGTCGGGATGCTATTGCTAAATCCAACCCCGTAATTAAGGCTGATAAGCTTGACAAATTCTAGTCGGCGTCTCACCTTTTATTGGCTAGTTTTTCATATGTATATATATTGGCTATCTGGCTTTTGATTGAAGTGTTCTTTAGTGACTATAAACTGATTCATGTCTTGAAAACCTGCATTCCTTGTTGATGGGTGAGGATTCACTTGTTAGCTATTGTAGGGGTTTTGTGCTGGTTTGATGGACTTCATTTGTTGGTTGCTCTGCATATTTTTTTTTTCTCATTGCATTAATGGTATTTACTGCTTAGTTTGTATGTGCCTTTTCTTTTGAGTGTTGACATCATTTGTAATAATGTTGATAGGAAGTATTTACTGCTTAGTTTGTATGTGCCTTTTCTTTTGAGTTCGACCACCAAGTGCACCACCAGCAATCTTTACTGAGTTCGCTCACGATCTTGACTTCCTTGCTCATTATTGTTATCAATGTATCCTACTATGCACGCGAGTTGTATCTTGATTTGGTACAACATTGAACTCCTATAATACTTTAAAAATTAAAAATATATTAATCATAATCATTGTTTTAATCACTTTCTACAAAATCACTCTCTCGAATAGGGGGAAGACTTATCTTTATTACCTCTTTACCCCTATTCCTAAAGCCTTCCCTTTTCCACTCCTTTAGGGTTTGGATCAAATATGATAATTTGTCATTTCAAGATAAAGAAATTATGGTTGAAGATGAAGGTTGTTGAGTTTTTATTAAAAAAATTGGGGTTGAAGAAGAAGATTATTGAGTTTTTATTATTTACTTGATTAATTAATTAGTTTTAATTTTTTAATTAAATGATTAAATGAGTTAATAAAATGAATTTTAATTTTAAATATTAAATATTATCTAATCAACAACAATTACACAGTTATCATGTGTCACTTCATCCAAAATTAGCCATGACACTATTTTTTTACTAAAAGAGATTCATAAAGACTTTTTTAAAACTTGTTAGAATTTGCAAGGGTATAAATAAAACAAAAAAATTTACATGAACTAAAATCAAAACAAACTATATTTACAAAGCCCAAAAATATATATTTTAACCTTTAATTATTATTTAAGGTTTTATTTTGATGAGAATGTTTCTCTATATGGTAAAATACAACATGAATATAACATACTAATTATAATTTTTTATACAAATTATATGTACATAAGATGAATGTCTACTATGGTCAATTAGTATATATTCAAATTATTTTACGCGGATCAATTAGTTAGAAAATAAATTAGTAATTTATTATTCGGTAAAACGGTGAGAAAAATTATAATACATAATTTATTGTACAAACATACACATTAAACATGTTTGTCGCATGTTAATTAGTTAAAAGATCATTTGTGGGTTAATTAATTAAAAGAGGATGCGTATTTGATCATACGTGTCTCTTGAATATTTTAAAGATAAAAACATAGGAAAAATCACTATACACTAACAATAATTTAATGTACAAATTAAACACGAGAATAATGTTTATTGATGATGCATAAAAAGCATGTTAAAAGACATAATATACTAGTTATAATTTATTATATAAATATACACGTGAAAAATATTTATCATTTATTAAATAATTAAAAGATTTTCCATCACAAAACAATTTGTTAAAAAATATTTATTCGGTAAAACTATGAGAAAAATTATAATATACTAATTATAATTTATTGTACAAACATACGCATTAAACATGTTTGTCGCATGTTAATTAGTTAAAAGGTGACCATTTGTGGGTTAATTAATCAAAAGAGGATGTGTATTTGATCATAATGTATCTCTTGAATATTTTAAAGATAAAAACATAGGAAAAATCACAATACATTAATAATAATTTAATGTACAAATTAAACACGAAAATAATGTTTATTGATGATGAACAAAAAACATGTTAAAAGACATAATACACTAGTTATAATTTACTATATAAATATACTCGTGAAAAATATTTATCACTTATTAAATAATTAAAAGATTTTTCATCACAAAACAATTAGTTAAAAATATTTATTCGGTAAAACTGTGAGATAAATTATAATATACTAATTATAATTTATTATACAAACATACGCATTAAACATGTTTGTCGCATGTTAATTAGTTAAAAGATGACAATTTGTGGGTTAATTAATTAAAAGAGGATATGTATTTGATCATAATATGTCTCTTAAATATTTTAAAGATAAAAACATAGGAAAAATCACGATACATTAATAATGATTTAATGTACAAATTAAACACCAGAATAATGTTTATTGATGATGCATAAAAAGCATGTTAAAAGACATAATACACCCGTTATAATGTACTATATAATTATACTCGTGAAAAATATTTATCACTTATTAAATAATTAAAAGATTTTCCATTCACAAAACAATTAGTTAAAAAATAAATATGTGAAGAAAGTTATATTATTTTGCTCAAAATTTATTGTACAAACTATACACTAAGCAAATCTTTGGCATTTAAGCATAGTTTAAGAAATGTTTGTTTGAAATTTTGAGCAAGACACAACATAACAATAATTACAATATTTAGTACACAACAACTATATTTAAGTATGATAACACAATCCATACTTACAGATATCTATTCGAACTCGGGAAAAACTCTCTTTAATCGAATATCAGAGCGGGTTTAGGTTTTATTCAAAATTAAAACTTGGAGATGAGAGTGGATTTGGGGTGTTGATATCCGTCTCAAACACGCTATGCTAGTAAAATTCTTAGTATTTTTAAGTATATATATATATACACATACATATTTAATTTATTTTAATGTATTATAAATTTCAATCTCCCATCTACAAAAAAAAATGATTTTAACAATTTTTTATTTTATTAATGTCTAATAAATATTTATGTATATAAATATTTATATGCATATAATTATATTTTTTAAATATTTATATACTTATACTTATTTAATTTATTTTAATGTATTATAAAAATCAATCCCCCATCTACAAAAAATATGATTTTAATAATTTTTTATTTTATTAATATCTAATAATTATTATATTATATTAATTATAATAAATATGATTTTTAAATTTATTATTTTATATATATGAATAAATGTAGGGGTGGGACAGGAAAACCAAATTCTAGTTAAGGTGGTGATCGGTGCCCAAATTTCAACCCCGATAAAATACAAGGGCAATTGCGTGTTTCCTGAATTAGTCAAGTGCATGAGTGGGGGAGGCCAAATTCGCCCCTGACCCGCCTCATTGCCATGGACAGACGAACCTATTTAGAAGGTTATATGGGCAATGTCCTGCACTAAATTTTGAAATATTTTTAGTACTTATAGATTGTGCCTCCACTGTATTTTGATGTTTTTTTAAATAAACGTGGGAATATTTTTATAATAGTGTTTAAATTTATTAAAATTACAAAATAAACCTAAATGTGTCTTTTATTAATCATTTTAGTCTTTAAATATTACTTTAATTAATAAATTTAGACCTTATTTTTCATTGACCACTTTGGTCTATAAATTACTAATTAAAGAGACATTTAAAAATATATTTATAACTTTAATAATTCAGAAGTTATAATATTAAATACAACAACAATTAAAAGATGTATTATTTTAGTGTCCTCACAACTCAAAATTTCTACATTTGTCCCTGTTGCCGTACCTAACTATATTGATAAAATGTTCTTCATTATGAGTTTTATCGTTACTTAGACGATTTTTAAAATTACTTTGGCTCTTTATGTTGATTACATTTAATTTTTTTCATGACCCGCTTGGGTTACGTGTGCGGATGCATACCCCAAACATATATCTACTATAAATTTTACAATAGAATGCTATAGGTAAATTCCCGTATTGTCCTTCACAACATTGCTGTCAGCAAATTATTCAAGGATTGATTTGTAATTGCCCTCCAAAATGATGCAAACACTCCAAACCTTTCACTAAAAAAGTATCTCCAAATTACTTTTTCCATATTGGCACTTATCCACGCTTCTCTTCCTCTCTTTTTCACTCTCATTCTTAATCTTTCTCTATTTTTATTTTTTTCGGATGGTAGTTGCTCACAAAGAATCACGAAGTTGAGTGTTTTGTTTCATTCATCTAACAATTGTACAACTTCAATACACATCTACTTTTTCTATTTAACTTCTTACCGTCTATTAAAACATACCACTTTAACCGATTTAAAATATGTATATATATACATACATTGCTCATCATATATGAAGGAGCGAATTACCAATGCTTATGATGTGATTGATCATGAGTCTCATTGGATGGAGACGGTTGGTGGTGCTGATTGTGTAGCATCCACAATGGACTAATTCTGTTATTTATCCCAATCTTAAATGCACTCAAGTTGTTGTGGTGTCAGATTTATTAGTTCTTGTTTATGAAGGACAATACTATAGTATTCTATCATGACCAACACATTGTCTTCTTTAATAACCAATCATAAAATATCTATATATAAGTTTAATATATTGTGGGTAATATTGACAACAAAGATAATAAAAACTGAAAGATAACTCTTACCATATAAAAAGAATAAAGATAGAAAGAAAAAATTCATTATTTACAGTGATGACACACTCACAAATGAAGTAGTTGAAGTTCAACAATGAAATCAAAGTTTTTTTTAATCATTTTTCATTCCTTTAATTTATAGTTTCTTTAGTTTTAGTCCATGTAATTATGTTTTGTTTTGATTTTCATTTCTACTATTTGACAACCACATATTAGATGCTGACGGTTGACATATCATGTTAGCATGCCACATCATCTAGATTTAGGATAGTTAGAAAAGTTACATCAGGTATAGCTATCAATTTCACAAGTCCATTGATTATTGGGTCCAGCTCACATATTGTAGAGGCAAAAAAATTTCATAGTTTAAAAGGCCCAAAAAAAGAAAGCCTCTAAAAGTTTTTGGGCTCAATGGGGCCTATGGGCCCACTTTTTCAAAAAAAAAATCAATATTTGAGAGGAGACTTTGGACTTTGGGACTTAATTTATTGACAGCTCTAGAGGCAGGGCACATAAACCAAATTCTCATTAGGAGCGGGAACGAGTGCCCAAATTTCGACCCGATATAAAACAAGGGCGGTTGCGAGTTTTCCCGATTAGTTAGGTGTGGGGGAGGCAAAATTCGCCTCTCACCTACCCTGTTGCCATCGATATGTGTGGGTAATGTCCTGCACTTAATTTTGAAAAATGAATTATTTTAGTACTTATAGATTGTGCCTCCACTATTTTGATGCTTTTTAAATAAATGTGAAAGTATTAATATAATAGTCTTTAAATTTATTAAAATTACAAAAGTAAACCTAATTGTGTATTTTATTAGTTAGTTTGGTCTTTAAATGTGTCTTTAGTTAATTAATTTTGACCTTATTTTTTGTTAATCACTTTGGTCTATAAAATTACTAATCAACGAGACATTTGAGAATGTGTTTATAACTTTGATAAATTCAAAGAATATAATATTGCATGCGACAATAATTAAAAGAGATATATGATACCCTTACAACTCAAACTTTAGGTGTTCGTCTTTGTCCATTAATATACCTAAATATATTGATAAAGTTGTTCTTTGTTTATGAGTTTTATCATTACTCAGATGATTTTTAAAATTATTCAACCCTTTATATTAATAACATTTAGTTTTTTTCTTCTATTTTCCAATTAAATGTGTTATCTAAAATATTTATGTTGTTATTTTTTTTATAGTAACTAATCTTGCATGACCCGGTTACTATCCAAATGTATAACTACTATGAATTAAATACTGTAGGGAAATTCCCATATTGTTCTTCACAATTTTGTTGTCAACAAATTGAAGGACTGATTCGTAATTGCTCTCTAAAATTCTGCAAACACGACAACTTTTCACTAAAAAAAAATGTTCAAGTCACTTTTTCCTCTACCGACATCAAAAGCTCCCTCTCTCTACCTTTGATTTCAATTTTAAAATACACATCCTTATTTCACAAAACTGAAAATTACATAATTCAAACCCTAAATGAGAGAGATAGGAACGAACCAAAGAGAAAATGACACTCCATGTTGGTACTCATCCATCGTACTCTTCCTCTTTGTTTTTTCTCACTCTCAAGTGTTGGGAGAAAACCAAAGATAATAATCTCAAGAATACAGAATATTTTCCTCTATCTGTGCAGGTTAATGGTCAAACAGAAAAATACAATTCCACATAACAACAACACTTGACAGAGAGTTAAATATGAGACAAACACAAACGAGACCTAGTCCAGTAAAACCTTCCACTATAATAATTAATGAATAATCCAGAGTCTTTCTAGTAACACTAGAGAATCTTTCTCCTTTTCTTTTTCAAGTCACGACACTGTTACCTTTTTCCAATTTAGAGATTTCAAATCCTTTTTTATTTTTTTTCTCTCTACATGGGCCTAGCCCAATTAAAACACATTCCTTTTTTTTTTCTTTAGTAATAATAATAATAATAATAATAATAATAATAATAATAATAATAATAATAATAATAATAATAATAATAATAATAATAATAATAATAATAATAATAATAATAATAATAATAATAATTGGTGGGTTTCACATGAGCAATGAAACCACATAACAAATCTTTCCCTCACGACTCAAGTGGGAAGGTACTGTTCAACCATGCCGGCCTTCTTTCTACAACATATCATCTTTGACACAGGCAAGACTTTCGTCATCATATCTGAACCATTCTCATCGGTATGAATCTTTTCAATTGAAAATGATTTCATTTCAAGTGCACCTCGTATCCAATGATACTGCACCTCAATATGTTTCGACTTTGCATGAAAAGTCGGATTCTTGCTAAAATGGATCACACTCTGACTGTCACAAAATAACGCAAACTTGTCTTGCTTGAGGCCTAACTCATGTAGTAATTTCTTCATCCACAAGAGTTCTTTGGAAGCTTTAGTTGCTGCAATGTACTTAGCTTCAATAGTGGATAAACCAATACACTTTTGTAACATTGATTGCTAAGACATAACTCCTCCAACAAACGTAATCATAACCAAAAGTAGATTTTATTGAACCGAGATTACCTGCCATATCTGCTTATGTGTAACCATCCAACACAGATTCACCACCTTCATAGCATAAACACACTTTGGAAGTACCTTTGAGGTATATGAGAATCCACTTCACTGCTTGCTAATGATCTTTACCAAGATTAGAGAGAAACTGATTGACAACTCCAACTACATGAGCAAAATTTGACCTTGTGCATACCATAACATACATCAAATTACCAACTGCGGATGCATAATGAACCTTCTTCATCTTTTTTTTGTCTTTCTCACTTCTAGGACATTGATCATAATTCAATTTAAAATGAGTAGCAAGTGGATTACTAACAGGTTTGTAATTGCTCATGTTAAACCTCTCTAACACATTCTCAATGTAATCGTGTTGAGACAACTACAATTTATCATTTTTCTTGTCACGAGTAATTCTCATGCCCAAAATTTGCTTTGCAGGACCCAAGTTTTTCATTGCAAAAGACTTGTTCAAATATTTATTGAGATTGAATCTTCTTAGTGTCATGACCAACAATCAACATGTCATCCACATATAACAAGAGAATAATATAATCACCATCAGAGAACTTCTTGGCAAACACACATTGGTTAGAAATAGTTTTACCATACCCATATTTCTCCATGAAAGAATCAAATTTCTTGTACAATTGTCGAGATGCTTGCTTGAGCCTATACAAGCTTTTCTTCAATTAACACACAAACTGCTCTTTACCTTTGACTTCGAAACCCTCTGGTTGCTCCATATAGATCTCCTCCTCCAAATTGCCATGAAGGAATGCAGTTTTCACATCTAATTGTTCAACTTCTAGGTTCAAACTAGCTCCTAACCTAAGCACAACTCGGATAGAGGACATCTTCACCATAGATGAAAAAAATTTCTTCAAAGTCAATACCTTTTCTCTGATTAAAAGCTTTCACAACCAATCTTGCTTTGTATCTTGGTTGAGAACTATTCTCTTCTGCCTTTATCCTGTATACCCATTTGTTCTTGAATGCTTTTCTGCCCTTAGACAACTTTACCAACTCAAATGTGTATTCTTATGCAAGGAATTCATCTATTCTTGCATGGTCTTCAATCACTTTTCTTTATCAACATTTGTAATAGCCTATCGGTGGTACTCTAGCTCTCCACTATCGATGATCATCATATACTCATGTGGAGGATATCTCTGAGAAGGTTGATGTGCTCTAGTAGATCTTCTCAACTCAAATTCATTTGGTGGCTTAGCTGGAATTTGCTCATCATGGAACCTCTATATCTCCTCCATCAACAAAAGTTTCTGCAGGGGGCTTAAGCGCAACATCAATGTAACTTATGGAATTAGATTTCTGTTTATCAGCTTTATTAAAATCTTCAATAGTTAGGTCTTCAAGAAATATCACATCTCGACTTCTGATAATTTTCTTGTCAATCGGATCCCACAATCTATAACCAACTTCTTCACCACCATAATCATGAACACACACTGTTTGGATTTACTATCAAGCTTGGATCTCTCATCTCTTGGAACATGAAGAAAATATCTGCAGCCAAAAACTCTCAAATGACGATAAGAGAAATCTTTCTATGTCCACACTCTATTTGGAAAATCACCATCATGTGCAATAGAAGGAGAAAAATTGATCAAATTCCCTGCAGTTTTCATTGCTTCACCCCAAAAGGATTTAAATAATTTTGCATGAAAGAGCATACATCTAATTTGTTTTCTACAATACTCTTTAAATGGACCTCTTAATTCACTACCATTATCTGGTCGAACACATTTCAATTTCCTTTCCTTTTCTCTTTCAACACTTGCATGAAAATGCTTGAAGACTCCGAGTACACAGTGTTTAGATTTCAAAGGAAAAGCCCACACTTTTCTAGAGTGGTCGTCAATAAAAGTAAAAAAAATATGATGCACCACTAAGAGATTTACTATCCATCATACAAACATCAGTATGAACTAAATCAAGAATACTTTGCCTCATATGAGGACCAATATTATGAAAAAAAAACTATATGTTGTTTTCTAGAAAAACAATGAGAGCAAGTTTTTAGAGACGTACCTTTCATAGGAAGAAAACTTTTCTTTGCAAGTATGTTGAGTCCTTTCTTACTCAAGTGACCAAGGCACATATACCATAAATCAGAAGAGACATCTTCAATTTCATTCACTTCTTCCTTGTATAGCTTCTTAGACATCCTATGGAGAGAAGTAGAACTTTGCTCATTTGCAACCGTTAGAGACCCTTTTGTGATTTTACATATACCACCACCACCAAAGTAAGTGTGATAACCCTCAATATTCAAGGCTTTCACAGAAATCAATTTGAGATGAATGTCAGGAACATGTCTAACATTCTTCAATTGAAGCTTGCAACCAATCCCAGTTTCAACCTAAATATCTCCCATACTGATACTTTTACATACTCCTTCATCTCCCATTTTTACCGTTCCAAAATCACCAACACTATAAGATGAGGAGAAATCATGCCTAGGAGTAACATGATACAAGGCACCCGAATCGATAATCCAAGTGGAATCTTGACATGCAAGGTTTATGGAATTATCATTAACAAACAATGTAGACATCACTGACAGATGTAACTGCTGTTGTATCTTTGTCATTTTTCTTCTCTTTGTCTTCATCTCTTTCCCTTGATTGATCTCTCTTAAGGACCTGAAATTTCTTTTTATGTGACCTGCTTTGCCACATTTATATCATATCACTTATTTTCTAGTCCTCGACTTGCTACGACTTTTAGAGTTTTCGTGTCTATGGAAGTGTCTAGATTGACTTATCGCCTGTGAATTTGTAACTAGTGCTTCTGACTTTGAGGAAGAATCAATCAAACCACGTTTCTTTCTTCGAGCTTCTTCATTCAACATGCTATCTTTAATTGTTGGAAATTTCAATTTTCCACTTGGAGCTAAATTGGTCAATGTCACCACAAGGACTTCCCAATTATCAGACAAGGAACTCAATAATAACAATGCTTGCAACTCATCATCTAATTTAATATATGCCATTGTCAACTGATTCACTGTATTTAGAAAAATACTCATATGCTTTACTATTGAACCCTCATCTTTGTATTTCATATTGACCAGCTTCCGAATCAAGAATGCTTTATTTTGCATATTCTTTCTTCAAACTATTCTTTTAATTTCTCCCACATCCTGTTAGCATCGATTTCAGTTTCAACATGTGGATATACACTCAGATCCAACCACTTTCTGATCAAGGCCACTGCCCTTTTATTCATTTTCTTACAGTCAGCGTCAAATTTATCTTTGAGTTTAGCAGTGTCACCCTCAATAGGATCATACAAATATTTACTGTATATCATGTCTTCCATGAGAGTCTTCCAAATTGTGTAATTAAAAGAGTTGAGCTTAATCATATTTAGATCTTTATTTTCCTCGTCCATTTAAATGTACAAACCAAAACTAGAGATAACTATCTCAATAATGTGGAATATTTCCCCCACTTGTACAGATAAATGGCCAAACAGAAAATACAATTCCACAGAGCAACAGGAATTAGTAGAAAATTAAATATGAGACAAACACAATTTTTAACGTGGAAAACTTTCGTCAAATTGAGAGAATAAAAACCACGGGACCTAGACCAATAAAACCTTTTACTATAATAGTTAATGGGTACACCAGAGTCTTCCTAGTAATACTAGGGAACATCAATCAACAATAGCCATCACCAAAGGGTGGAAACCAAACAAATAACAAACGATCTTCACTTAGTGAAGTTTTCCAAATTAACTCTCAGAGAAGGTAAAACTACTAACACTGTATATTAAAAGAACAAATTCAGTGATAGAAATAACATACTAAAATTGTAGACCAATTTCTTTTTCTCCTCTTGTTCCTGTCGTCACAACTTTCTCTTTTTCTTCTTCAAGGCTCGACAATGTTACCTTTTCCAATTTAAAGATTTCAAATCCTTTTTTTTTTTTTTTTTTTTTTTTTTTTTTTA
>JBBPBQ010020324.1:28387048-28408627 GCA_037974755.1 Cicer yamashitae | reverse complement strand
TTTTTTTTTTTTTTTTTTTTTTTTTTTCTATCTAAGTGCGCTTAGTCCAAAATTAAACATATATAATTTTTTTAATACTAATAATAATAAAGTTGGTGGTTCTCCTTGAGGAGTGAGTCCAACATGACACTATCATTCTCAATCTTTCTCTCTTTGTGTTTTTTTCTTCCCCATTTGTTTACCGTAGCTTCTCCAACTCTTATAGGTAAGTCTCTATAGAATTTCAAGCTCTTCCCTTTATCATCTCAAGCCGAAAAGGAGTTTTCATCTAATGCTTGATTTTGCTTTATTTGTTACTCAAATCCATTTTCACTACTAGAAAACATGCATTTTTCGACGAAATTTTTGAACGGATTGAAGTTTGTCCGAATGGTATTTTGCATTTCAGACAGCTTTGAAACGGTTTTCCATTACAAATAAGTTCAGTACCAAATCCATCTCAAATTTGTTAGAGTATTATACGCCTTTGTCCATACAAAATGATTTCCCACAGATTTCGTACAAAATCAGTTAAAAAAAAAGTTTGCTTGAAATGCGTCTAAAATATTGAGACGGAATTCATACGGATTGTTTTTTTATGAAAATATATGTAAAGTATTTTTATAATTTTTTAATAAAAAGTAAACTAAAAACAAAAAATTGCATATGCCGCTTAGTCACTAAAAGTACCTCCGCGCGCCTTAGAGTTTTTCTTCTCATATCTCCCTCCAATCTCTTCATATTCACTAGAAAAAGAAAAAGTTATTCTTCAAATCATACAAAGGGAAGCCGAATTGCTCTAAGGAAAAAGTAAAGACTCAATCCATTGGCACAATTGTAGGTGATTGTGAGTACCATTTTTTTTTATTTTCTTTATATTGTACATACTAAAATCAATCATCAGTCCACTTTCACTCTCCAGCATATTAGTTAATATTTAAAATGAATGGGTGGGATTCATTGTTGTTTCACGCGAGTTTGATTTTGTCTGCTTTGCTACATTTTTTGTTATGTTTTGTTATATATGATGCACTTGTACACACACATAACACTCTCTTACTCTCTGTCACACACATTTATATACCATTTTTTTTACTCTTCTCATACCCATAAGTTCTTTTTTTGTTATGTTTTGGTTTTGCATTAAATATTATCTTTGACTTTTCAATTGCACTTGAACCTAGTTTTGGTTTGGATAATAAAAATAATTTTGGTCTTGTTGATAAAAAACTATAGAAGTGGTAGTAATTCTCATCTTAATGAAGGAATTAGTGTAAACGAATTGCAAAAGTAACATGATTTAATTTATCATGTTGATTACTATTTTTTACAGCAACTATTAAACAAATATTTTTTATTTTGGTCCCTTAAGTTATTGTTATCTTGTTTTCGTCCTTTAAGCTATAAACATCAAACATTTTGGTCTATTAAGTTAAAAAATATTAGACATTTTAATCCCCTAAGTTACAATGTTAGATACTATTAGAAATGATCAAAGTTTATAATGTTTGTAATTTGAGCAACCGAAGTATTTAATGTTTGTAACTTAAAGAACTAAAATTGAACGAAATTAATTTGAGGGACCAAAATGTCTAAAAATTGTAACTTAAGGGAGAAAAATGAAACGAACAAAACTTAAGGAACTAAAATGAAACCTAAAAATAACTTAAGGCACAAAAGTGCAATATTTACCCTTAAATTTATCATAATACTTTTTATATGCATATATTAGTGTTATAATGTCGATCAATAACTCTATTATTATTTGCTCTCTTAAGTTGGTTTCAAAAAGTTTTATTACTTTGGTTTGTCATGTATACCATATTGCAATGACCTTCTGTAGCATGATTGGCAAAAATTCCTCCTGATCTTGCCCCATCTCTCTATCAAATTAACCTTGCCTTAAGATAAATATTTTTTCTATCAATGCCATAGGATCAATACATACTAGTGTGTCAATTTGGATTGCCACGGGAAAAGATTTAGTTTGGGTTGCAACGTGCTATAAGGCTATATTGGATGTACTTGAAAAATAAATAACAAGCTAAATTATATTTCTATTTCTATGTCGATATATGCTATAAGGCTATATTGTTAATGTGAGGCTTACTTGTTTTTTTTAGCCACCCTTTCATCTTGCAAGAGAATTTGCGAAATTTTATTCTTTAAGGTGCAGAGTTTTCTTTTAACTTTAGATATTTATGTCACTTATCACTTACTTGTCAGTTATCACTTATGACTTATGTAGTTGTTATGTCCTTATTGATTTTTCTAATTGAGCTTTCATCGAAGAAACTAGAGTTGCTTAAGATTCTAATATAACCAATTCCATTAAGTTCAATCACATCAATTACTCTATATATATATATATATATGCTTGCTCAATCTAATTACACAAAATAGAATATGGAAATTGCTAGGTTTGTATATGCATTGCTCAATTTATTTGCACCAAACAGAATATGGAAATTCCTGAGCACCGACAATGGATGTATAAGAGACTCCTTCCAAATCGAACAGGATTGAGAAATGAATTTGTTAATGGTGTTCGAGATTTTGTGAAGCAAGCAATTAAGAAAACCAAATTTTTTGATAATGGGGGTAAACTTAGGTGTCCTTGCAAAAAACATAGAAACATAGATTTATTAACTCTAGGTGAGGTTATGGTTGATTTGTATAAACATGGTTTCAAGCCAAATTATTGGTGTTGGGATTCACATGGGGAGGAAGCTTTGAGTTCAAATAATAGAAATACAAATAACACGAACAAAGAAGATACATCGAGTCAGTCTTTAGATGCCGAGCCACAAAGAAATCCATTTGAGTCTATGATTTTTGATGCAATCGGGTCAGAAATGATGGGCCAATTCGAGCAACCCATGGAGGAACCTCCAAATAAGGAAGCCAAAGTTTTTTATGATTTGTTACAATCTTCACAAAGACCATCGTGGGATGGTTGTGATACACATTCCGAATTGTCTGCCGGTTAGAATGTTGAGTATTAAAGCCGAAGGGAATATATCACAACAAAGCTTTGATGAGATACTTCAAGTTATGAAAGAGGGTATTCCTAATGATAACTTGCTCATCCTTAATTTTTACAGAGCAAAGAAGTTCGTATCAAAACTTGGAATGGAAAGTAAACTTATAGATTGTTGCATCAAAGGTTGTATGTTGTACTACAAAGATGACCAAATAGAAAAAGAGTGTCGATTTTGTCATGCTCCAAGGTACAAGGTAGGTAAGGGTGGTAAGGATGTGCCTTTAAAGTGTATGCATTATCTACCACTCACACCAAGGTTAAAGAGATTATACGCGTCTATGAATTCTGCACACCATATGACATGGCACTATGAGCATTAACAAGTTCAAGGTGTCCTCGAACATCCCTCTGACGCTGAAGCATGAAAGAAATTTGATCTAACACATCCACAATTCTTTTCTGAACCACACAACGCGAGACTTGGATTATGTGGTGATGGGTTCGCCCCCTTTGGTCAATCTGGTTCTCAATATTCGTGTTGGCTTGTAATTGTGACTCCTTACAACCTTCCTCCTAGGATGTGTATGACAACTCGTTATTTGTTCTTGACCATGATCATTCTTGGTCCTCGCAATCCCAAAAGTAAGATTGATGTGTATTTGCAGCCTTTGATTGATGAACTAAAGCTATTGTGGGAAGAGGGTGCTTTAACTTGTGATATTTCCACAAAACAAAATTTTGTAATGAGAGCTGCATTAATGTGGACAATTAATGACTTTCCTGCATATGGAATGTTGTCAGGATGAATGACAACAGGAAAATTGGCATGTCCCTATTGCATGGAACATACAAAAACATTTCGTTTGAGGCATGGTGGCAAGACATCATGGTTTGATTGCCATAGACAATTCTTGCCAAATGATCACTTATTTAGAAGAAATAAGGATGCATTTTATAAGAATAGGATTGAAAAGTCAGAACCCTCTCCTATTGACTAGGGAGCAAATATGGCAGAGTTCATATGAACCCAATGATAATTGATAATGATGAAATTCAAATACCAGAATATGGAATTAATCATAATTGGACCAAACAAAGCATTTTTTTGGATTTGCCTTATTGGATCACTAATTTGATTCGTCATAATCTTGATGTCACGCATAATGAAAAAAATGTGTTCGATAATGTGTTTAATACTGTTATGGACATTAAAGGGAAAACTAAAGATAACATAAAGGCAAGAATGGACTTGAAAGAGTATTGCAAACGCAAGGACTTGGAAATACATGAACAAAGTAATGAGAGGATCATAAAGCCCAAGGCAAACTACACATTTACTTTGGAACAAAAAAGAGCGATTTGTGAATGGGTAAAAAGTTTAAATATGCCAGATGGATATGCTTCAAACTTGGCTAGATGTGTTGACATGAAGGAAGGAAAGTTACATGGAATGAAAAGTTATGATTGTCATGTGTTCATGGAACGTTTGCTTCCAATTGTTTTTATCCCATTACCAGAACAAACATGGAAGCCTTTAACTGAGCTTAGTCAATTCTTTAGAGATTTATGCTCAACATCAATACAAGTGGATCCATGAGCAAAATATTCCAATTGTGTTATGTAAATTGGAACGCATTTTCCCGCCTGGTTTTTTTTGACTCAATGGAACACTTACCTATTCATTTGCCATATGAAGCAAGTGTTGGCGGTCTAGTGCAATATAGATGGATATATCCCTTTGAGAGGTATTATATCTAGCTTATTGAATCCATCATTAGTTCATTTTTTTTTCAAGTTGTGTTAATCACAAATTATTTTCTTTATTTATTGTAGATTTCTCCATCACCTTAAAAAGAAGGTTAAGAATAAAGCTTGTGTTGAAGGATCGATAATTGAGTCATACCTTATTGGAGAGATTTCTCAATTTTGCACATACTATTTTCAGTCAAACATGTAGCCATACAATGCTAGCATTGGAAGAGAGACAGATGAAGACAGTTTATCACAATATATCTTTTCCATTTTTAATTTGCCAGGCCGATTTGGTGGTGAATGCAAAGTTCGTTTTTTGGAGAATAAGGAATTTAATGCTGTTGTGAATCATATATTAATCAATTGTGATGAGATTCAACCTTACATTGAGTAAGTACTTTGTAAAAAAAAATTTCCTAATATGTTGAATTTTATTGAATGAAATTAATGTTACAATCAATGGCGGAGCTTGACTAAAAAGTTTGGGGTGGCCGACATAAAATTATAATATGTATAAATCAAATATGCAAATAATATGCAACAAAGAATTAAACACCTTATATACCTTGTCGGAGGGGAAGGACCGTAATTCCTAGCAAAGATGCTTTGGTTCTGCGTATGATGAGATTATCATTAAAAGATTGGGAAAACTAAAATCAGCCACTGAAGTAAGCATAAACAATATAAAGACTATTAAAAAAATCTGAGCAAAAGAAAAATATATGCATACAAGTGTAAGCTACTAAATGAATATCCCATACATACAATCAAATAAAGGTAGATACAATCAAATAAAGGTAGATTGTTCTAGTCTATGAAGTACTATGTAGCACCGTCACTTCAAATTGAATGCACATCTGATGTTTGACATATATCAATATTTAACACCACCACGATACTGACACGTGTAGTTACATTCAATTTATTCCATTTGTCAAATTATTATCGGTGTCAACGTGTCAATGTCGTGTCTGTTGCATATGCCAGTGTTTCATAGATGAGATATCAAAGGTGCACTAACATTGAAATGCTCTCAAAACTTTCAATTTTATTATAAATTTCTCGTGTCTAAGCTTATATTCTTATCAGCTTATCACCACTCATTCAGCTTACTAACAGAGTTAAACTAAAATGAAAATCATACAAGAATGCATTTCAGTGATTTACAACACTAGTTAAAAGATGAGGAAAATTAGGAGCATACACTTCATCAGGCTCTCGAACATCAATTAACTGTGCCTCCTCCGAAAAGTTGGAATCTTGAAATTTCACATGTAGTGCATCAGGTTGAATGTCTTGATGTACTTATTCTTCCCTAACAATTAAAGGAACAAATTTACGAGGCATAAGAACACTTGTTGAAACAAACAACTACTACTAACAAGCCTAATCATATAAGGTGTTGTTGGCTAATTGGATCAAACAATCAATTACAGTTTACCAATAACTAAATACTCAATAAATTTCTCATTGGAACTAAACACATTTTATCATCCAACTAAGAAAACATATGCTTGGAAATACTTTTCAAATAAAACCTGCAGCAGGTGCCATGATTCTAAACAGGCAGCCAACAATTTAGTAAATCATTTTAAAATCAGCAATTTAGTAGTTTAACAATTTAGCCATCATTCTAAACAGGCAGCCAACAATTTAGCAAATCATTCTAAAATCAGCAATTTAACAATTTACTAAAAGGACAAACACCTTGTATGCAACAAAAATGCACAAACACCTTGTATGCAACAAAAATCAGCAAAAGCACAAACACCTTGTATGCCACAAAAATCAGCAAAAGCACAAACACCTTGTATGCAACAAAAATCAGCAACAAAAATCAGCAAGTCAGCAACAAAAATCAACACAAAGATCTTGTTCAAACACCTTGTTCAGCAAATCAAGAAAATCAGCAAATCAACAAATCAAAAAATTTCAAACCTTTGGAGTTTTAACGAAGAACGGCCGAGGCGAGGCGAGGCATCAGCGGCGCAAGACGGCAAGGGGGTGGAAACGTGAATCGTGTTTGTGTTTAGAAAGCAAGAGGGAGAGAGAGATGAAGACTGGTTCTGGAAGAGAGAGGAAGAGAGATTGGACCTATAATTTGTTTTTTGTTTTTTTTGGAGTGGCCGCGGCCACCCCCCATCCCTACCAAGCTCCACCAGTGGTTACAATAGGATCTTTGTGGTGGAATTGCGTATAGTTCATCCTAATATGAGCGATGAACATGGAGATAAATGTATTGAAGAAAACTTTGCATCATGGTTGAAAGAATATGTAAGTATATTTTGAAAAGGGTTTACATACATACTGTATTTTATATATACTTATAACAACACTCTTGTTGTTGAATTATTTTTATAGGTTGACAATGCATCAAATAATGTGTTAGATCCAAATATGCATGCTTTAGCATGGGGTCCTTTAAGAATTGTAAAAACTTGGCCTGTTTATTTTTGTTTCTTCCGTTGTTTATATTTTAATGCTGCTTAATTTGTTTGGTTTATTTGTGTTTTCCTCCACACAAATCTGAGATAAAGTGTTTTGCTTGAACATTTACATAGGTGATCTTCCTATCAAGGTCAGACTTTTTTCACTATTATGTTTGATACTACTGGTTTTCCACACTCATGTTGTGTGGGATTTAGTTTTTTTTACAAAAATGGGGCACAAAGTTAAATTTTAGAAAGGGTATGAATTTTCCCCTTGTTTTAGGTTCTATAATATAAATGTATTTTGTGTGTGGGAGAGATAGAGTGAAGGTTTTGTATTTTTGAGTGAAGTTGTTGATGTGTGGTTTATCGGTTAGTGAAAATGGAGAGGATGGTTGTTTGGATATGCATGTAATTGATTTTGGTTGCAGGTCGGTACATAATATATCACATGAATAATTCGCACTATTGATTTTTGGTTCCCTGTTTCTTAGTCTATTGCTCACATATAGAATCATGAAGTTGAGTGTTTTGTTTCCTTCTTCTAATAATTGTACAACTTCCATATACATGTACCGTTTCTACTTAGCTACATACTGCCTACTAGAAGATACTACTTTAACCGATTATATATATATATAAATAAATATATACATGGATAAGTATTTCTAAGTCATATATTGTGATAAACTCAAATTTTGTGGATGTTTTAGGGATTATTGTGAGTCATTTTTAGAGCAATTATACACTATCATATAAATTTTTAATTTAATATACTCTTTATTATGTATAAAAGATGAAAAAAATTACTAGTAATAATATATATATATATATATATATATATATATATATATATATATATATATATATATATATATATATATATATATATATATATATATATATATATAGAGGAATAAGAGGCTGAAGATTTGAAAAGATAAAAACAAAAGTTTGTTTATTATTTAAAGGATGATATTTTGAATTGAAAGAAAGTTTGTTCCACAAATATCTCAATTTGCTTGCTATCAAGTTGGTGTTAAAAAGAGAAATTGAGGTAAAAAGGAGGCCACACCTCAATAAGAGAAATTTTGAAGATTTGAAGTTGGAGTAAAGTGTCTCAAAATTTGTAGTAAAAATTATTCTATTCTCGTGTTTTTATTATTCTCTTTAATTTGATGAATACCATTATTCTTGAGTTGATTTTCTTTACAATAACGAGTAATTAAACTCTCTTCTTGGGTCGTTGGTGAATCATGTAATTGAGATACCTTTTACGATGTCTTAGTTATCTATTCTAGTTTTATTTTATTTATTGTTTAATTAAAATTTTCTATTTCTCTAATCATATGTAGGATTGATCACCCTTTGCATTTTCTTAATTAATTAGTTGTTAGCGATTGTACCACAATTAATTGGTGAATCTATATGATAATTGAGACTATAAATTATTGCATGATCAAACTTAATTTTAGTCTTTTTATCGATCGTACTCGACCTTCTTTCTATTGATCTCCAACTTTACACTTTTATTCATAATTTCTTGTTATTAGTTGTTTCATTACTGTAGAAACTCAACTATTATTGTCACTCTAAATAATAAATAATCTTAATTAGTTTGATACTTGTTAATTAATCTATGTTGAGAAGATAATCTTTTATACTACTTTTGCGATAGAGTACACTTGCTTAGAGTGTTTTTCTAACGCAACAAATTTTTAACGCTGTTGCCGGAGATTAATTTAGCAATATTAAACGAAAAAGATTTTTATTACTTTAGTTTAATATTACATTATGATGTTACTCTTATTAAATTTTTTAAAAAAGATCATTATTATTTCAATTTTGTTTTCACTTTATTTATTAGAAAGCAAAAAAAAAAATATTTTTCTATTTATTTAATTATTAATTTTATTAGTTATTATTATTTTTTGCTGTCACTTCTCAACTGCTTCTCATAGTCTATTTGCAGTTAATTTTGTTTTTTTTAGAAAAAAAACATTGCAAAGAAGAAAACTATGAAAGATTACATTATGAGTAACCAAGAACAAATCACACCTAAGAGAAAAACAATGGTTGAATATATATTAGAGGCTAAATTGGAAGCTTTTAAAAGACATTTAGACATTTACTCCTACTCTTTGTCAATATTGTGACTTAGTGGGACATGATAGTAAATACTGTCCAATAAGAAATTATTGGGATTACTATGAGATATGTCATGATAGGGATCAATATGATACCTACTCCTCCAAGTGGAACATTGCTTACATACCACCTTGCATGCAACTTCAAATTCCAAAGCAGGAAAATGAGCTAGATATCAATGAGAGACTTACAACCTTGATGGAAAATACCTTCCTGAGTTATCTCAAACGCCTTAATATGCATCATCCCCTCAAATTGATCCCAATCCAAATGAAGACGAAATTATCATTTTCGTTACTGATGAATAGTTGAATGAAGAACTTGGACATGAGGGACAATCATCTATTGAAAGAGAAAAAGCCTTTATGGAAGGTAGCACTTTTGAGGAAAATTAACAAGATCCTATGGTTATGGTAATAAAAAAAGGCAAGAGACCCAAGTCATATTGGGACAAACTATATTAACGATTGATGATGCTATAGTTGAGGTTGAAAAAGGAAAGAACCCTTTCGAAAAAGATTTTATTTTGCAAGATCCTAGCATAGTGGTGGGTGGAGATAAAATAAAATTTCACCATCTTCCAAAACTCATTCACCACATGGAAAAAGAAAGAAAAATGTGAACCACATGATTAGGAAGTTAAGAAGAGGCATTGCCTTAAAGGTGAAATATGCCATTGGAGAGCCGCTTGATTGACTCTTAGGCTACCTTCAAGCTGATGACGTTAAACAAGAAGTTCGTATGAGGCAAGCTGCGTTAACTTCTTTTTTATTTATTTTTTTTATTTAATTCTAGTTCAAATTTACTATTTTGGTATGTTTAAATTTTTTTTAGGAAATAAAAGCTCCAACTGCAAGCCCTTTCAGGGAAGTCACTTTTACTTTCTCTCATTTATTTATTTGGTGTCTATTTGAATATTCTGCATTGAGGACCATGCTTTATGGTAGTTTGGGGGGAAAAATATATTTTGACGTTTGATCTCTGGTTTTGCTTGTGATGGCTATTGGAACCAAGTTAGTTTTATGCTTAGGGCTTTGATGTTAACAAAGTATTTTATGAGAACAATATATTTGACTTCACAAAGTATGAAAGAAGATTCGCGTTTTTGAAGACAATCTAAACTAAGATTTGATTCAGATTTATATTTGAAGAAAATCTTTGACCAAGTTGAAAAGAAGACATGGTCAAGATTTGAAGAAGATGTGATCAACATCTCATCAACAATAAGATATGAATTATTTACAAGAAGATTTGATCAAAATTTATCTAAAACAAGATATGAATTATTTACAAGAAGATTTGATCAAGATTTATCACCAGAAGATATGAATTATTTACAAGAAGATTTGATCAAAATTTATCTACAAGAAGATATGAATAATCTACAAGATATGATCAAGAATTGTTTAAAAGAAGAAACACTCACAAGAAGATACATTTATGATTTGCAAATATATGTTTCAAATTTTGACAAAGGACAAAATACTGAATTGGACTTAGTCATATTCCTACTTGTGAAAGTTCAAGAACTGGTTCAACATTAAGTTCCCGCCCATATCAAAGCAAGCAATAGGAAGGAAGTTTCATACGAAGAATTTGCAAAAACAATCTTAACAAAGTACGAACAATATCATATGAAGAATTTACAAACTCAATCTTAACAAAATACGAACAATATCAATATGAAGAATTTACAAACTCAATATGAAGAATTTACAAACTTATTCTGAACCAAACACAAACATAATTAATATTGAAAACTGCTGAGATTGGATTCAGAAATAAAGAATTAGCTAAAGAACATATTATCAAAATATATCATGTTCATGATTATTTTGGATTAAGATCATAGTTGACCAAGCTAGGAATGAAGACACAATTCAAAATTAAACAAGGACTAAATTGAAACATTAATTTTATCTATAACTAGATACTCAAGGCTGAAGAAGAAGATCATCGAAAAATCAGAAAATAGTAGAAGAACTGAAGCTCAAAATTCCAAATTCATCTTAGAGTTCAAAAAGAGAAACACTTGTTCGAATGAGAAATATTTTCTAATGTGTTTTTCTTAGAGTGTGATAGTCATTGTTATAATCAGCTTGTTAGAAACAACTACTCAAGTTCCAAACCTTTGTATCAAACCCGATAGTGGTGTTAGTGTGCCTTCAACAATCTGGGGTTGTCAGATTGTGTGGAGAAGACTTGGCTAGTGGAGTCAAGGTGTGTGTGTTTCTCAAAAGTCTGGGGTTGTCAGGCTGTTTGAGATGACTGACTTGGAGGGTCAAGTACATTGTAATTCAAGTTGTTGAATTATTGGATTAAATCCTTCTGAGTGAAGGGACTAAATGTAGCCAAGTTAGTGGTGAACCAGGATAAATTACTCGTGTTACTTCATTCCTGCACTCAGTTTTTTTATTGCTTCTACTCCAAGTAAATCATCAAGTCTGAACCAATTTAGTCAAATAATGAAAAAGTTATCAACTTAGTCAAACACAATTCAACCCCCTTTTCGTGTTTGCTCCTTCAATTGGCATCAGAGCTCGGTCTCAAGGCTGAGCACTTTTCAGTGTTTGAGGAAAGATCCAAGGGTTCAACATGTCTAGACTCAGTGAAGAAGCTACTGGAGAAAATCTCAAATTGACATTGTGTTGAAGGTGTTTGATTTAGTCTTAACAATTTAGAAGGATAATTATTCAAATTGAAAATCTTGCTCTGAGTGTATTTTTAACGCAACATATTGCTTATTATATAATATTGTTGTGGCATTCGAACTATGATGGAGCCAAACCCCTAATTCTTTTGATGTGGTTGATCATGAGTCTCATTGGATGGAAATGGTTGGTGGTGGTGATTGTGTAGCATCCACAATGGACCAATTCTCATATTTATCCTAAACTTAATTGCACTCAAGTTGTTGTGGTGTCAGATTTATTAGTGCCTATTTACGACGATAATGCTATAGTACTCTATCAAGATCTACTAATTATCTTTTCTAATAATCAATGTTCTAGTATTTTGAATTTGTGTTATATGATTTTGTTATCGATGTATGAGAGAATATGTTTGCACGGGCTTTATATATAGTTCGTGATATCGACAATAGATATTAAAAACAACTTAAAGATAACTTACACTTATATTATAGAAAAAGAGTGAAGATAGATAAAAAAATATCATTATTTTATAGTGATCTCACATTTACATATGAAGTAGTTGAAGTTATAAATTGAAGTTAATTTTATTTTTTATTTTTCATCCCTCTAATTTATAATTTATTTGCTTATGATCTTCGTAATTATGTTTTGTTATGTTTTTTAATTCCTACCACGTGACAACCACCTATTAAATGCTGACGTTTGACATATCATGTTTGCATGTCACATTATTTAGATTAGCTAGAAAAGTGACATAATGGACTAAACGAAGAGCAATATTCAATTATAAGGACAAAATATAAATTTTTTCAAGGGACTAAACGAAGAGCAATATTCAATTATAAGGACAAAATATAAATTTTTTCAAGGGACTAAAATTAGAAATTAACAATATTAGAGGAATCAAAAACATAAATTACCATTTTAAGAATATGTGGGATGAAATGACTAAACTTTAGTAAATGTTAGAATAACCTTTTGAGCAGGTTCTATTTTACAAAACACAAGGTGTTGATGATAATGTTGAGGCAAAATCCCAAATCAAGTGTTTTGATGATAAACAAACAAGATAATTAATCTCTAATCATGATTATGTTGCTCTTTAACTTGTGTTTTTGAGTGATTTATTCAAATATAGGTAATCAAATACATGTTGGAATCAAGTTGGTTTTATATTTAGAGTTTTGAAGATAACAAAAGTATTTTATGAGAGCAATATATTTGACTTCACAGAGTATGAAAGAAGATTCGTGTAAGTTGAAGAAAATCTAAAATAAGATTTGATTCCGATTTATAATTGAAGAAAATCTAAAATAAGATTTGATTCAGATTTATAATTGAAGAAAATCTAAAATAAGATTTGATTCAAATTTATAATTGAATAAACTCTATAATAAGGTTTGATTTAGATTTATATTTGAAGAAAATCTAAAATAAGATTTGATTTAGATTTATAAATTGAAGAAAATCTTTGACCAAGTTGAAAAGAAGTTATGGTAAGATTTGATCAAGATTTTTCTACAACAAAATATGAACAGTATCAACCTGAAGAATTTACAAACTCAATCTGAATAAAATACGAACATAATCAATCTAGAAGAACAGCTCAGATTGGACTCCGAAATAAAGAATTGGCTAAAGAAAATATTATCAAAAAGTATTTTGTTCAGAGTTATTTTTGAATAAGATCATTGTTGACCAATCTAGGAATGAAGATATAATTCAGGATTAAACAAGGACTAAATTGAAGACCTAATTTTAACAATAGATAGATACTCAAAGCTAAAGAAGAAGAACATCGAAAATCAGAAAAAAAGTAGAAGAACTCATAAGCTCACAATTTGATTTTCATCTTAAAGTTCAAAGAGAGAAACACTTGTTCAAGTTAGAAATATTTTCTTAGTATTTTTTCTAAGAGTGTGAGAGTTATTATTATTATTATTATTATTATTATTATTATTATTATTATTATTATCAGCTTTGTTAGAAGCAAACACTTAAAGTTCCAATCTTTTGTATCTAACCCGATAGTGGTTTAGTTCCTTCTTCAATCTGGGGTTGTCAGGTTGTTAGGAGAAGACTTTACTTGTATGGTCAAGGTGGTTAGTTCCTCAAAAGTCTAGGGTTGTCAGGCTGTTTGGGAAGACTAGCATGGAAGGTCATATGCTTTGTAATTCAAGGTATTTGAATTAGTGGATTAAATCCTTTTCAATTAGGGAATTGGATGTACCCTAGTTAGTGCTGAATCAGGATAAATCTATGTATTCAATTATTTATGCTTTCATTGTTTGTTGCCTATGAACTCGATTGCTTCTACTCCAAGTAAGTCACCAAAATCGAACCAGCTTTTTTTTTAATTACCAAAAAGTTATCCACTTTGTCAAACACAATTCAACCCCCTTCTCGCGTTTGCACCTTCAATTGGCATCAGAGCTACATCTCAAGACTGAGCATTTTACAGTGTTTGATGAAAGATCTAAGGATTCAATATGTTTGGATTCAATGAAGAAGCTTCTGGAGGAAACATCAACAAACCACCTCTATTTGATTGAGAACGTTTTAAGTACTGGAAGGACAGGCTAAGAAGTATGTTTATTTCACAAGATCTTGAACTTTGGGACTTGGTGGAAGATGGTTATACTACTCTAAAGAATACTAATGGTATTGAAATTCCAAGATAAAAGATGAATGATGATCAGAAAAAGATGTACAAGATGCATCATAAGTCTAGAACATTCATGATAAATGCAACTAGCTTTAAGGAGTTTGACAAGTGCACCAACAAGTTGACAACAAAGAGTAGTTATGATAGTCTGATTATGACCTATGAAGGAAGCAAGCAAGTTCAAGAAGCAAAGGCAAACCTCCTAGTAAAAAAATATGAGTTGTTCAAGATGGAAGAAGATGAAGACATTGAAACAATGTTTTCCAAATTCGAAACTCTGGTCTCAGGATTAAAGGTACTTGAGAAGAGTTATACTACTGCTGATCCTGTGAAGAAAATTCTTAGGAGTTTGACAAGCAAGTGGAAACCTAATATCACTACCTTTCAGGAAGTGAAGGATCTGAATACTCTTAAGCTTGAAGAATTAATCAACTCTGTGAGATTGCACGAAATTGAACTTGCAGAGGATGATCCAAAGACGAAGCAACCAACCTTAGCTTTAAAATTCAAGCAGAAGAAAGTTCTGAAGGCAACAGTTGAATCAGAGGATGATGATTTAGAGGATCAGAATGAAGACTTAGAGAAAGAGGAACTGGCGTTTATATTTAGATAAATTCAGAGGATGTGGCACAACAGAAAGAAGAAATTTTCCCAAAGATATTCCACTAAATTCGGTAGAGGAAAGGATGATAAACATGTTAAGAAAACCATCATCTGCTATGGATGCAACGAACCTAGACATATTGGGTCAGAATGTCCAAATATAGAGAAAAGGAAACATCAAAGGCAAGATTCTAGACCCAAGAAGAAGAGTCTAATGGCTACATGAGATGATTCTGATGAATCATCTGATGATGAAGAGCACACATATTTGGCTCTAATGGCTCATACCAACTCTACCCCTGGAACCAACACAAATTCTAACTCTGAAAGTGAATCAATAGATGAAGAAATTGAGGTATTTTCTGACTTTACTCGATCTGATTTAATTATTACTATAAATGATTTTTTAAATAAGAATCACAAATTGTCTTTAAAACTGAAAACACTTAGGAAAGAAAATGCAAACTTAACTGAAAAAGTTAATGTTTTAAAGAATCAAAGTGTTAAATTTAAAACAGAAAATACAAATCTAAAAACTGATATTGCTGAACTTAAAGATAAAACCTTGAAAGATATCCATGTTGAAAATACCACATATAATTTTGATAAGCATGAAGAAGGATTCCAAGATTTTCTAGCTAATGGTATGGAAAGAAGCAAGTATGCACGCATAATTTATGGTGTTAGTAGAAATGGTAAAAGAGGTCTAGGATTTGAAGAAACAGTAACTGAACCTAAACCTATTGACTTTGATGTTTTGTGTACTATTTGTACTAAGCAAAGTCACTCTAAATTATCTTGTCCCATGTTAAATACAAGGAAAGACAAGAAACCTTTCAAGACTAACATACCAGGATCCAATTAGATTTGGGTACCAAAAGACAAAATTGTTTATGTTGCAGATGTTCTAAGAAACCCTGTTGAAACACCAATCATGGCATCTAGTAAATGGGTGCTAGCAACTTATGAAGGGAAAAAGGTTTGTGTCCCAAGAGTTGACTCTGATGGAAGAAGGATTGGTCAACACATGGCCTATCAGAACCAGAATCAGATGATGAACCATAACTATCAGAAAAAGAAGAACCTTATGATGAACAAGAACTATTAGAAAAATTAGAACCATCTTATTAATCCGAAGTATCAACAGAACCAAAATTACCAGAGGAAACTTATACATCAGCAGAAACAATAGTGTCAAATGAACAATTAGAATCAGGAGACTTCTCTAAACACTCCAATCAAATTCATCAAAACTACAAACCTAGATGGGAATTTAAATCCATTCATCCAGGCCCTCTAATTAGAGAATATGCAAATTCATAATCTGAAAACTAGAAAAGAAGAAATAAGAGGGTTTTTAGAGTGAAACTGAAACTGTTGACATATAGGTTATATCTTTCTTTTAATTTAATAGTTGTCTAATATTATGTTTACTATGATAACAAGAAGCTTGATCTTAAAAATCAAAGTTAGATAAGTATTTTGCAGGTTCTCAAAAATTTAGAGGAACCAGGAGAATCACAAAATCTGAACATTTCAGCAGAAGCATAATAAAATCTGTTTCTTCAGAAACAAGCATAAACCACCAAAAACAAAATTGGTTTACTAGAACCAGAGGAAATAGATGAAGACAAACCAGAAGAACCTGAAAAATCAGAGAATACAAGCAAATCAGAAGAGGATGACAAATCTTTAGAGGATGAAAAATCATTAGAAGATAAATATGATCAATTCGGAAATAGTCAAGATAGGCCAAAAGGAAGATCTAGATGGAAGTACAAGTCATCTCATCCTAAAACTCTAATCAATGGAAGTACAAGTGATCCTTTGAGAACCAAATCATCACTAAAAGATACCACTTTCTTTGGCTTACTCTCATCAATTGAGCCTACCTCTATTGTTGAAGCATTGGCTGAAGATGGATGGTGTAACATCCAGGCATTTTATTTTATTTTTATATTTTACCTTAGTAGGAATAGAGATATTTATTCTAGAATTTGTTGGTGATAGTCACTAGTTTCTAACTTATTTGTATTGTGTTATTTTAACTTTTGGGTATAAATTATATTAATAATAAAATTACATTAAACTGATGAGGGAACATTTAGGGTCTTAATGGGGTTAGGTTGAAAACATCACGTCCCCCACCTCTACGGATAGAAAAGGAAAAAAATAAACTGACGCCTCCTATTCACAAATCCTCTGTGACAAACAAAGAAAGGGCTTAGGGAGAAAAAGGAAGAAGTTCAAGAACTAAAGGAGTTAGTGATTTATCCCCTCAAGTAAGAATTCTCTAACTATGACCATATTAACTTTATATAACCATTTTATTGGTAGTAGAATAAAACCCCTTATTGATATTCTGAAAAATAAGATAAAATAGAATAAGATCGATAGATGAATATGTCTCCCAAATTGTATCTTT
The DNA here is from genome assembly GCA_037974755.1 of Cicer yamashitae. NCBI lineage: Eukaryota > Viridiplantae > Streptophyta > Magnoliopsida > Fabales > Fabaceae > Cicer > Cicer yamashitae. Next base: position 28,390,989 of record JBBPBQ010020324.1, on the reverse strand, counting down.
ATTTCTGATAGATAAGAACCTTTCATTTATTGATTTTTATTTTCTTAATCAACTATCAGAAATATAGATGCTATATTTGTGTCATGATGCTTAGATAGAGTAGTAAATGGATTAGACGGTAGGATCAATTGTTAACAAAAAAAAAACTCTTATGACCTTAGAAAAATAAATAAATTAAGATAGTATTGTTACACAGGAAAAGAAAGGAAAGTTTTTAGTATCGCTGGAAATAGGTTATTAGGAACTCTATTATCTCATCATTATTGTATTAACGGTCACACGAGTAATAGATTTTGTACGTCAATCTATAAAAAAATAAATAAATAAATAAAACTAAAAAGTTTTGACACTAAGTGAAAAGTAAATTATTTTGTGAAGGTGTAGCACATTTGGAGCAAAGACCGCTGCGTGAGAATTTTAATAACGACACTCATATCGGTAAGGGCATCACTCTAATTATACCTATGTATGGTTGTGTTTATCCTAAAATGTGTGAGATTAAATATATATTATGCTGAACATGCTTAAAAGTGTGGAAAATAAATGTTGTGTGATATGTTGTTATAACGGTTGGTTGAACATGTTAAAAGTGTGGAAATTAAATGTTGTGTGATATGTTGTTATAACGGTTGGTTGAACATGTTAAAAGTGTAGAAAATAAATATTGTGTGATATGTTGTTATAATGGTTGAGTTGAACATGTTCAAATGGTGGGCAATCGACATTATATGATACGTTGTTATAATGGTTGTATTGCGGGTAGTTCTGAAGGTGTAGACATAGGTGTCTTAATGAGTTAGTCTTGCATTATATTAAGGATTTATTATAAAAGTCTCTACATTCATGCATGCATTCATAGTTGTGCGGTGTGTCCATAATTGGTTGGAGCCCACAGATCCTTGCATAGATTTTGAGTTAGTGGTGTTGCTTGGAAGGACCCACGAAGCCCTTGTGGGGAGGTGATATTCCGGAATCATTACATTGACATATAGATTAAGTAATAAAGTGTTATTAATTATGTAAATATTGTACTGTTATATCTCTACGTGGTCGTTTGGGTGAAATCAGTGTTATTAATTATGTAAATATGGTACTGTTATATCTCTTCCTGGTCATTTGGGTGAAATAAGTGTTATTAACTATGTAAATTTGGTACTGTTATATCTCTACGTGGTCGTTTGGGTGAAATCAGTGTTATTAACTATGTAAATTTTGTACTGTTATATCTCTACGTGGTCGTTTGGGTGAAGTTAGTTTTATTAATTATGTAAATATGGTACTGTTATATCTCTTCCTGGTCATTTGGGTGACATAAGTGTTATTAACTATGTAAATTTTGTACTGTTATATTTCTATCTTTACTTATTTATTGGTAAGTACGTTGGAGATGACCCTTACTTTTGGACAGACGACACTTCCAATTTACGTGCACATCCGGGGGAGTTTTCAGAAGAATAAATGAAGTATCTCTTTAATTCTAGGAATTCTAGGGGTAGCAGTGGTCATCTTTAGGAAATTTATTTTTGTTGAACTCTAGTCTATATCATTATTTATTTTGGCACGAAATTTTTGAATTCTTACAATTGGAGTATTAAGTTATCTGATTGAGATTCTTGGGGAATTTTTAATTAATTATGGATTGTTAGTTGTTTGTTGAATTTACGTGGGTAATTATAAATTTTGATTGTACGAAAAAAAAATGGGATGTTACAACTTGGTATCAAAGCAGTTCGATCTTGATTGGACTGTGGGTTGGGTGTAAGCTGACCCGTGTCGAATAGTAGGGTAGTTATGGTATACCTCTTTATGACTTTGTGCCATTATTGTTATGGGCATGGTAGTTAGAGTGATCCTTTACTCACGATTCTTTTAGACGATATCTTTACTATTTTAAGGCAGGTACTTGACACTAACTGGATTGGGCGTTGTAGGAACAATGCCTCCGAGACGTACTTCTAGTGCTAGTGGGATTAATGAAGCAGGAATGGCTCAGATGGCTCAAGCTATGGCACAAATGGCTACCGCTATCGCTGCTTAAAATCAACGTGAAATACGAAGGGAGGAAAGAGAAGAGAGGGCGGCTGAATCTAGAGGTTTGGCAGACTTCCGTAGACATGACCCTCCCAAGTTTCATGGAGCTGTGGATCCTGAAAACGCTGACAAGTGGTTACAGGAAGTGGAAAAGATCTTTGAAGTGATTCGATGCCCACCTGGAGTTAAAGTGAATTATGCCACTTATCTGCTACTTGGTGATGCTGAATATTGGTGGAGGAGCACTAAACAGATGATGGAAGTTGCTCAAAAAGAGATTAACTGGGAGTCTTTTCAGATGAAGTTTTTGGACAAGTACTTTCCGGTGAGTGCTAGAACAAAGTTGGGAGATTATTTTCTGAAGGTCCGCCAAGGTAGTATGACGGTGGGAGAATATGCAGCGAAGTTTGAATCTTTATCGCGATATTTCAAGTTTTTTCGTCAGACTGTCGATGAAGAATTTATGTGTCATCGCTTCCAAGATGGGTTGAAGTATGAAATTCAAGATTCTGTACTACCTTTGGGAATCACGCGGTTTCAACCCCTAGTGGAAAAGTGCAGAGAAGTAGAGGCTATGAAGAATCGCAGGTTGAATCGTGGGGGTACTAGTAATCACGGGGGACCAACATGACCGAGTAATCAAAACCATGGTCGTATTAGACCAGATCAAAGTCCATATCATCGTCCTCAAGGGTCAAATAAGGGACCACATCACCCAACGACCTCCATTTCAGACGATAGACGGAGGACTTCATAATCAAAGCCATACTGTTATCGTTGTGGAGACCCAGGACACTTTGCGGATAAGTGCACACTCAACAGCAATGTATGTTTTAAATGCCAAAAGCCCGTACATTATGCCAGGGATTGCAAAGAACCAAAGGCAGAAGCTTCACTGAATGCAACTAAAGTCACACGCCCAAGAGCTCAAGGACGAGTTTACAATATAAATGGTCAAGGGACCTCCCGTCCGAATGAATCCTTCCAAGGGGAGTGCGGAATCTCAGGTAACATTCTAACCGTTCTTTTTGACTCTGGTGCAACGCATTCATTTATCTCTATGGACTGTGTGAAACTATTGGAGTTGCCTGTCACAACCTTATTGTTTGATTTGTCTGTTACTACTGCTGCCGATAAGACTTTAACTACAAATACGGCTTGTATGTATTGTCTTATAGTTGTGTTGGGTAGGAAGTTTAATGTGAACCTCATTTGTCTGCCTCTTAAGAACTTGGATGTTATCCTTTGTATGGATTGGTTGTCATACCATTATATTTTGTTAGACTGTAGTCGTAAGGTTGTAATTTTCCCCGACCCAGAGCTTTCTAAATTTTTAGCCGCGCACGAAATCAAAGTCGCTCTTAAGGAAGGAGATATGGAGATCTTGTCCCTAGCTAGTGTGGAAGTTACTCGTGATGCCAAGATAGAGGATGTGCTAGTAGTTAAAGATTTCTCCGATGTGTTCCCGACAGATGTACCAGGACTACCGCCGGTACGAGAGACTGAGTTTTCTATTGACTTACACCTATGTACGGGACCCATCTCAATTGCACCCTATCGGATGTCGCCTTCCGAGCTAGCTAAACTTAAAGAACAACTGGAAGAATTAATGTCGAAATAATTTATTCGACCAAGTGTTTCACCGTGGGGAGCTCCTGTCTTATTGGTAAAGAAAAAGGATGGACGTTCACGACTTTGTGTATATTACAGGCAACTTAATAAAGCCACTATCAAGAATCGATATCTATTGCCGCACATCGATGACCTTATGGACCAACTCCGAGGGGCTGTGGTATTCTCCAAGATAGATTTGAAATCTGGATATCACCAAATCCGAGTTAAGGCAGAAGACATTCCCAAGACTGCATTTCAGACTCGTTACGGACATTATGAGTATCTTGTAATGCCAT
>JBBPBQ010020324.1:28287328-28386714 GCA_037974755.1 Cicer yamashitae | reverse complement strand
GAGGGGCTGTGGTATTCTCCAAGATAGATTTGAAATCTGGATATCACCAAATCCGAGTTAAGGCAGAAGACATTCCCAAGACTGCATTTCAGACTCGTTACGGACATTATGAGTATCTTGTAATGCCATTCGTAGTGACAAATGCACCCGCGGTGTTTATGGACTACATGAATCGTATCTTCCACCCATTTTTGGACAAGTTTGTGGTGGTATTTATAGACGACATTCTCATTTATTCTAAAAGTCGAGAGGAGCATGAGGAGCAATTACGGCAAGTTCTATCAGTGTTGCGTGAGAAACAATTGTATGCCAACCAAGCGAAGTGTGAATTTTGGTTGGAGGAAGTTAATTTCCTAGGGCATGTGATCTCGAATGAAGGAATTGCTGTCGACCCAGCCAAGGTAAAGGCAGTTGTGGATTGGAAACGACCAAGGACTGTTACAAACATTAGAAGTTTTGTTGGATTAGCTGGCTATTATCGGAGATTTATTGAAGGTTTTGCAAAGATTGTATCCCGACTGACCCAACTTACAAGAAAGGATCAACCGTTTGCATGGACAGAAGAGTGTGAGGCGAGTTTTAGACTATTAAAGGAACGTTTGACGACCTCTTCGGTGCTAGCCTTGCCACAACTTAATGAACCATATGAAGTTTATTGTGATGCCTCTCATCAAGGATTGGGAAGTGTCCTCATGCAGAATAAGAAAACAGTAGCCTATGCATCACGACAACTAAAAACACATGAAAGAAACTATCCCACACATGATTTGGAACTGGCTGCGATAGTGTTTTCCCTAAAAATTTGGAGACACCACTTGTATGGAAGTACCTTTACGATTTTTAGTGACCATAAAAGTTTGCAATACCTGTTTGATCAAAAAGAGCTCAATATGAGGCAAAGAAGGTGGATGGAGACCTTGAAGGACTACGACTTTAGATTGCAATATCACTCGGGAAAGGCCAATGTGGTTGCGGATGCCTTAAGTAGACAAAATATGCTTGTATCCTCCTTAATGGTAAAGGAACAGTAATTACTAGAGAAGTTTCGTGATCTGAACTTGAATGTGGAGTTTTCACTGGGAGAATTAAAGTTTAGCATGATCACCCTCTCTAATGGGTTAATTGAGGACATTTAGAAGCATCAATTTGACGATGAACTATTTCAGCAGAAGAGGCAATTAATTGTGCAAGGGAAGGCCCCAAAATTCAAAGTTGGGCCAGACAATATTTTGCGCTGCAACGGACGTATTTGCATTCCGGCGGTGGACAAGATAAAAGAGATTATTCTTGAGGAGGCACACAAGAGTAAACTGAGTTTTCATCCAGGAGTTACCAAGATGTACCAAGATTTGAGGCAAAACTATTGGTGGCCTGGAATGAAGAAACAGGTGGCCGAGTTTGTGACAGCTTGCCTGACATGCCAGAAAACTAAAGTAGAACATCAGAGACCCGCAGGAATGTTGCAGTCCTTAGACGTGCCTAAATGGAAATGGGACAGCATTTCCATGGATTTCATCATAGGATTGCCCAAGACGCAGAGGAAGAATGATTCGATTTGGGTGATAGTTGATCGTCTAACTAAGTCAGCTCATTTCCTACCTGTGAGGACCACTCATAATGTGACTAAATTGACAGAGATTTACATCACAGAAATTATGAGACTTCATGGAGTTCCTTCCAACATCGTCTCCGATCGGGACCCAAAGTTTACCTCACACTTTTGGGGAGCCTTACATGAAGCATTAAGGACGAAGTTGAGACTAAGTTCTGCTTATCACCCACAGACCGACGGACAGACAGAGAGAACTAATCAAACCTTAGAGGATCTTTTAAGAGCATGTGCCTTAGACGATCGTGGGAGATGGGATGAATGTTTACCGTTAGTGGAATTCACTCACAATAATAGTTTTCATGCGAGTATTGGGATGGCGCCATACGAAGCTCTTTACGGAAGAAAATGTCAGACGCCACTGTGTTGGTATCATGATGGTGAGAGTACCATAGTGGGGCCTGAAATGGTGCAACAGACCATAGAGAAAATCAAGAAAATCAGAGAGAGGATGAGAACCTCCCAAAGTCGCCAGAAAAGTTATGCTGATATACGTCGTAGGCCCTTAGAATTTGAAGAAGGTGAACATGTGTTCCTTCGCGTGACACCTACTATGGGAGTTGGTAGAGTTATCAAGTCGAAGAAACTTACGCCAAAGTTCATTGGACCTTACCAAATCCTCAAAAGAATCGGACTCGTGGCATATAAGGTTGCGTTACCACCTATTCTTTCCCACATTCATGACGTGTTCCATGTTTCTCAACTACGGAAGTATATCCCTAATCCATCACATGTCATTGAGTCGGATGTAGTACAGTTGAAGGAGGATTTATCCTTTGAAGTACCTCCATCAAGAATTGTAGATAGAAAAGTCAAGTTGCTTCGCAACAAAGAAATTCCTTTGGTGAAGGTAATTTGGAATCAAGCCACTGGAGACACCACTTGGGAACTAAAAGATAAAATTAGGGAGCAATACCCATAGCTTTTCTCTAATACTAGTTTCGAGGACGAAACTATTTAAGGTAGGTGGAATGTAACATTCAGGCATTTTATTTTATTTTTATATTTTACCTTAGTAGGAATAGAGATAATTATTCTAGAATTTGTTGGTGATAGTCACTAGTTTCTAACTTATTTGTATTGTGTTATTTTAACTTTTGGGTATAAATAATATTAATAATAAAATTACATTAAACTGATGAGGGAACATTTAGGGTCTTAATGGGCTTAGGTTGAAAACATCACGTTCCCCACCTCTACAGATAGAAAAGGAAAAAAAATAAACCGACGCCTCCAATTCACAAATCCTCTGCGACAAACAAAGAAAGGGCTTAGGGAGAAAAAGGAAGAAGTTTAAGAACTAAAGGAGTTAGTGATTTATCCCCTCAAGTAAGAATTCTCTAACTATGACCATATTAACTTTATATAACCATTTTATTGGTAGTAGAATAAAACCCCTTATTGATATTCTGAAAAATAAGATAAAATAGAATAAGATCGATAGATGAATATGTCTCCCTAATTGTATCTTTATTTCTGATAGATAAGAACCTTTCATTTATTGATTTTTATTTTCTTAATCAACTATCAGAAATATAGATGCTATATTTGTGTCATGATGCTTAGATAGAGTAGTAAATGGGTTAGACGGTAGGATCAATTGTTAACAAAAAAAAACTCTTATGACCTTAGAAAAATAAATAAATTAAGATAGTATTGTTACACAGGAAAAGAAAGGAAAGTTTTTAGTATCGCTGGAAATAGGTTATTAGGAACTCTATTATCTCATTATTATTGTATTAACGGTCACACGAGTAATAGATTTTGTACGTCAATCTATAAAATAAATAAATAAATAAATAAAACTAAAAAGTTTTGACACTAAGTGAGAAGTAAATTAATTTGTGAAGGTGTAGCACATTTGGAGCAAAGACCACTGCGTGAGAATTTTAATAACGACACTCATATCGGTAAGGGCATCACTCTAATTATACCTATGTATGGTTGTGTTTATCCTGAAATGTGTGAGATTAAATATATATTATGCTGAACATGCTTAAAAGTGTGGAAAATAAATGTTGTGTGATATGTTGTTATAACGGTTGGTTGAACATGTTAAAAGTGTGGAAATTAAATGTTGTGTGATATGTTGTTATAACGGTTGGTTGAACATGTTAAAAGTGTAGAAAATAAATATTGTGTGATATGTTGTTATAATGGTTGAGTTGAACATGTTCAAATGGTGGGCAATCGACATTATATGATACGTTGTTATAATGGTTGTATTGCGGGTAGTTCTGAAGGTGTAGACATAGGTGTCTTAATGAGTTAGCCTCGCATTATATTAAGGATTTATTATAAAAGTGTCTACATTCATGCATGCATTCATAGTTGTGCGGTGCGTCCATAATTGGTTGGAGCCCACAGATTCTTGCAGGGATTTTGAGTTAGTGATGTTGCTTGGAAGGACCCACGAAGCCTTTGCGGGGAGGTGATATTCCGGAATCATTACATTGACATATAGATTAAGTAATAAAGTGTTATTAATTATGTAAATATTGTACTGTTATATCTGTTCCTGGTCATTTGGGTGAAATAAGTGTTATTAACTATGTAAATTTTGTACTGTTATATTTCTATCTTTACTTATTTATTGGTAAGTACGTTGGAGATGACCCTTACTTTTGGACAGACGACACTTCCAATTTACTTGCACATCCGGGGGAGTTTTCAGAAGAATAAATGAAGTATCTCTTTAATTCTAGGAATTCTAGGGGTAGCAGTGGTCATCTTTAGGATATTTATTTTTGTTGAACTCTAGTCTATATCATTATTTATTTTGGCACGAAATTTTTGAATTCTTACAATTGGAGTATTAAGTTATCTGAGATTCTTGGGGAATTTTTAATTAATTATGGATTGTTAGTTGTTTGTTGAATTTACGTGGGTAATTATAAATTTTGATTGTACGAAAAAAAAAATGGGATGTTACAGATGGATTCTTGCAATTCAAGAAAAGTTAAATGAATTTAAGAGGAATGATGTTTGGAATCTAGTACCTATACCAAATAAGGACATTATTGGAACCAAGTAGGTTTTCAAAAACAAGCTAAATGAAAAAGGTGAAGTGGTGAGAAACAAGCCCAGACTTGTCGCATAAGGCTATAGTCAGCAAGAGGGCATTGATTACATTGAGACATTTGCTCCAGTGGCTAGGTTAGATGCTATTCGTATCCTACTTTCTTTTGCTGCAAATAATAACATTATTTCAAATGGGTGTTAAAAGTGCTTTTCTAAATGGTTATAGAATTGAAGAAGTCTATGTTAAACAACCTCCAGGATTTGAAAATTCTGAATTTCCAAATCTTGTTTTTAAACTTAGGAAATCTTTTGTCATATTGCTTTTGTTATCATTATCCATATCATGATTGCAATATTGACTAAAATGATTATTGATCATCATACATGCTATGATCCTTGATGTTAAATGCAAACTTGACAATTTTGATATATGAATGCATTGATTAACCACATGATTTCTATGTGCAGTATACTCATGTTATTGCTCCCTACATTTGTACTTCATTTTTATTCTCCAACCCTTTTGATAGATGCCAAAAGGGGGAGAGAAATATATGATTGATACAAGATTAAAGTAATTAATGAAGAATGTTAAGAATTAACCTCTTGCATATGTTTAGGGGGAGTTTAATTAGAATGTTAAGAATTAAACTCTTGCACGTGTTTAGGGGGAGTTTATTTACATATCTATGAACATTCTTGCATTTTATTTATATCCATCCAGAAAACTTATGTTTTATTTAAAAGGTTTGTCATCATCAAAAAGGGGGAGATTGTTGAGGTAAAAACCTTTTTGTTATATGTTTTAATGACAACAAACCTTATGAAATAAATGATCAAATTTTATGAATGGTGATCTACTAATGATTGCACTTGAGATTTATTTAACGAAATGAATTGCATAAGTGAACAAGCAATAAGTCATTCACATAATCAAAGTTCATAAGTATCTACTCAATAATGAAAGAATCTAAAAAAGAATATACATATAGCAATCATTCAAGAGAATGATTATTACATCTTCAAGATAACATCTTCATGAAGAAGGAGATCAAATACATTCATACAACAATCAATGATCACACCATGTTATAAATCAAAGAAAATAATGTCTTAACTAAATTAGAAAAACGAAGATAATTCTGGTTTATTAAAAACCAGCAGTCTGAAAAACGAAGATCATTTTGGTTTCTTAAAAACAGAATTCTGGAAAAACAAAGATGATTTTGGTTTATTAAAAACATAATTCTGGAAAAAACGAAGATGATTTTGATTTATTAAAAACAAAATTCTGGAAAAACGAAGATCATTCTAGTTTATAAAAAACAGAAGTCTGGAAAAACGAAGATCATTCTGGTTTATTAAAAACAGCAGTCTGGAAAAACGAAGATCGTTGTGGTTTTTCACAGTCTTCAATCTAATCAAACCAAGATCATTTTGGTTTATCAAATGATCAATCTGGTTTATTACAAGATCATTCTTGTTTATCAAATGATCATTTTGGTTTATTACAAGACCATTCTGGTTTATTATCAAGATCATTCTAGTTATTTCATTTATTGGGAGAGGTAAAATGAACCATTTTCCATAGTCCAGACCTTAAGATAAACACATGTTAAGACTACTCAAAACAATACTCGAGCCAAAAAGTCTAGCTAAAGGCCCAAAGAAGCAAACAACATCAAGATCAATCTCTAGATTGATGAGCTATGAGCAAGGAGAACTAGGACAACAAGGACACTGCTGCTGCACCTTTTGACAGAAAGTACATCATGCTTCTAAGACCAAGGACTAACACTAGACTACTAGTAAATTACTCATCCACGTTTTCCATACAACACAAAACCAAGAACGTTCTGGTTTTACAAAAGAACATTCTGGTTATTCTCTTTTAAAGACATAATTAAAATAGATCATTTTCCACAGTCCAAACCATAATTTAAAGAGTATAAGGACTGCTCGAATCGTTGGTGAATCCCAAAACTCGAGATGAATTCCCAAAAGAGGAAAACAACCTTAAGATTGATCTCCAAATTGATGAGTTGTGAGCAAGGACGCAAGTACATTGTATTTACATTATTTTGCAGAATGTTCTGCATAAATATGATTCGAAATAGTACCAACTGACATTTGACAGCTCATTCACTCACTCATTCACGTTTTCCATCAGACCCAATAGCAAGAACGTTCTTCGTTTGTCAAGAACGTTTTAGACAATAATATAAACACATGTTTAATTGATTTAAAATATATCTGACACTTGGGAAGTGTGTCCAACGACTATATTCAATTTAAACTGAATATTTAAAGCCATTTATGATGTATAAATTGAAGATCAATTGGAAGATGAAGGCAAGAGTTGAATTTACAAATCTACCAACACTTGTTCAAGTAATAACAAGTCAAAAACTCTTCAAACAAACTCCAGCTCTCTTCACTATATTTGTGGATCATCATTTACTGAGTTTATTATTTATCTCAAACAGGTGTTGAGAAGTTTCAAGATCCCAAACACTTTTATCATATGCATCATTTGTAACTCAAATATATCTTTTATGTTAGATTTAGTGTGTTTGTAAAAATCCTTTCTAGGTTGAAAGGTGAAGATTGTAATTGATTAAGGGGTGATCAAGAGAAAAAGTGTGAATGAGAACATTTTGGTGTTGGAACCAAGTTCATTTTATACTTAGAGTTTTTATGATAACAATAGTATTTTATGAGAACAATATATTTGACTTCAAAGAATATGAAAGAAAAAATGGTCAAGATTTGTAGAAGATTTGATCAAGATTTATCTACAACAAAATATGAACAAAATCAATTTGAAGAATTTACAAACGCAATCCGAACAAAATACGAACAGAATCAATCTGAAGAATTTATAAATGCAATTTGAACAAAATACGAACATAATCAATCTGAAGAATTTACAATCTCAATCTAAACAAAAAAGGAACATAATCAATTTGAAGAATTTACAACCGCAATCTGAACAAAATACAATTCATAATTAAACAAGGACTAAATTGAAGCCCAAATTTTAACTATAAATTGATACTCAAGGCTGATGAAGAAAATCATCAAAAAGAAGAAAATAGTAGAAGAACTAAAGCTCAAAATTCCAAATTCAACTTAGAGTTCAAAGAGTTAGAAATATTTTTTGAGTGTTCTTTTCGTAGAGTGTGAGAGTTATTATTATTATTATCAGCTTTGTTAGAAGCAAATACTTAAAGTTCCAATCTTCTGTATCCAACCTGATAATGGTTTAGTTCCTTCTTTAATTAGGGGTTGTCAGGTTGTTAGGAGAAGACTTGGCTTGTTAGGTCAAGGTGGTTAGTTCCTCAAAAGTCTGGGGTTGTCAGGCTGTTTGGGAAGACTGGCTTGGAGGGTCAGGTGCTTTGTAATTCAAGGTATTTGAATTAGTGGATTAAAGCCTTCTGAATGAGGGGTCTGGATGTAGCCAAGTTAATGGTGAACCAGAATAAATCTACGTGTCAAATTATTTATGCTTTCATTGCTTGCTGCCTCTGAATCTGATTGCTTCTACTTTAAGTAAGTCACCAAAACCGAACTAGTTTATTTATTTATTTATGAATTACCAAAAAAATATCAACTTCGGCAAACATAATTCAACCCCCCTTCTCGTGTCAGCACCTTCAATTGGCATTAGAGCTCGGTCTCAAGGCTGAGCACTTTACAGTGTTTGAGAAAAGATCCAAGGGTTGAATATGTCTGGATTTAGTGAAGAAGCTGCTGGAGGAAACATCAACATACCACCTCTGTTTGATGGAGAACATTTTGAGTACTGGAAGGACAGGCTAAGAAGTTTCTATATTTCACAAGATCCTAAACTTTGGGACTTGGTGGAAGATGGATATTTTGCTGCGAAAAATACTAATGGTATAGAAATTCCATGAAAGATGATGAATGCTGATCAGAAGAAGATGTACAAGATGCATCATAAGTTCAGAACATTCATGATAAATGCAATCACCTTCAAGGAGTTTAACAAGTGCACTAACAGGGATACAACGAAGAGTATTTATGATAGTCTGATTCTGACCTATGAAGGAAGCAAACAAGTTCAAGAAGCAAAGGCCAACCTCCAAGTCAGAAAATATGAGCTGTTCAAGATGGAAGAAGATAAAGACATTGAAACAATGTTTTCCAAATTCCAGACTTTGGTCTTAGGATTACAAGTATTTGAAAAGAGTTATACTACTGTTGATCATGTGAAGAAGATTCTAAGGAGTCTAAAAAGCAAGTGGAGACCTAAGATCACTGCCATTCAAGAAGCAAAGGATCTGAATACTTTTAAGCTTGAAGAATTAATCAAATCTCTCAGATCACATGAAATTGAGCTTGCAGAGGATGAGCCCAAGAAGAAGCAACCAACCTTGGCTATGAAATCCAAGAAGAAGAAATTTCTAAAAGCAACAACAAAATCAGAGGATGATGATTTAGATGATTAGAATGAAGACTCAGAGGAAGAGGAATTGGTGTTTATAAGTAGAAAAGTTCAGAAGATGTGGAACAACAGAAAGAAGAAATTTCCCCATAGATATTCCAGGCAATCCAGCAAAGGAAAGGATGATAAATATGACAAGAAAATCATCATCTGCTATGGATGCAATGAACTTGGACATATCAGGTTAGAATGCCCAAATTTGGAGAAAGGGAAACATCAGAGGAAAGGTTCTAGACCCAAGAAGAAGAGTCTGATGGCTACATGGGATAATTGTGATGAATCCTCTAATGATGAAGAGGACACAAATTTGGCTTTGATGGTTCATACCAATTTGCCTCTGGATCAAACACAGATTCTGACTCTGGAAGTGAATCAACAAATGAAGAAATTGAGGTATTTTCTAACTTTACTCGATCTTATTTAGTTACTGCTATAAATGATTTTTTAAATAAGAATCACAAATTGTCTATAAAACTGAAAACACATAGGAAATAAATTACAAATCTATCTAAAAAATTAATGTTTTAAGGAATCAAAGTGCTGAGTTTAAAATAGAAAATACAACTTTGAAAACTGATATTACTGAACTTAAGACGGATAATGCAACTCTGAAAACTGATATTACTAAACTTAAAGCAGAAAATGCAAATCTGAAAACTGATATTGCTGAACTTAAGGCTGAAAATCTATCTCTGAAAAGTAATTATAGTTCAACATCAATTCAAAATACCACATGTAACTTTGATAAGCATGAAAAGGTATTTCAAGATTTTTTTGATAATGGTATGGAAAGAAGCAAGTATGCATCTATGATTTATGGTGTTAGTAGGAATTGTAAAAGAGGAATAGGATTTCAAGAAAAAGTAATTGAACCTAAGTTTGTTCCCTCTGATGATTTATGTACTATTTGCTATAAGAAATGTCACACTAAAATATCTTGTCCTATGGTAACCACATGCAAAGACAAGAAACCTTTAAGAACTAACAAACCATGACCCAACCTGATTTGGGTACCAAAGGATAAAATTGTTTATGTTGCAGATGTTTTAAGCAACCAAATTGAAACACCAGTCATGGTGCCTGGTCATTGGATGCTTGCACTATATGAAGGGGAAAAGGCCTATGATCCGAGACTTAACAAACAGAAGCCAATTGACTCTGGTGGAAGAAGGACTGGTTAGCACAGTACCTATAACAACCAAAACCATATGATGAACCAGAAATAAAAAAAAAATCTAGAGTATTAACATAATCAAAACTAGCAGAGAAATCACACATATCAACAGAACTAGAACCACCAGAAGAATCAGAATTACCATCAGTTCCAAATTTACCAGAGGAACCTGATACATCAGCATAAATAGAAGTGTTAGATTAACAATCAGAATCAGGAGACTTCTTTAAACACTCCAATCAAATTCATCAAGACTACAAACCTGAATGGGAATTCAAATCCCTTCATCTAGACCCTATAATAAGAGAATATGAAAATTTAGAATTTGAAAACTAGAAAAGAAGAAATAAGAGGGTTTTCAGAGTGAACCTGAAACTGTTGACATATAGGTTATATCTTTCTTTAAATTTAATTATTATGTTTATTGTGATAATAAGAAGCTTGATCTTAAAAATCAAAGCTAGATAAATATTTTGCAGGTTCTCAAAAAAATTTTGAGGAATAAGGGGATCCACAGAATCAGAACACTTAAGCAGAAGTAGCATACAAGTTTGGTTGTCAGAAATAAGCAGAAACCACCAGAATGAAAACTGATGTTTTGGCTGTATTGATTTTATTCTTCAATTATCTGATTTATATTATGTTATATGACAAACAGCTTGATCTTAAAAAGTCAAAGCAAGTTGAGGATACTACAGGTTTACCAGAACCAAAGGAAGCAGATGCAGACAAACCAGAAGATGAAAAATCTTCATAGGATGAATATGGTCAAGTTAGAAAGAGTCAAGATAAGTCAGAAGGAAGATTTGGATGAAAGGACAAGTCATCTTATCCTGAAACTCTAATCATTGGAAGTACAAGTGATCCTTTGAGGATCAAATCATAATTAAAAGATACCACTTTGTTTGGCTCACTCTCACCAATTGAGCCTACCACTGTTGATGAAGCATTGGCCGATGATGGACGGATTCTTGCAATGCAAGAAGAATTAAATGAATTTAAGAGGATTGATGTTTGGGATCTAGTACCTACACCAGAGAAGAACATAATTGGAATCAAGTGGGTTTTCAAAAACCAGCTAAATGAAAATGGTGAAGTTGTCAGAAACAAGCCCTAGAGCATGGTATGATAGACTTAGTAGCTTCTTGCTTAAAAATAACTTTGAAAGAGGACAAGTAGTTTAGCTTTACATTATTTTTTATATTTTCTTGTAATATATTCATGTTATTAAAAAAAAGAATAAAAAAAGAGCAAATTTCACTTTCAAGTCTTTTTTTGCTTATGAAAAAATGGGGAGAAAGATATTTGATAAAGTGGGGAGAAAATGATATAAAGAAAAATTGTTATAAAAAATATAAGTTTTGTCATCATAAAAAATGCGGAGATTGTTGGAACCAAGTTGGTTTTTTTACTTAGAGTTTTGATGATAGCAAAAATATTTTATGAGAACAATATATTTCACTTCACATAGTATGAAAGAAGATTCGTGTAAATTGAAGAAAATCTAAAATAAGATTTATTTCAAATTGATAATTGAAGAAAATCTAAAATAAGATTTGATTCAGATTTATATTTGAAGAAAATCTAAAATAAGATTTGATTTAGATTTATATTTGAAGAAAATCTAAATTAAGATTTGATTCAAATTTATAAATTGTAGAAAATCTTTGACCAAGTTGAAATGAAGATATGGTCAAGATCTGAAGAAGATTTGATCAACATTTTTCCACAACAAAATATGAACAGTATCTACCATAAGAATTTACAAACTCAATCTAAACAACATACGAACAGAATCAATATAGAAGAACTGCTCAAATTGGATTCAGAAATAAAGAATTGGCTAAAGAACATATTATCAAAAAGTATATTGTTCAGAATTATTTGTGAATAAGATCATTGTTGATCAATCTAGGAATTAAGATACTATTCAGAATTAAACAAAGACTAAATTGAAGCCCTAATTTTAACTATAAATAGATACTCAAGGCTGAAGAAGAAGAAGATAATCGAAAATCAAAAAAGAGTAGAAGAACTCATAAGTTCAAAATTTCATGTTCATCTTAGAGTTCAAAGAGAGAAACATTTGTTCAAGTTAGAAATATTTTCTTAGAGTGTGAGAGTTATTATTATTATCAGCTTTGTTAGAAGCAAACACTTAAAGTTGTTTTGTATACAACACGATAGTGGTTTAGTTCCTTCTTCAATCTGGGGTTGTCAGGAGAAGACTTGGCTTATACGGTCAAGGCGGTTAGTTCCTTAAAAGTCTGGGGTTGTCAGGTTTTTTGGGAAGAATGGCTTTGAGGGTTAGGTGCTTTGTAATTCAAGGTATTTGAATTAGTGGATTAAAGCCTTCTGAATTAGGGGACTAGATGTAGCCTAGTTAGTGGTGAACCAGGATAAATCTATGTGTTCAATTATTTATTCTTTCATTGTTTGCTGCCTCTGAACCCGATTGCTTCTACTCCAAGTCACCAGAACCAAACTACTTTTTTTTTATTATAAAAAAGTTATCAACTTTGTCAAACACAATTCAACCCACCTTCTCGTGTTTGCACCTTCAATACATTCAAAAAAAAATCAACGATCTCACCATGAAATAAATCAAGAACATCATGACTTAATTAAACTGGAGATTGATATCAAGATCATTTTAGTTTATCAAAGGATCATTCTTGTTTTATAAAAGGATCATTTTGGTTACTTCGTTTTAAGGAAACAATTAAAACAAATCATTCTCTGTAGTCCAAACCTCAAGATAAAAGAATATCAAGACTACTCAAAACTATAATCAAGCCTATAACTCAAGTTGAATCCTCAAAGAAGAAAAACAGCCTCCAGATCAATGACCAGATCAATATCTAGATTGATGAGCTATGAGTAAGGACAACAAGGACGAAAGGACACTATTATTGCACTTTTTGCAATAAGCTCTACATGCTTCTGAGACAAAGGACTAACACTCAAAAACTACTTAATCACTCATCCATGTTTTCCAAACAACACATAACCAATAACGTTCTGGTTTCAAAGAAGAATGTTCTGGATTGGATATCACACATGCCTATTAGATCTCACTCCGGTTTTGATGTTAATAAAAGTACTTTGAGAGAATAATTTATTGCACTTATGATTTCATTAAGTATGTATAACATATAATTGGAAAAATGGAGGAAGTCACCAGAGGATATTCTCAGAGGAAGTCACCAGAGGAAGTAAAAATGTTAGAGGAAACGAAATCAAATATGTCAAATCCACGCGCTGGAAAAGTTCGCACATCTGTCTTTGATAACGTGCTTTTGGTAGTTCAGAGTGTTTGTGTGTCTGCCTCTGAACACTAAAGCGTCAAGAAAGCCTCAAGTGAATCAATTTGCAAACCTAATCTGAATAAATACGCACAATATCTTTCTTGAAAGAGCAAATACATAAAAAAAAGTTTCACTTTCAAGTCTTTTTGTTAGAAGACAAAAGGGGGAGATAGATATTTGAAAACAATAATGTGGGGAGATAATGAAAAAATTACTTGGACTTATGGGGAGTGTAACACCCCAATATTTTTTTGGACTTATGAAAAAAATTACTATAATGCTAGTAAAGTTGTCTTGTTTGATGTATCTTTTGTTTTGTACCTATGTGGTACCCTTGAGACCCACAAGACAATTAGCCTCGTGCCTTTATCTTTCTATCCATATATGTATTACATCTATGCTTCTGATGTGTGTTTGTTTAGTATGTATCTCAATACTTATATTTAAAATTTTAATAAGTTTTAGCACGAGAATAACTTCTGGTTTCTTTGAATGAGACTTGGTTTGCTCAAAAGTAGATAAAGATATGGGTAAAACACAAGTAAATTAGGTTTATATTGATTGCGATGTCTTTGAAATAATGTTTACAAGTACTATTTATAGATAAATATGTTAAATCTTAACTCCCATCAACCATGACTTTGGTTGACTAAAATTACACTATATATGTTGTTGTTTGACTAAACTCATGTGATCGTGTTTGAAAGTGTAGTTTGCCACTTCTCATCTTGGCATTCCCATGTTGTGTGGTAGAAACATGTGTGCTCTACACCTCTTCTCTTGATTGTGTTGCCTTAAAGATGGTTGTCGAGCTCAATTTCATTCTTATAAATTAATTATTAATTTAAAGAAAAAAACATAGGTAATGAGATCAAATGATATGCATTCCTTGAGTTGTAGTTAGTTTTGACATTAAAAAGATTAAGTAACTTAAGTTGAAGTTGAAAAAGACACAATTATACTCAGTTTGGCTCTCTTTGATTTTGCTCAACCTTAACTCGACAGTTGACTGTTTTTCCCTAACAACTTAGATTATTTTTTGGTGTAAACAATTATATATTTATATAGTCCATGGACCAAATAAAAAAGAAAGTAATAGTTTAGGATTCACATTGAATCGCTTGACATCTGTTTATCCACACAAACAATTGAGTTTCCGAAGGTTGGACTTAATTTATCATGGTGAATATACCAAAACCAACTATCAACTTTAACTGTAAAGTGAGAGAAACAAACACAAGATGGGGAATTGAGTTATAGTTTAAAATATTTCTCTCCAAAAATCATTTCAAAGGTTAACACTTAGTTTACTTAAAAAGATTTCTTAGCAAATGATTGACAACGTTTAAGTAATTAGTCCTTACTAGTAATGTGTTACAATAAACAATAATTAGTGATAAAAAAGATAAAGGATAGAAACAATTGCACACGTCAATTTATCTGGTTCACTATCAACCTCATAGCTACGTCCATTCCTTTATACATTTAGGAATAAATTTTCCACTATTCAAACACTAAAACATAGTTAAGAGTATATTTTGGTGGTCGTTCAACCTGGTTCTTCACAATGGCACCACATGTGTGTGTTAAGGAAAATTTGTCTTCACTTGATAAAGAACAACTATTACAAAAGAAAATGTTTTGTTTCTATAAGTTCAAAAAAAAGTTAAACTCGAGTTATTCTTGACAAAAAAATTCGATCTAATATTGTTTACAATCAAGCCTAGAACAAAATTTCAACGACATATTTTCTTTGTAAGTGTTAATGTTGAAACTTAGATTGTTTGGCGGTATTTATAACTTAGTCACTATGTTTGTACAATATTTGACATTGTTCTTTGGTATTTGAAGCTTCCTTCCTTTTTGAGTTTTTGGTAGATGGTATAAAATAACTATTACACACATATCATAATTGGTTCCTTGTACTGATGTAAGATGAGAATATGAAATCATTAGAAGAAGTGTTGAGGATTAGATGTAATGACAAAAGTTTCAAGCAGATAGAGTAGTGCCAATTTGAGCAAATGCAACAACTTTAACGAACCGATGATTCTTCATGAAACTTCACCGATATTCAATCTTCTAACTAGATGACAGTAACTTGAGGGTAACTTTTTGATGATTCTAGAATATTCTCATAATAGTTTAACTTGTATATCGTGAGAGGGCATGCACAACAAATGCAATTCTTCTCTTCTAGTCCTTGTCCTTAATTTCTAGAGTTCTTTTGATAAGATTCTAACGAATTGGATATTCAAGAAAATTTATCAAATAATTAGTGATAAATTGTTCACTTTAATATGACTAACCCTTAATTAATTTTGATATAACTCTTATATACAAGTGAATAAAAAAGAACTACAATATATTTATTTTGAGGCATAAATGATCAATATGAAAAAACTAAAAAAATTAATACAAAAAAATGAGTCAAACTCAAAAGATCGCAGACATAATTTTTCCTATAAAATAAGCAACTTTTTCTAAAAACAAATTAAAACTTGAATGTCATTATTTTAACAATTATTCTATTAATTAATTATCTACTTGAATGCCAAAAAATACTCTCTTAAATAAAAGATAAACAAAAATAATAGTTAATAAGTTAATTTATCTATTTTAAAATAATTGTCATTAAATAGTTAAATTTATCCTGATTACTAGAGTTTTATTCTTCTAAAAATTATACGGTTAAAATTTTAAATTTTTTTTTGTCATTTTAGTATATTAATATTTATTTTTATTAATATACTCTTATTGAATTTTACCACTTAATTATTATCAACTACAACTAATAAAAGTATTTTTGTAGAGAATGTTTTAAAAATATTACTATTAAAGCATTTTGGTTTAGGATGTCACAATAACACTCTAGCTTTAGAAGCATCAAAAGTTGCAATAGATTTTTAAAAAGCAGTTCCTTTAAGACAATAAACTAAAGTTTATAAGGGTTCTCTTACACGATAAGTTCATCCACCAGTCATAAGAGTTCAACCAGTATTCTCCTAAATAGCAAGATATCCCTCTACTTGTTTTTTAACTTCATCAACTCACTTATTTAACAAATTATCACGAATTGCATGCACAGTAGGAATTGTATACGCACCATCCATGCAACAAAGAGCATCGGCTGCACATTGAAAATATGGTGAATTTTTTGTATTAAAAGGAATAGATGCATCAATGAACCATTTTGGTAGGGCAAGATCACATTTTTCTGCGACCTATTTACTTTGCTACACATTTTTTAAAGTGGGTTGAGCTCTAAGAGTTCTTCTAGGAAAAAGTAAATACCAATGCGACCACTATCTTTTCCCTTTTATAATCCAACAATTGGTGGTCTTGAGTGTTCCATTTCCATTTGTACATCAATGTCCTATTCGATTATTGGACTATATTTTCTGGTAGAATTTTTGTTTTCTTTTCCGTTACAATAATCAATATTTTGTTTAATCTGAAACCGAATTTGTTCATGCACTTTCTTGCATTTTTCAACATGTCCTACTTCTCCGGCCAAGTGACACTTGAACCTATTAATTCCACCTCCTCTAATAACTTTTTGACAATAGATACACAACAAAGCAGATATTCCATTGCCTCCACCTTCAACAACTTTACAATGTGCCCAAGCAATATTAGTTTTCCCCTTAACATTCTGAAGTTGAACCGAATTTGTGCTTCATAAGATGTCATAACCGATATACAAATTGCAAAAAAAAAAAAGAGACATCAACAAGAGGCATAGAAGTGTATCATTGGAATAAAATGAAATCACATGCAATACAATAAAAATAAAATAAAAAACAATTTATTAACTTTATATTATATGTATTCACGAGTAATTTTACTATTTCGTATATATTTGTTAAATATTAAAGTGGTGGGTAAAAACAAAGAAGGGGACCACGTGGGAGGAGCGGGTGATGGGACAAAGCCAAAAACAAAAACTAAAAAAGTAGCATGCATAGCATACATCATTATTAGCCTGTCCACCATAACATAATAGCATTATAAATAGCATACACCATCATCTTGGAAAAAGAAAATGAAAAAAAGTATTAAGTTGTAGAGAATCAAGTTAGCCTTACAAAACAAAAAACAAAACATTTGCAAAAAAACAAACAATGTGGTAAAGTTACACTATCATATTTAGCATTATAGAAAAAATTAAACACCAATAGACATAATGAATTCAATGAAGTTCCAGTGCCAAAAAATTAAAAATGAAAAAACCAGAAGAAAAAAATAACTTGCTTGAATCGTGAATGGAGGAGACTCGAGAGAAACCAAGACGAACAAATAATGAAAGCAACGGTATGTCGGCGACAACGGGAATGGAACTAGGGTTTAAATTTCCATCTTCTCATTTTCAAGTTCCTTTTCAATTCTC
This sequence comes from Cicer yamashitae, assembly GCA_037974755.1. NCBI lineage: Eukaryota > Viridiplantae > Streptophyta > Magnoliopsida > Fabales > Fabaceae > Cicer > Cicer yamashitae. Next base: position 28,368,744 of record JBBPBQ010020324.1, on the reverse strand, counting down.
ACGTTTTTGATCATCTACTCTCCAAGTTTCTATTTTTTGTTTTAAATTTTTGAAGTAAAATGACACCGTTTTTTCCTTTTTATAGAAAATATCATTGACCAGGTTTGAGTCATTAAACTCAACTAAGTCGCCAGTTTTGAGTGGTTCGATGGCATAAAGAGTCCAAATGGTGGCTCCACCCGATTAACCCCCCGTTTCTTGGCCCATCCGAGTTGGTTTTTACAACTTTGGTTGGTGGCTTTTTGGGACTTTTAGAGTGTTGTTGATTTGTCGGTTTTCATATCAAAAGATGGGACAAGGTTTTGTACTCATGGGATGGATAAAGTAAAGTTACATTATTAGTAGTGGTGAAGTTCCTGTGACTTCACTAGAGATGTGTAGTTAACACGATTGACATTCATTTAGTGACTCTTTGGAGTAACATTAGATGAACGTAGGTTGTGATTAATTACTTATTACAAAGAAGGGTAAATAATGTTGCTTGAGAATGATTGTTATATTGTTGTTATGAATTATCTACTCTATGTGATAAATGATTATATGTTATTGGTGTTGTGTTGTATTGTGTTGAATTAATACGTTAATATGTGATTATATGTTTGTATGAATTTATATCACTTGGCTGAAATGATGGTTGATTGTGCATTAGTGAGATAATGCATAATTAATCATGAAATGTGGGCATCACAACTCTATTGAGGTTGTGTTTGAGTATTTTGGAAATAAAGAACGACAAGTTCGCGTCAAATAGTCGGTGTAGTCACGACTCGAGTGTGATGTGACTCATAACCATTGGTTGTTTTGGAAATATTTTTGTAAAGTAAAATGATGAGGTCGTACCAGTAGAGGAGAACATCATATCTCATGAAATGATTAAGAAATGAGAGGCTCGTTAATTTGCATTATGTTGTGGTGAAGTTCATCGTCGTGTGCATAGGTGCACGAGGTTGATTGTTGGTCTAAATCTCGATAGAGATATTATTATAAAGCATGTTTGGATGGATATCACTATGAGGTAGGTTTATGTTTTGGCTGTGAACAATTTATAACACCTGAATTCTATGTGAAGTCAGGTGACGTTGCTCTACAGAGAGGATGTTAGTGGCATAGAGATCGTGTGATTATCTAATCGTGATATAGGTATATAAAGGATGGTTGATTATTCGTTATGTATATGTTATTTTCACTACTAAGATATACTTACCTATTTCATTCTCCTTTTTAGGATTATATGTAAATCTCGGCCCTCTTGTTTGTTTTTTGTGTTCTTCGTACTATGATTCATTATACTCACATGAAGAAGAAGATATTTGACTCAATACTAATGCACTTAGTGACAAGTCTGGGATTCCCAATCTTGAGTGACTTAGTAATTTAGTACGAGACAGATGATGGCTAATAGATGGATTAGTTGGAGAGGTAGACACTTAAGTTGGGAACATCACATATACCTTTAGGTGTTTGGGTATGGATGATGCTCAATTGACTGGTCTTGTCAGGATCATTCAACACCTACCGAGAGTTTTTTCTTAGAGGGGGCGTGGATGTGAGACCGACCTGTTGGGAACATATGGGAATGACCTTATCCTTAGCTACATTGAGGGTGTCTAAGTACACTGTTGGGCCACCCTAGTTTGGTTGACATGGAATGAGAGGGACTGACACTAACATGTAGATAACTTGATATGGATCGGTCCCTTTTTGTACTTTTTGGCCAGTGTGAAGTCCCTTTTCTTTTGGTTTGTTGGAGGATTAATGTTACTATGATGCTAGTAAAGTTGTCTTACTTGATGTATCTTTTGTTTTGTACTTATGTGGTACCCTTGAGACCCACAAGACAATTAGTCTCGTGCCTTTATCTTTCTATCCATATATGTATTACATCTATGCTTCTGATGTGTGTTTGTTTAGTATGTATCTCAATACTTATATTTAAAATTTTAATAAGTTTTAGCACGAGAATAACTTTGGGTTTCTTTGAATGAGACTTGGTTTGCTCAAAAGTAGATAAAGATATGGGTAAAACACAAGTTAAATAGGTTTATATTGATTGCGATGTCTTTGAAATGATGTTTACAAGTACTATTTATAGATAAATATGTTAAATCTTAACTCCCATCAACCATGACTTTGGTTGACTAAAATTACGCTATGTATGTTGTTGTTTGGCTAAACTCACGTGATCGTGTTTGAAAGTGTAGTTTGCCACTTCTCATCTTGGCATTCCCATGTTGTGTGGTAGAAACATGTGTCCTCTGCACCTATTCTCTTCATTATGTTGCCTTAAAGATGGTTGTCGAGCTCAATTTCATTCTTTTAAATTAATTATTAATTTAAAGAAAAAACATAGGTAATGAGGTCAAGTGTTATGCATTCCTTGAGTTGTAGTTAGTTTTGACATTAAAAAGATTAAGTAACTTAAGTTGAAGTTGAAAATGACACAATAATACTCAGTTTGACTCTCTTTGATTTTGCTCAACCTTAATTCAACAGTTGACTGTTTTTGCCTAACAACTTAGATTATTTTTTGGTGTAAACAGTTATATATTTATATAGTCCATGGACCAAATAAAAGAAAGTAATAGTTTAGGATTCACATTGAATCGCTTGACATCTGTTTATCCACACAAACAGTTGAGTTTTCAAAGGTTGGACTTAATGTATCATGGCGAATATACCAAAACCAACTATCAACTTTAACTCTAAAGTGAGAGGAATAAACACAAGATGGGGAATTGAGTTGTAGTTTAAAATATTTCTCTCCAAAAATCATTTCAAAGGTTAACACTTAGTTTGCTTAAAAAGATTTCTTAGCAAATGATTGACAACGTTTAAGTAATTAGTCCTTACTAGTAATGCGTTACAGTAAACAATAATTAGTAATAAAAAGATAAATGATAGAAACAATTGCACACGTCAATTTACCTTAGTTCACTATCAACCTCATAGCTACGTACGTCCATTCCTTTATACACTTAGGAATAATTTTTCCACTATTCAAACACTAAAACATAGTTAAGAGTATATTTTGGTTGTCGTTCAACCTGGTTCTTCACAATGGCACCACATGTGTGTGTTAAGGAAAATTTGCCTTCACTTGATAAAGAACAACTATTGCAAAAGAAAATGTTTTGTTTCTATAAGTTCAAAAAAAATTAAACTCAAGGTATGCTTGACAAGAAAATTCGATCTAATATTGTTTACAATCAAGCTCTAGAACAAAATTTCAACGACAGATTTTCCTTGTAAATGTTATGTTGAAACTTAGATTCTTCGGCGGTATTTATAACTTAGTCACAATGTTTTTGTTTTCCCTTGATAATTTGTCCTATTCAAATAGTGGGAAACAAATCATACAAATAAAGGACACATTTGTACATTATTTGACATTGTTCTTTGGTATTTGAGTTTTTGGTAGATGGTATAAAATAACTATTACAGATATAGCAAAGTTGATTCGTTGTACTGATGTAAGATGAGAATATGAAATCATTAGAAGAAGTGTTGAGGACTAGATGTAATGACAAAAGTTTCAAGCAGATAAAGCAGTGCCAATTTGAGCAAATGCAACAACTTGAACGAATCGATGATGCTTCATGAAACTTCACCGATATTCAATCTTCTAACTAGATGACAATAACTTGAGGGTAACTTTTTGATGGTTCTAGAATATTCTCATAATAGTTTAACTTGTATATCGTGAGAGGGTATGCACAACAATATCGCAGACATATGGCATATTTATTTTGAGGCATAAAGGATCAATATGGGAAAAAACTAAAAAAATTAATTAAAAAAATGAGTCAAACTCAAAATATCGCAGACATAATTTTTCCTTTAAGATAAGCAACTTTTTCTAAAAAGAAAAAAAATGAAAGAGTGGCATACAACTTTAAAAACAAATTAAAACTTGAATGTCATTATTTTGACAACTATTCTATTAATTAATTATCTACTTGAATGCCAAATTATACTCTCTTAAATAAAAGATAAACAAAAATAATAATTATTGTTGATTTTACAAAAATAATAAGTTAATTTATCTATTTCAAAATAATTATCATTAAATAGTTAATTTATGTTGATTACTAGAATTTTATTCTTCTAAAAACTATGCGGCTAAAATTTTAAATTTTTTTTGTCAATTTAGTATATTAATATTTATTTTTATTAATATACTCTTATTAAATTTTACCACTTAATTATTATCGACTGCAACTAATAAAAGTTTTTTTATAAATAATACTAATTTTACCGTTAAAATTAAATAACTAATCATTTTTATACAAAATACATGTGACATTTAATTTGAGATGAAGTTGATATTTGTATTTGAGAATAAATTAATGTAAAATTGTTTTATGTTGCGGTGAATAACATGTTGTGACCGCAAAAATTAATTCAATAACTCCTTTTCAATCTGAGAACTTGATAGTATGGGTAACAGCGAGTGAGTGTAAAGTGCACTAGTTTAGAGTCATAAAAATGACACTTAAATTTACTATATGACGACGAAGTGGGTGAATTATCTATCTATTCTACAATACATTTCAAAATGGGGCATTCTTCCACGTCAATCCTCTTCAGTCTTCTCTTCTTCTTCTGCTCGTCAAATTCTCTAGCCGCCGCCAACGACGATCTTGTCCTCAAGCTGGAGACTAAGAAGTTGGTGAGAGACCTTAATTTGTTCCCGGAAGTCAATCTCAACATCGCTGCTGCTGCTGCAAATTCTTCTTCATTGGAGCATCACGGCAAGATCGTTGAGAAGCGCCTCAGGTTCCCCAACCTAGTGAGCGATGATGATGATGATGTTTCTGTTGATGATTTTGGTCATTATGCTGGCTATTACCCCATTCGCCATTCCCATGCCGCAAGGTTCCTTTCTTCTCTCAACTTGGTTTGTGTTTGGTTTTGTGATTGCAGTGACTAAAATTGATTTAGATCGAATTAATTTTGTAAAATTGATTTGATTAAAAGTGAATTATATGTAAAAGTTGTATATGTTTAGATATGTTCACATAAAATAAGTTGAACAATAAATATTTATTTGAAGCCAAAAGCTTCAAATCTAGCTTCGAATTTGAATCAATTCTAAAGTCAAACTTAATTCTACTTGAGAACAACTAAACTACTCAAAATCAATTCAACGCATCTAGAATCAATTTTAAACCTTCCAAAAATGGAAGCAGACCTACACTTCATTCCTTCCTACTTAAAGGAAGAGTTAATAATTAATCAACCGAATATCTCATCTATCTCTCTAGCTATATTTAGACTTTAATAAATTACTTTGTGAGATTGAAGCACAAACACATACACAAACACCGACTCCATATTGATTGAACGGAGTTACATGTGTCGGTGTCGGGCAGTTCTCTACTTAGATCTTGTTATGATGTCATTTTATTGTAAATATTTCCTAAAGTGTCTTAGTAATGATTATATGATGATATTTGATTGAATATGTGAGTATTTAATCCCTAAATTCATAATTCGTTATCTAGAGTAAATAATGTATTAAACCAAGTCAACAATAATGTATTAAACCAAGTCAACATAAGTCCTCTTGTATAGATTATTGTTTTAATATGGATACATGAGCTATTGTAGGGAAAACTCTATGACAAAAGGGGATACAGTGTCAGTGTAAACTAGTTTTACATTGATATCCAATGAGAATCATCTATTCCGTCACATCACTCAACTTTAATGGCATGACATGGTGAAAATAGGTAAATCTAGTGTAAAACTAATTTACACTGACAATGCATATTCATTAAACTCAAATTCTATATATAATAAAGAGAGATAGAAAACAAAAATCTTGTAAGGAGAAAGGGACAAATTAACTGAAAAATATTCCTTTTCATGTCCACCTTAGATTGGAAGTGAGGAAAGCATTTAGTTATAACCTATGTAAAAAATATAATTTCAGATGCATTAATGGAAAATTTAGATGAGAAACTTTTTGAAAAACTTTTTTCTTTTTTGCTTTGACACACCTTGTGCACTCCTTGGACACAAGTATAGCGAGAACGGACACATTTATTTACTATTTTTTTTATACTCTTAGAAACATAAATATTAAAATTAATGTAATAGTATTTTAATTAGGCATTTCAAAAAGTTTCCGCACATTGCGTCGTTTTCACACATACGTGTTTTATATTCTTCGGTCTTCATTTCCATTTTTTAGTCTCCTATTTCATATATAATGATCTTTGTTTTCTGTCTTGGTAGTCATCTTGATTCTCAATTAGTTCTTTTATAAATGGTTGTCATATTTAATTTTATATAATTATAATATACATACATACATATATACATATATATATATATATATATATATATGTTGTCGTTAGTATTGTTGGTGTGTCTTTGTCGGACTTCATGCTTTATACATATGTAGTTAGTTTTTAAGTCAACTGGTATTATACAGTAAAATTTTCAAAATGTAAATTAGAAGAACAATTTACAATTGTCGTTAGTATTGTTGGTGTGTCTCATCTTCAATTTACTGATAACACATTAATTGTGGGCAAGAAAAATTGGAAAATTATCAAGGCAATAAAAGGTGTTTTGCAATTGTTATTTTGGAGCTTAAGGTGAACTTCCACAAAAGCTTGCTTGTGGGGTGAATGTAACACAATCATGGTTGAAAGAGGCAACAATTGTTCTTAATTGCAAAATGGGTAGCTTACCCTTCAAATACCTAGGACTGCCAATTGATGTTAACCACAAAAACAATTCCGCGTGGAAACCTGTTCTTGATGTTGTAAATAAGAAATTGGCTTCATGGAAGAATAAAATCTCTCAATTGGGGGTTGGGTGATACTAATCAAATCTGTTATCTCAGTTCTCCCGTGGGAAGTGAAGGGCTATGATATAAAATACTGGTATATAAATATGGGTCTTTGGAGGAGCCAGTTAGCATGGAGGGTAGAGGGAAATCAAGTTGGTGGAGGGATATATGTAGAATTGATAGTGAGATGAGGGTGGGTGAATCAATTGGTTTTCAGACAATTTGAGAACAGGGGTTGGAAATGGTTTGGAAACATCATTTTGGAGGGATCCTTGGGTGGATGAATTTGGTATGGATACATAAGGTCTCATAAATGGACAAAAATCAACAACTAATCACTTTACTCAATTTGCTGGACTGTGGGGAGGAGGAAAAGTAATGGGGCAAAAAATAATGGTAGTGTGGCTTGAATGTATATGGGTGATATGGAAATCAAGAAATAGAGCTATATTTCAAAACAAAGAAATTGTAGTGGATAGAGTGGTGGAGGAGTTGAAGTTGTTAAGTTGGAATTGGTTAAATGCAAAATTAATTGGATTCTCATATTCCATATCACAATGGTTTTTGAATCCACTAACTTGTCTAGGGATTAAAGTGGTCATGGAACTTGTATGATGGGCTGAAGGTAGCTGTTGATGGTAGCATTTTGAGCACCGGTTTGGGGAAGATGCCTAACTTTACGATAATAACAGTGTGGAGTAAGAAAGAAAAGTTATCTTTGTTGTTAGTATGTATGAGAAGGAGTATTGCAGGAAGTTGGGACTTTGGAGGTCCTTTGAAGTAGAAAGTGTTGGTGTCTCATGGAGCACATTTGGACTGGCATACTGATGGCACACATTTGGGTACAGCTTGTACTGTCTCTCAAGATGGAATTGTAGCAGCAAAAGTGGTCTTGGAGAGGAGGCTTGTGGAGGGACTGCGTTGTATATATTAATACTTGGGGGAATTTTGGTGATAAGTGCAGCCTACGTTTTAGACACAACAACGACCGGCTACTAAGGATAGAATTACAAGAGTTTACTATAGGAAGAAGAGTAATGTTTTAAACCCCTAGTTGGTTAGGTTAGTTAGGTAGTTAAAGTAGTTAGTATTTTCTGTTTTAGTTTGTATTTCAGTCAACCCTATGGATTATAAATAGGAGGGACCAAAACTTATGGAAGTGCTTCATTTCAATAATCTTGTAAACTAGAGAGGGCTCTAGTATGACTGGATTAGAGTTCTCTGTGTGTTTTTTTTTCAATCAATCAATAAACTCACGAACGAATAATCCTGTTTCTCTAGCCTTGGATTATCTTTCATTGATAGGAACCTAACATATCATTGGCTGCATATTGAAGGCTTTGAACCATAACAGTAACAGGGCATTAATCAATGCACATATTGGTCAGCTGCCTGTTGTATACAACACTTTTTTTGCTGCTACATACTGAACTGGTGCAGGTTGCTCAAGGTCAGACTTGGATGAGTGAGCAATTGAAAAAAGGATAGCGAAGGAAATCGTGGATGTGGACTAGGAAGCAATGTCTTCCAATTGAAATTTGTCTTGGTGTATTAACGTTGAAATATTTGTTTCGGTGTAGAGTGGTGGTCTGGGTTTTATGTTAAATTTTCTCTATGCTACTGGCTGATATGGCAGCCGTATCATGTATGACAATTTGCCTAATTTTTAGCATATCTTGTGCTTGCATTAGTGTTTTTGATGAAGAATCAAGGGAAATCAGATTTTATTCTCTTTTATTTTATATTATTCTATTTACTTTTATTTTATGATTATGTCATTATTACTATTGTAATTTTTTTTTTCCTATATAAACAGCTTAGAGCTATAGTAATAAAATATGAAAGTATTTTGTTTTTACTTTCTTCATGGTATCTAGAGCTCTTAGTTAGGGTTCCACAGCCTAGTGGGGTTCAGGGCTCCAAACTTAAAGGGACACCAACATTTTGTTTTTAATTTATGTACGACCTGTTTTTCCATGGCGCACAAAACCCCATGATAGGCAGCCCTTATGGGTAGCAGCGGCGGCGACAATTTTTTCGTTGAAAAACCAAAAGTGATCAACAACGCCGACAGTGGTGGTTCAGGCAGCGGCGACCCAGGAGGGAGATGTCAATGGAGTTGGCTGTTTTCATAATCATCAATTGTGCAGAGTTGATGATATTTGTAATTAAGTAATTATTCTCATAATTAATTAGTCCAATTGTAGATTAGCCGTTATAGTAATACTCATATCATTCTGTAACGACATTATTTAAAGGAGAATTCTCCAATGGAAATGACACATTTTACAAATAAGAAATTTTGAGTTTAACATGGTATCAAACTGGTTGCAATCCAAATCAGATTTCTCTGTTTTTCTACGATCAAATCTTGAGTTCCTCAGTTTTTTTGTTTGTTTTTTCTTCTTAAAATCATAGTTCCTTGCCAACGTCAATCATAGTTTCCTTGTTGTTTCTGCTCTATTTTTTCTTGAAATCTTAGTTCCTCGCCGACGACGATCATAGTTTCGCTGCTGTTTCTGCATTCCCTGTTTTACCGTTGACGTTTCCTAAGTTCTCTTCATTTGTTTCCCTCGGCACCATGTTCACCGATAAGCATGATATCCTTTTTGTCTGTCTTAATGGAAAAAACTACTCTAAATGGGCGTTTCAGCTTCAGATTTTTGTCAAAGGAAAAGAGTTTTGGGGTCATGTCAATGGAACCGATTCTGCCCCTAAGAAGACACAGAAGGATGCCTATGCCAAATGGGAAGTCAAAGATGCACAAGTCATGGCATGGATCAAAGGTCATGTTGATCCTAATATCGTTCTCAATCTCCGACCTTTTGCTACGGCAGCAAATATGTGGGACTACTGGAAGAAAATATACAGCCAAGACAACGCTGCTCGGCGGTTCAGCTTGAACATGAAATCGCAATTTTTCAACAGGAAATTTTTTCCATTTCTGAGTTTTATTCTCATTTTATGAATCTTTGACTGAATATACTGACATTATCTATAAAGGTTTGTCAAGTGAAGGGCAAATTACTGTGCAAAAAGCTCACGAGAGTATCAAACGTGATCAATTTTTTATGAAATTGAGATTTGATTTTGAGGGACTAAGGTCCAATCTCATGAGCTGAGCTACTGCCGCAACCTTGGATACTTGTCTCAATGAGCTGCTTTGTGAGGAACGACGTCTTGTTACTCAGACAACCATGGAACAACAAAAGGTTGTTTCTCTCCCTATGGCATATGTGGTACAAGGTCGACCTCGTGGGCAAGACATGAGTACTGTCCAATGTTTCTGTTGCAAAAGACATGGACATTTTGCTTCCAACTGTCCTAAAAAGTTCTGTAATTACTGCAAAAAGGATGGTCATATCATTAAAGAATGTCCAACCAAACCACCGAAGAAAATTGCAACAGCCTTCATTGCATCTGTTGGTCCCTCCACAGCTTCTGTGTCTGTGAATCAGATTTCACATTCCACCGTTCCAGCCTTAACCCTTGAAATGGTTCAACAAATGATCATTTCATCCTTTTCTGCTTTGGGTCTTTCAGGTAATGTTACTTCCCCTGATTCTCTTTGGTATTTTGACTCAGGGGCATCTAATCATATGACCAACAATGTTGCTGCCCTTACCAATGTTACAAGTTACTTTGGTAATCTCCAAATACAAACTGTTGATAGAAACAGTTTTCCTATTACAGAAATTGGTGATATTTCTTCATCTTTCACCAATGTTTATGTTTTCTGTGGTCTTACTAGTAATCTTATTTCAGTTGGTCAATTAGTTGACAATGATTGTACAGTTGAATTCTCAAAATTTGGTTGTCTTGTGTAGGATCAACAATCTGGGAAGATGATCGTGATGGGGCCTAAAGTTGGACGTCTTTTTCCTCTTAATTCACTGATGTCCCCATGCTCTTTTATGCCTTTTATTTCTTGTAATTCTGCAATTGTTGATTTCCAAACATGGCATAAGCGTCTCGGTCACCCAAACTCAAATGTACTTTATGACTTGATGAAATTTGCCGTTCTTGGCAATAAAAATTCTCCATCTCTTAGGGCTATTTAATTTGATTGCATTTCTTGTAAACTTGGTAAAAGTAAAACTCTACCATTTCCAATTCATCAGACAAGTGTATATCAACCTTTTGACATGATCCATAGTGATTTATGGGGAATAGCACCTGTTATATCTCATGTTCGTTATAAGTACTTTATCACTTTTATTGATGACTATAGTCGTTTTACATGGGTTTATTTTTTGCGCTCTAAGGCTGAAGTATTTTCTGCATTTAAATTTTTTTATGTCTACGTTCAGACTCAATTTTCATCTACAATTAAAATTTTGCGTTCTGACAATGGGGGGAATATGCATCTTCTTTATTTCAGGAGTTCTTGCAGAAAAATGGCGTTATATCACAAAGGTCATGCCCTTGATGTTGTCCATACTCTCATGTTGGAGAAAGAAAAAACTGCCATCTCCTTGATGTTGTCCATACTCTCATGTTGGACTCCCTTGTACCCTCTCAATTCTGGTGTGAAGCTCTCTCCACCGCTGTCCATCTTACTAATCGGCTGTCCTCTCAAGCCTTAAACAATGAGTCCCCATTTTTAAGGCTATATGGACAACAACCATCTTATAGCAATTTTCGTACCTTTGGTTGTGTCTATTATGTTCATCTTCTGTCCCAAGAATGCACCAAGCTCACAGCTCAATCTGTTAAATGTGCTTTCTTGGTTACTCAAGCCACCAAAAAGGTTTTATATGCTATGATCCTAATCTCAATAGGATTCGAATTTCTAGAAATGTTATTTTTCAAGATGATGCATATTTTTTTCCGCTTACCAAGATACTCATTCTCCTACATCCACATCTGTTTTGCCTCTATTTTCTAACAATTCTGCAGGAGAATCAACATCTAAGCCCCTTTTGGTGTACCAAAGACATCCAAAACCTCTACGGCCTCCTCCCGATCATTCTCTAGCTGTTGATCCGTTACTTCAACAAGAGCCAGCAGCTTTACGTCGCAGTACTTGCACTCGTAATCCTCCAAAAAAGTATGATCCATCTTCACCATTATCTTTGAGAACAACTTTAGCTTCTGTTTCTATCCCTTCCTCATATAAACAGGCTATGGAGCATAAATGTTGGCAAGATTCTATAGATGTTGAACTTCTAGCACTAGAAGAGAATCAAACATGGGATGTTGTTCCTTGTCCCTCATCTGTTAAACCTCCTAGGAGCAAATATATATTCACTATAAAGCTTCGCTCAGATGGGTCCATAGATCGCTACAAGCTCGGTTAGTGGTTTGCACCCGTGAGCCAAAATGACTACAGTGCACACTATTCTAGCCATTGTTGCATCTAAATCTTGGCAAATACACCAGCTAGATGTGAAGAATGCCTTTCTTCATGGTGACCTCAAGGAGGAAGTTTACATCAAACTTCCTACGGGTATGACCTCCACTTTACCTAATAATGTTTGCAAACTAAAACGTTCTTTGTATGAATTAAAACAAGCACCAAGAGTGTGGTTTGAGAAGTTTAGAACAACACTTCTTGCCTTTTCCTTCATCCAAAGCAACTATGATCCATCTCTATTTACACAAAGAACATCTAAAGGAATTATGATACTCCTTGTTTATGTGGATGATATTGTCATCACCGGTTCAGATCAAGAGGCAATCAATACAATCCAACAATTGTTGCATTCCACTTTCCACATGACAGATATTGGGCAGCTCACTTACTTCTTGGGCTTAGAAGTACACTTTCAACCAAAAAGCATCTTTGTTACTCAACACAAATATATTCAAGATCTAATTCATCTAACCGGTCTTACCAACGCCGCTGCTATTAAAATTCCCATGGAAGTTAATGTCGAGTTAAGACGGGATGAAGGTGAACTCCTTACAGATCCCACGTTATATCGGAAGTTGGTTGGCAGTCTTATCTATCTTACCATTAAAAGACCCAATATCTCTTTTGTTGTCCACACAGTCAGTAGATTCATGCAAAATCCTAAACATTTGTATCTTTCAATTGTACATCGAATCATCAAATACCTATTGGGTACTCGTAGCCGCGGTCTCTTATTCTCTAATGGTTCAATAATACAACTTCAAGCATACAGTAATGTTGATTGGGCTAGTTGCCCAGACACAAGAAAATCTACCACTGGTTGGTGCATGTTTTTAGGTGATGCCCCTATCTCTTGGAAGTGCAAAAAACAAGATTCTGTATCTAAATCCTCTACTGAAGCGGCATATTGGTCTATGTCTGCAGCATGCTCAGAGATTATTTGGTTGCGCGGCCTTCTTTCGAAACTTGGTTTTTCACAAACAAAATCAACTCCATTGCATGCTGATAATACAAATGCCATACAAATTGCAGATAATCCAGTATAGAATGAAAGAACGAAACACATAAAAGTCGATTGTCATTCAATTAGGGAAGAATATGACCGTAAAGTTATTACTCTGCCTCATGTCTCAACATCGGTTCAGTTGGCTGATGTCCTCACCAAATCATTGACACGTCAACGACATGATTTTCTAATCAGCAAATTGATGCTTATAGTCTCATCAGCATCAATTTGAGGGGGAATGTCAAGGGAATTGGCAGTTTTCATAATTATTAATTATGCAGATTTAATTCCCTAGAATTCATATTGGAACTCAATCCACTTATTAATGAGGTTCAGATAGAATCCGGGGCAACAATTTCAAATCGAAATCACTATGAACAAATTATTGATCTCGATAATAATAAAGGACCACCTGAAATGGCACAACATAATGACTCAAATAAAGAGACACAAATCAGGTTTACTACCATTGACCCTACTTGGAACGGAAATGTCTTTGAAAGAAAAAATCATAAACAGAGAAATGAAGTGTGCTTAAATATTTTCTTGGTATGGACTCAAAGAAGGGAATTATTGTTTCTCAAAGAAAATACATTCTAGATCTCTTGGAGGAAACAGGGATGAGTGGGTGTAGACCAGTAGATACTCCTAAGGAATTAAATGTTAAACTTTGGGAGAAAGGCAGTGTTCCTGTTGATATTGGAAGGTACTAGAGGTTGGTTGGCAAACTTATTTATCTAGTCCACACTAGACCTGACATCGCTTTCTCTGAGTGTTGTAAGTCAATTCATGCATTCTCCCTATGTAGAACACTTGGAGGCCGTTTATCGGATATTAAGGTACTTGAAATCCAATCCTGAAAAAGGTTTGTACTTCAAGAAAACTAATGACAAAAAAGTCTGATGTTGATTGGGCAAGATCAGTTACTGATAGAAAATCCACTACTGGATATTGTGCCTATGTTTGGGAAAATTTAATCACTTGGAGAAGTAAGAAACAAGGTGTTGTTGCTCGAAGCAGTACAGGAGCCAAGTTTAAAGCAATGGCTCAAGGAATCTATGAACTTTTGTGGATTCGTAAACTCTTGGAAGAACTGAAAATGATAGTTGACTCACCCTTAAAATTGTCCTGTGATAGCAAAGCAGCAATAAGTATAGCTCACAACCCTGTGCAACATGATAGAACTAAACACATTGAGATTGACTGCCACTTCATAAAAGAAAAATTAATGCTGAAATTATATGCTTGCCATTTGTGACTTCTAATCAGCAAACTGCTAATATCTTGACAAAAAGTTTGGCAAGACCCAATTTTGAGTGACTTATAGTCAAGGTGGGCATGACAAATATCTATGCACCAACATGAGGGGGGTGTTGAAGAATCAAGGGAAATCAGATTTGATTCTCTTTTATTTTATAGTTCTTTCATTATTACTTTTGTAATTTCTTTTCCTATATAAACAGCTTAGGGCTGTAGTAATAAGGTATGAACGTATTTTGCTTTTTACTTTATTTAGTTTTAATAATAATAATTTTGCTGATTGAAAAAAAATTGCCCCACTATAAAAGTATATTGTATGATATCAATTCTGTAAATTATAGAGATTTGTCTATTTTATCATTGTGCGCATTAAAAAAAAATTGCATTGCATAAAATATTATATGATTGTTGTGGTTTCTAACACTACAATTTTATAGTGGATTGTAAAATTGGATGGTTAGCATGTTTTTATTCTTGGTTAGTGTGGCAGGATGTTCTACTTTTTCTTTGAATCACGCAATAGCAAGGAAGATCCTGTTGTCATTTGGTTGACTGGAGGACCTGGGTGTAGCAGTGAATTGGCTTTGTTTTATGAAAATGGTCCCTTCAAAATTAACGATGACTTGTCTCTTGTGTGGAACAAGTATGGTTGGGACAAGGTAACCTAATTTCAAATTTTTATTTTTATTTTGATGTGCTACAAATTATAATGGTTGAGGACTTAAGGTGTCCTTTTTTGTGAATGATTGCATGTACCGCAAGCAACTATGAAATATCATTTCACACTTCTTCTGAGTACATATTGCTTTTTTGAGCTAACAGCTTGCCATTTAGCTGCCATACCTTACGGTGATGTTTTAGGATTCTAAACTGAATTTGTGATACAAGCTTCAGCACATTTTGTTGCTTTCATTAAATATATTCAGTGACTATCTATGCTGATAAAATCAATTCACCGTATAAATAATTTCTATAGAAAAAGAAGTTTCATTAGAGAGGAAAGAAGACTATGGAGGCTAGAAAAGCCCTCTAACTACGGAACTTTTTCACTGTAACATGCCTTCACAACTTGATAAGAATATCTCACTAGACAGTCATCTGTTTTACTTTTTGCCATGTTGAAAAGCAGTCTCTAGAATATTTTATACTATTATGAAATAGGGCAGAATGTGGATAACTGAATAGGAAGTAGGGCTGTTCAGGTGATAAGCAAGTTCATACTGTTAGAACGTTGGCTTATAGGCTGTCTGAGTAATGAAGATAATGGTTTTAAAACATTGAAACTGGTTTACCCATTGCCTGTTATCATAGTGAATCATTAGTAAAGTGATTTTGTTAATAAGAAACAATTAAATCAGTAATCACTCATTTAAACTTTATCAAGTTTCTTGTCGAAGTCAGTTGTATGTATGTTTTTCTTTGCTGCTATTTAAGTGCTCATAGTTGGGTGTCTTTGTCTCTAATGACTGGTTTTGAAGGTTTTCTTTCTGTATAGTTCTAACATTTAATTTTAGCTGTCACTAGCTGTTTGTCATGCTTCACATCTTCCTGAAAGTAGTGAGTGTCTTTGTGAGGATAGAAATAAACTTGATATCCTGTCTGTTATAACCTTGACAATTGCTTTCTGATCATTATTTTTTAAAATTAAAATTTGTTGCCAATCTTGCAGGTGTCAAACATTTTGTATGTTGATCAACCAACTGGAACTGGCTTTAGCTACAGTAGTGACTTACGTGACATTCGTCATAATGAAAAGGGTGTTAGCAATGACCTGTATGACTTTCTGCAGGTACCTGTGTTTGCCCTGGAATCTGAATATAAATTATAAAATTCTAGTGCAATATTCATTCTAAGGTCTGAGTTGACCCTGCCCATTGTTTTGTTACTAGCCGAATCTTCATGAGATGAAGCATTCACAATCTCTCTCTTTATGGTGATGACGGACAATCGTAAATAGGAGTTTCAAATTCAATATAAATAGAGATAAACCGTAGACAAACAATTTCCCCTTTTCAAGTGCTGCATACAATTCAACCAAAATAGATTTCAATTTTCAACCGAATCTCTCCCTTACTAAGGCAATCCTAACTGCCATAACTCCCCTTTTTGGCATTCTAAAAATGAAATAAGCTTTTACTCAAGCAACTCAAATTAGCACATTGAACTACCATGCAGCAAATATCTGTTTAATGTGATGCATTATGGCATTCACGTTCAAAATAAGAATGTATGTTTTACTAGCAACTATGTAATAGTCATGTGAAGTAAAATGGTCAAGCCAACACATAGGGAAAGGTAAGTAGAAGAGGTTATCATTATCAAGCTTGTATAATAAATCAAGATAAAAAGCCCTCACCAACAAACTATGCACCGTTCTACCTGTCACCACTGTTATCAATGGTGATCATTTTTATTTTGCAGCTTTTGAGACACTGGCAATCATAGTCTATCTCAGTATCCACAGTATATCCGGTTTTCAAAATGGTGTAATTATCTCTGAATCCCACAAACCTCAGGTCTCCTGAAGAATCTGAGCAAATGTAATCCAGATGAGTGTTAAAATATGCAGAAAACTGGCATTAGGTCATCATGAGCCATGACTGACACGAAAACAAATACAGAAAGTGGTTCTGGTTACCAATTTAATGTAAAAAGTTGCGGTCTTGATAATCAAATGTGGGTCAGGTTTTTTATTTATATCAAAGTACAAAGTAGGAAGGGTAATACATATGTCAATTCATAATAAATATAACATTAAATAGACTAAAATAGCATCTTAATAGTTTTCTTTTTCTTCCTTCAGGCCTTCTTTGCAGAACATCCCCAATATGCAAAGAATAACTTTTTTATTACAGGTGAATCATATGCTGGGCACTATATTCCTGCTTTAGCATCTCGTATCCGTCAGGGAAACCAAGCTAATGAAGGAATTCATATAAATTTGAAGGTTTGATTTGTTACATTAAATAGTCAAACGTTCTGACTTTCGAAGTGAAAGAATTGAATTGAAGGGAAAACCAGCACCCTATCTTATTTTTTATGGTTTGAACAGGGATTGGCCATTGGAAATGGGCTTACTAATCCTGCAATTCAGTATAAAGCTTACGCAGATTATGCACTGGACATGGGCATAATTACAAAGGCTACACATGACCGCCTTGGCTTAGTATTGGTTCCAGCCTGTGAATTGGCAATAAAGCTATGTGGTAATTACAATTGGCATTAGTTTTTTGTTGTTGAGAATATTGTATGAGAAAATGGGATATGGGTAAACTAGTTTAGAACTAACAACTAGTAAAGTGTAAATTAGTTTTATGCTGACAACCAATAAGAATAAAATGTTTTACAGTTATTTTTTAAATCGGTTACATGGATGAATGATGAATTATTATTGGATGTCGGTGTAAAATAGACTCACTGTATTTCTTGTCTTGTGAAATCCACCTGCCACTCTGTTTCTGACTATGTGCCATAATACCCATACATTGTATATTTAAACTACATATAATATATATCTTGCATATTATGCACCAGTATATAATTGGCATAGAATGTGGATTACTAAATCTGATTCTAAATTATTGGAAAGATGAAATTCATTTGTGATTCCAGTTATGGAAGTTTATAGTGAGAGAAGAAGGAATTAGATTATTTGAGGTATTGTAATTGTTGGAACGAGAAGCCATCCCTTGTTTTATTGACTAATAAAATTTTAGAATATTATCTAATGCTTCATCTTTAGTTTTGTTTTGTCCCATGATTATTTTTAATACCAAACTTGGAACAATTGTTTTTGGGATCTATCCAGTCCTTCGTTTTTCAAACAAATCAAATGTGCCCCAAGTGTTTCCTGATCATTCACACCAGAAGTAAATGGTCAAGCATCGCTTTTTGGAACCTTCTCCCGTTTGGCTTCTATTATGTTTCTCCTTAATATTCATTTTAATGCTTTTAGGCACGGATGGAAAGCTTTCCTGTCTGACTGCAAATGTAGCTTGTAATCTCATATTCAGTGACATTCTGTTACATGCCGGAGATGTAAATGTGAGTGAAGTACTTATTCCTCTTCTGTGTGGCTGTCATCCCATTATTACTTTGTGACATAGGGCTTACATGAAAGCTTATTCAGAATGAGGGATAGTTAGAGAAATATCATTCAAGCAAATTATTTGGAAAAAATTGTGCTAAAATACCATATACTATGTGGAGAGTTCTAAGGAATCAGTTTATAAAATTATTTGATATGCATTCCCAACACTGAAAGTATGCATGCAGATAATTAACCATTTTCCAATCTTTGAACTCTTTCTCACTTGAGGATATTTTAATTAAGAGGCTTTATTACAAATGTTAAGAATGCCTTTAACACTGCCATGCTGATGGGTCTGAAAAAACCCATGTCTTAATATTTTTGGAGATTGCCATCTTGAAGCAATATATGGGTGTTTTCGTAATTCTCACTAACAGTTGTTATATGCGTTTGTTGCAGTACTATGATATCAGAAAGAAGTGTGAGGGGAGCCTCTGCTATGATTTTTCAAACATGGAGAAGTTCCTGAACCAAGAATCGGTTCGGGATTCACTAGGGGTTGGCAAAATAAGTTTTGTTTCTTGTAGCACTGAAGTTTATATAGCTATGTTGGTAGACTGGATGAGGAATCTTGAAGTTGGTATTCCTATCCTGCTTGAGGATGGAATCAATTTGCTTGTTTATGCTGGGGAATATGATCTCATCTGCAACTGGCTTGGTAAGTATTTAAAGTTGATAGTTTAACATTTCATATTTATATATAATCTTTTGAATAATTGACCTTTTCCTAGTGGTATAATTTCAATGAGTAGGTAATTCAAGATGGGTTCATGCCATGGAATGGTCGGGTCAGAAAGAATTTGCAGCTTCACCTGATGTTCCTTTCGTTGTTAATGGATCAGAAGCTGGACTGTTGAAGAACTATGGACCTCTAAGTTTCCTTAAGGTCTCTGTCGCTTTCTTTCTCCGCACATATACTCATCCAGACTTTTTTTTTTTTATGTAGCGTAACTGAAAACTAATAATACAATATTGAAATGAATATTCCTTCTAGAATGAAATAGAAGTAAAATTACATCTTATTTTTTGGAATAAAATATAAGCAAATGTTAACAACTTCTCTCATATTTGATGATAGTATCTCTAAATTACCCCTCATTTAATTTAAATTTTTTATTATTTTAAATGATCTAATTTATTTGTCATGGAGGGTAATTTAGACAATAAACATTTTTTTTTATTAGAATTGCATAGGTTATATGTGATCAACTATCATTCTTAATATGTGTAATTTGATTAGTTTTTACTTATAATTCATTTCGGAGGGAGTAAGTTAGACTTTACATAGAATACACGGTAAACTATGGATTGCCTTCTTCAACATTACTCTCTCCAGAAAATACCACAAGTTTTAATCAGCTCTCATTTAGCATTGAAGATTACGTTTACCCAATTTCAACATTGCATCCAAATAATTAATGGCGACAAAAGCAGAAAGGATTATAAGTGCTCTTTCTGTTAACGACTTGGACAGAATGTTAAAATTGGGAGTGACTCACACTACTGAATGTTTATATTGTGCAGTGTGGGGCTAAGATGCATACTTTATTGCCATATACAAACTTGGTTTTTCCTATATTACAATCACATTTAATGTTGTAAGAAATAGATACTTCATATATCTCCCGAAAATGTTTTTTGTTTTTAGACAAATCATAGTGTATTAGTTATTATGTTAGTTTTTCCACTTTCTACTGAAAATGTTTACTCAGTTTAGTACTGTGTAACAAAAACAGGTCTATGACGCGGGTCACATGGTTCCAATGGACCAACCTAAGGCTGCATTAGAGATGCTGAAGAAGTGGACTCGCGGAACCCTTGCTGAATCCAAAGTTGGTGAGGAAGAATTTGTTGCTGATATGTGATCTCTTTTCTTGCTTGATTAATTAGTATAGCAAAACGAAACAAAAAATGAAAAGGAATTGTTGTGAAAGTGTATCCACTGTCTTGTAGATATTAGATAATATATATGGCATGTGATATTTATCCAAACTTCATATAAGCTCTAAAATGTTATAGTTTACCAAGAACTTCTATAATGGAATAAGGACTATTATCAAGGACTTTCCATATTTGCTACTTTAGATATATATTATTGTTTTCTATAAAATCAGATTTTTTGTCTGTACTTCTGAATTAAATTTCTTATTTCGCATGTTACTCTTGCCTTGAATCACGGAATAATTAAGTTCTATTTATGAGAGTCTTGAGTTGAATCAATGTAGCAGATTAATCTTTTACTTGAATAATGCTTTTCTTGGTGAGATTTAAAAACCCGAAAATTAATTCTATATTGAAACAAGAAGCTAAAAGTTGGAGCAGTATTCTTGCAGGGATTCGATTTTGAAACCTATAGTGGGGTCTTCTGATAAACATTCTTTTTGTACTAACTCATCTGCTAAATGATCAAACTACTCTTTTATTTGTTGTATTAAATGGTGTGACTGCACAAATATTGGTTCAAGATCAAATTACACTTTGAGTTTATTAAAATGTTACTAAAATCCGCACTTGTTTGTCCAGTACACTTGTTATCCTCTAACTTTAATAGTGTGAATCTTCCATTAGATGTACAACTAAAAAATATCTAAGGGTGTGTTTGGAAAAGGGATTTTGGAGAGAAGGGGAGGAGAGAATTTGTTTTTCTTTTCGAAGTTAGGGAAACTACAAAATGTTTCTAGTAATGATCATATATTATATTATTTTTTTAATTTTTTATAAAAATGTCTTATATTAATAAAATTTAGACTTAGTACCACAAAACTCTTCTTTATAAAACTCGTCAAAATCTTCATCTCAATCAGACCCCTAAAGTGTTGTTTGTCATTTTGTCCATCTATTTCTTTCAAAGAAATTGATTGCATAAGAACTTCTACAAAAAAGAACTATTTAGATCTGCACGCGGCACAGGCAAATATAATTTTAAAGAAATTTGTAATATTATGTACAAAATTTGACAATAATGTGGTTGGTGGTTATGTTCCAACTCCAAACCATATTTCAAAGGTAATTTAGATTCTTAAAGTGAGACTAATAATTTGGTATACCAAAACAATTTATATTCAAAGCAAAGATTGTTTAGAAAATACCTCATATGTTTGGGATAACCTTTTTGTAGTATTGAAACAAATTTATTTTTTGTATGTTGTATCGAAACAATTTAGTGTTTGAAAGAATCTAAAAATATATTTTAATATATAACCATACAAAATAAATTTAATATTTTAAGAGTACATAAATTTTTCTCTAAGTTCATATCAACGATAATATAATAAAAAGCAATAGAAAAAACCATGATAAACAATACAAATTGAATCTAAAACTCTTTTATGTGAATCAAAAAATAATATCAACTAGATGCTAACCCGCGCCTTGCGCGGGTAATATGTAATTAATTATTATGGGTGTAAATAAGTTAATAGAATTTTTGAATTAATATTTGTTTAATTAGATGAAAATGTACATTATCATTTATGCAAAAGAATGAAAATTTGTTTTTGAAATATAAAAATTGTGTTTTTTGTAGTACATAACAAACAAAATATAAAGTTATTTCTGATCGATACTTAGTGACGAAACAGACACACAATGAATGCAGAAAAGTGAGATATTTAGAATTTAAATCTGCACTCCAATATATTAAATGTCCCCAAAACCTCGTTCTCGAATATGTAGTAGCATGTTTCAGCGAGCTTTAAACTTATTTTCATAATCCAAACATTTGTTGAGTCGTGATGTTAATTTTTTGATCCAGAGTAGAAATTTAGTAGTCTAATGTATAAGACTGGTAAAACTGGATCTTTTTGCAAATTCAAACCTTGGTTAAGGTATGAGATGTGAAATTACAAAAAGATTGTAAAGTTTTCATTTTTTTTTAAAAAAGACATTAGAAATAATTAGGCAATTATGTTGTTAAATGAATTGTTTCAAAATTTTATTTCAGTATTTCTTAATGTAACGAATAAAACTTTATTCCAATAATTCTTATTACAAAGGATTTAATTTTTTTGAAAAATATGGAAAATACTTATTTAGGAGGAATCTTGAGTGTTGTTGTTTACTATGACATTAAGTCTCTTGTAACTTATTTAGCTAATACTATGGCATGTTTTCAGAATCTCATCAGTTTATTTCAATTTTACTCTACAAATATTTATATTTGTTGCAGCGACTTCCAAATCTGTAATATTATGACCACAATTGGAGTTACAAACTACAATTGAAACCATACTCTGCATATTAACTTCATATTTATATATAACGAACATTTTTTTCTTTATATTTCTACAAATTTCTATCAAAGAAAGTCGTAGAAGGTAAGGTATCAAACTATAAGACTATAAGTATGGGCACTTGAATGATATGAACCAAACACATTAGGAAACAAAGGAAGTAAATATACATCATACCCTAAAAATCTATCTTATAGATAACGATGTCCAGACTAAGATGTTATTATATGTTACTAATCTTGGAATTTATTTTAGGTCACCATTTTAAAAAAATATTTGGGTTATTATATGTTATAATGTTATTATATGTTATGAAAATAATTTGGGTTACATTCATCCATTTAACATATACATAATGAAACATGTGATTCTACCGTGATTACAAATAGGCAACAAAATTTTCATTCATTAGTAGTGTTGCTTCAAAATAGTTCATGTAAATTGTGACAAACAAATGATAAAGAAGATAACTTTGAATTAATATTATAATATACCGGTGAAGAAGAATTAAAGGATACATTATCCATGATCAAGAGAGAACCCATCTCCTGAAATAAGGAAAATAAATAAAATAAAATTTTAAAAGAGAACAAACACCTAATGGTATGTGATTAGGACTTGTACAAAAAAAATGTGATTGAGACATCTATTGGTAGATGGAGCATCAAAGATCTCATTGTATATTGCAATAGATTATATTGTAATCACTATTCCTATTTGTTTTACCGAACTATTCCTTTTTTTTTTTTACCGAACTAATTGAGAAACAATTTTGAGAGTAGGGAATATTGCATGTGGGTTGTTGAGCTTTGAACAGGTATCAAGTATGCATTGTCAATTAAAATTGAGAGATTAATGACAATTTATGAAATAGTAATTGTGGATAAATGAATGAGTGTTATTGATTAGATTAATGAGAATTTTTGAAATAGTAATTGTGGATAAATGAATGAGATTTGGAGTAGGAAAATCAAAGAAATTTAGGAGAATGGGAATGTGTTTCGGAGGTTAGAGAGTGTGAGTTAGAAGGTGACACATCAGATTTTGTGTGATGTGGCAAAAATAGAATTACTTGGCATACAAAGAGCTTAAGTGTCAACGTGAGGATTTGCGGGTTTGATCTAATATATTATAATAGATTTGTAATTATATTCATCAGCTTTCCTAGAATAAGCTAGACAAATCAGAATTTGATTTGATCACCTTAATTTGTAATTATTAGAAGTAAATACTGTAACTATTATTTATACTGAGAAATGTCAAAGAAAAAGGCATCAAGCCCTAATTTGTGACATGGTTCTAGAAAAGAAAGAGACAACTTTTGTGCCCGTTTTAATTGCAAAATGTATGTCAAAGGAAGGGGGGATAACAGAGTCTCCTTGATGGGGTTTCTAAGACACTGAAAGAGAAATCTGTCTTAGATGTGTGGGAAATCAAATATGCTCAGATTATTTATTGGATTCTCAATACTATTGATCCTCGTTTGATCAATAATTTTCACTCTTTTTCAATTGCTCAAGAAATGTGGAACTATTTGAAGCATATCTACAACCAGGACAATACAGTCAAACATTTTCAGCTGGAGCTAGAGATATCCAACTACAAAAAAGGTAATTTGTCTGTTCAAGAATATTATTCTGGATTTTTAACAAAACACTCTACTATTACATTTGTTGCGGTTCCTAAGACTTCTCTTGCGGATGTCCAAGTTGTCTACAACATCACTAAGCGAGATCAATTTCTCATGAAGTTTCATCTTGAATTTGAGGCTGCCAAATGTGCTTTGCTGAATAGTAATCATGTTCCTTCTTTGGATACATGTGTTGGCGAACTTCTTAGAGAGGAACAATGTCTCCTTACTCAAGGAACCATTTTAATGATGTTGTCAATTATGAACCTGTGGCAGTTGCATATGCTGCTCAGAATCGAGGTAAAGGTCGTGATATGCGACAAGTCCAATGTTTCTCGCGCAAATAATTTGGACATGTTTCTCGTAGTTGCAATAAGAAGTTTTGTAATTATTGCAAGCAGTAAGGTCATATTATCTCTTATTGTCCCACGCGCCCTCCACGACCAACACAACACCTGGTGCAGGCATCCCATGCCACTACGAGCTCTGCAATTGGTCCTTCCATTTCTAGTGCCTCTAATGGCGGTGCTCTACAGCCTGAAATTATTCAACAAATGGTACTTTTTACTCTTTCAGCCTTGGGAATTCAAGGTAAGTCTTCTAATGTTTCCAATCCATGGTTTCTTTATTCCGGTGCATCCAATCACATGACGGGTTCTTCTAAATGCTTGCACAATTTACATTTTTATCATGGTAATCAGAAAATTTAAATTGCTGATGGTAATACTATTTCTATCACTAATGTTGGCGATATCAACTCTGATTTTTGGGATGTACTCGTATCACCTGGACTTGCTTCCAATTTATTGTGTGTTGGACAATTGGTGGACAATTGTAATGTTAATTTTTCTCGTGATGGTTGTCTTGTGCAGGAGCAGGTGTCGGGGAAGGTGACCGTGAAGGGGCCTAAAGTGGGACGAATTTTTCCACATCAATTTATTTCCAATCGTTTATCTCTTGCTTGTAATAATGTATTGAATTCTTATGAGGATTGACATAGAAAATTGGGTCATCCAAACTATGCTGTTTTGTCTCTGTGCCATGTTCTGTTTGCAAATTGGCTAAAAGTAAAACACTTCTTTTTCCGTCTAGTGCTCATCGTGCTTCCACTTGTTTTGAGATGATTCATAGTGATGTATGGGGAATGTCTCTAGTGTCTCTTGCTCACTATAAATTTTTTTCACATTTATTGATGATTACAGTCGTTTTACTTGGATATATTTTCTTCGGTCTAAATCTAAAGTGTTTTCTGTGTTTAAGAAATTTCTAACATATGTTGAAACTCAATTTCAAGCAAGTGTTAAAAAATTTCCCTCTGACTCTGGTGGTAAGTATATGTCTCGTGAGTTTCAAGAGTACCTTCAACAAAAAGGCATCTTATCTCAACGATCTTGTCCCAATACCCCCTCAAACAAAATGGAATGGCATAACATAAGAATCTTCATTTGCTTGATGTAACACGCACCTTACTTCTTCAAGCTTTTGTACCATCTCGATTTTGGGTGGAGGCTCTTTCCACAATTGTCTTCCTGATCAGTCGTTTTCCTTCTACGGTTATTGATCTTGACTCTCCTTTTTTCTTCCGTCTTTTTAAAGTTCAACCTGATTATAGTGATTTACATATTTTTGGATGTGTGTGTTTTTCTCACCTACCTCCATTTGAAAGACATAAGCTTGGAGCACAGTATGTTCAAGGCGAATCTATAGAACGTTTTAACCAGAAAATGTATATGTTAGAAAACACAAACAACAAGTTCTCATCCCTCTTCTCCACACTGATCCGCCACCTGATCCTGTAGCGGTTGCACCATGACGTTCAAGTAGAGTGTCTCGAGCACCAGATAGATATTCACCAGACAGGTATAATTCCTTGCATACTTCTCTGTTTGCATCTCTTGCTAACATATTTATTCCTACGTGTTACTCACAAGCTATTAAAGATGTGCGCCGGATAAAAACAATGAATGAGGAACTTCAAGCTCTTCAAGACAATTTCACTTGGGATATTGTCTCTTGTACTCCTCATATCAAACCCATAGGTTGCAAATAAGTGTATTATGTGAAATTGAATTCTGATGGGTTCCTCGATAGTTACAAGGCTCGATTGGTTGCCTTAGGAAACAAGCAGGAATTATACCAGTAGCCAATATGACAATTGTTCGCACTGTACTCTCTATAGTTGTTTCTAATGGGTGGGCTCTTCATCAAATGGATGTGAAGAATGCATTTCTTCATGGTGATCTGATCGAAGATATTTATATGACTCATCCTCAAGGTCTATTCTCTTCATCTCATGGTGTGTGCAAGCTCAAACATTTTTTATATGGTTTGAAACAAGCGCCCAGAGCATGGTATGAGAAATTTTGTTCCACTCAGTATGACTCCTCTTTATTTATTCATCGCACATCTACAAGTATTGTTCTACTTCTTCTTTATGTTGATTATATGGTCATTACTAGATCTGATCAAACATCCATCCAGGAACTTAAACATCAATTACAAGCCTCATTTCATATGAAAGACCTTGGTAACTTGCATTATTTCCTTGGCCTTGAGAATTGTTCTACTTCCAAGAATATATTTCTTCATCAACATAAGTATGTGACAGACCTTATTTCTATGTTGGGCTTCAAATCAGTTAATCCGGTAGATACTCCTCTTGAGGTTAATGTTAAATATCACTGAGATGAGGGTGACTTATTGATAGATCCTTTATTGTATCGGCAACTCATGGGTAGTCTTAATTATTTGACAATTACCCGACCTCACATATCATTTGTTGTTCAGCAAGTAAGCCAGCTCATGCATTCTCCTCGCCACCTTCACTTGGCAGTGGTTTGTCGCATCATTCGTTATTTGATAGGTACCTCTCAACGAGGTCTCTTCTTTCCCATTGGGACAATTCCCAAATTGATTGCCTGTAGTGATGCAAATTGGGTTGGGTGTCCGACACTCGGCGATCTGTCACTAGATGGTGCACGTTTCTTGGTTCTTCGTTGATATCATGGAAAAGTAAGAAACAAGCAAGAGTGTCTAAATCATCTACTGAATCAGAGTGTCATGCCATGTCTACTGCTTGTTCTGAGATAATTTGACTTTGTGGTCTTTTGATTGAACTTGGATTCACTCAAACAGAATCGACATCTCTTTATGGTGACAATAAAAGTGTGATTCAGATTGTTGCAAATCCTGTTTTTCATTAGCGCACCAAAGATATTGAAGTAGATTGTCACTTTATCCATGAAGCATGTGATAATCATGTTATATTCATCCCTTACATCAATACTCAGTTTCAAGTTGTAGACATTCTTACCAAAGTTGTTCCTCACTCGCGCCATCAGTTTTTAGTTAATAAATTGATATTCCTTGATTAGCCGCATCAATTTAAGGGGAGATGTGAATCAATAAATAATATCAATTTATAATTATATTTATCTGCTTTTCTAGAATAAGTTAAACAAATCAAGATTTTATTTGACCCCTTTAATTTGTAATTATTAGAGGTATATGTTGTAACTATTATTTATACTAAGAAATATCAAAGCAAAAGGCATGAAGTCCTAATTCGTGACATTTTATACTTCAATAACCAAAAAAACAAGAACTTTATACCTCAATACCAATCATTGGTTTAATACTAAATTATATTTCTCTGTCTATGTAGTTTAAATATTAATTTTAGCTATTAGCCACGTCACGAGGGATAAAATTTTAGGGAATTAAAGACTATGCATTGACATCTAATAACAATTTACGAATTTTCCATAACACTCCACCTTTATATGGTCATTTTGAAACGGACAGTGTGACATGAAAAAATAGTGATCTTTTATTGAATGTTAGTGTAAAAAATGGGGTAATTACTTTTATATCTTATCAAATTTGTTTCATAAATTTCACTAAAAATGAGTTTTTGGAGGATATTAAACAATATTAAACACAAAATGTGGAATTTTAAACAATATTAAACAATATTAAATTTCACTAAAAATGAGTTTCACTAAAAATTTCTATATAAAAAAAATATATATCTTTTCATTAAAACATGAATTTTTGTCATGATAATACTATGTGATATTTTTTTGGAGGATATTAAACAATATTAAACACAAAATGTGGAATAAAATTCTATATTATACAAGCTTCAATACTGACAACAACTACAACTTTTCTTTTTTGCTGAGTAATACTGACAACAACTTCAACACGCACAACAATTGACCACAAACATATCAAATACCATAAATAGAATTAGAACTCAAAAATTTAAAAATTCATACAAAATTATCGACAATCCATAAAACACATATTCGAGAGCGAGGATTTCACAGAGACCTAAATATGTTTGTCATTGTCTTTTAATTTCCAAATAAACATAAGCAATATACAATATAAAAATATAGCTTCCACTAATTGTTGCCATGTATATATTTTTCGAGAAGCTTTCAAAATGACTCAATATTAATTGCAAAGTTGAAACCATTTGGAGAACAGTTACCAATAATAATAGATGAGGAAAGAGTAATTGACGTTGATTGTATTGTAACTAGTTTTCCACTCGATAAATAGATTTATGAAAAAATAAGTTAGCATATAATATTATTACATTTGATTTTATTTGCAAATAATTATATTATAAATAAAATTATTGCTACAATTTATTTTTTAGAAATAAATTTTGAATATGATTTATTTGTTTAATTATTACTATTTATATCTCTAATTATAAGCACTATTTGAAAATGTCCATAAATATAAGTATCATTTCAATTTACTACATTCATGTATTATTATTTTTCCAACCATACACCTTATTATACTACTAATTTATTTTGGAATATGAAAAATCAAATTTAATACATTTAAATATATTTTTTAATCTTAATTGATTTGTTGGTCTCCTACTTTAAAAGCCAACAATTTTAATTCCTTACTCGAACTTTTTAACTAAAAAAAAATGGTGATTTGACATATTTTAAACGAAATTAAATATGATACAATGACGTTGAATGATTAGTACCCATAAAATTATAATAAAACTCTAAAAACTTCAGTGTCAACTTTGAAATTCTTCATTTTTTTGTAATTTAATTAATAACTTATAGATAATTAATGCATCTAGAATGTTCTACATCATAAGACTAGATTGTATATCATGTCATTTAAAAATGTTACATTTTTTAATAAATAAAAAAATATGAGAGAGACCAAAACTGTCGAATTTTAAAATATGAAGATCAATTTCGCAAATTGGTAAAAATAGAGGGACCAAAATTACAATTAAGCCGATTTTGGATCTGAAACTCCCTTCTTAAAACTATGTCCCTCATCAATCAAGTTATACCTTAATTCATATATGTATTCATTGTAATTCATTACCTATAAATGCAAATAAAGTATTATTGAAATTGCACTAACAAAAAATTATTAAATTTTCAACAAAACCTTAATGCTAACAGAATCTTATATCTCTAAGAAAAACGAACTCTAAAAGTCATTACAAATTTATAGAGTATCATTGTGTGAAGATCTTAATGTAAAATATTATGATTGTTTTGTCTTTCTTACACAAAATAGTACAAAGTTTTTTTTAAATTGATTGTGTAGATATAGTTAAGAAATCCTACACTTATCATTCAAAAGCAATATATTATAAGATATTTTTGTTTTCACAATTTAAATTAACTATATAATTGATTTGATTTTTTTGATATGATAGTGGTGTTGTGCTAACATATATGTTGACAAAGAATAGAATACAAATTAATTAATTGTATTTGCAAAAGTGTGATTATGATGATTCAATCTCTTGTTATTTTAACATAAACCTCATTTTATCAATATAAATAAATAAGTTATTCAATCCTTAGAGGATTTTAGTTCTTTTTCTCTCTATTTTTTGTTATTGGTATTTTCATTTTATTAATAATATTTTTAAGGTGCTGCTAATAATTCATACAATTGGGATGTCAATTTATCACGATGGTGTCTTTGTACTTTAAATTTTGCTTTAAAAAATGTCCTTCATTCCTAACTCTTCAATTGCAAGTTCATAATACATTTGATTATATCGCATTAACAAACAGTATAACATTATTTGTGACAAATGTCGAAAGGTTCTTCAACAAAATAATTATGACTAATTCTTTAACTAAAACAGTTGAGTAGCAACAATAGTGCAAGCAAACCAAAATTTACAATATAAAAAAAATAAATAAACGATGTTTATGAAGAAAAAAAATTATTTTCATTTCACGTTAACATATTTGTTGACAATTAATTATATTATTAATTATATTAAACATTTATATTTTCATTTTATCTATTTTTATAGCAAAAAATAATTATATAATCATAATGCAAAAATTATATATACATAAAAATACAATACATCGCACAAGATGCGCATCACAATCTAATTGATATTAATCAATTGATTGTTTAAATCATAATTGAAATCTTATTTCAATTGTCAGAATTAATGAATTAAAAATCATTAATCAAGTGTCTAATGTTTATCTTGGTTGATTGCAATTGCAAATCATTTTCTGCATATCTAATTTAATCCGAATAGCAAAAGCTTGTCACATTTTATAAAATAAACCCTTGCGTAAAAATCTCTGAAAAATAATTAGGACTCTATTATACTATCTTCTAGAGTCTTAATGGTCATCTAGTATAACAACCAACAAACCCAATAAACCCTTGTGTAGAAGCCAATTCTTTGATTATTTGCCGTTTGAGTTCTTATCTGTGCTTTTTGACCTATCTAGATGTGCTTTTTGGCCTATCTTTAGTCGAATGAGTTTTTTCTTTTTTTTATCAAATACTTCAACTTTTTTTTAATTTATTTTTGCTTATATTTAAAGTGCGATGAATACAAATGAGTTTATTGATTTTGATGTTTTAATTTAGACAAGAGGAAGTATAAAAAGTAAATTAGCCCTTCCCCTTCTCTCAACCAAACAAAATATCCAATAAAATTTGTTCCCTTCCTTTTCACTTCCCCCTAAAATAAAAATTGAACAAAACACTACATAAGATTAACAAATTATATTTTGTACTTACAGTGAAGGCAATGGTAGTCCACATGATTTCTCTTGCATATATTTAAAGGTAAAAAAACTATTTGGAAGCCTACCTTTTTCATTTCAACCCTCCTCCACCAGGCATCAAATTGATGATAAATAAGTTTATAGTGGTTTCAAACAAGAAACCTCAGTTATAATATAACTCCAGATGAAGGCCATGATACAAAGCCTCAAAACCTCTTAAAATTACAATTTACATTTTCATAATTTATAGTTCAATATTCTTCTTATACAGGTGTAGGAGAAAGTAGAAAGTCTGGTTGTTTTCTCTGTAACAGTATCCCACAGAAGGGACACAGCGGTTTCGAGGATACAGCTTGCGACAAAGATCTATTTGAAGAGTCTGAATCTAGACAATATGAAGACATTCTAAAAAGTGGTTCTGGCGGCAATCTAAACACAAACCTGTGGCAACATACACAAAACCATAGGGGGGTACTAGGGCAAACCTCCATACAAACAGCACATCTCAATAACTTGTGACCTTTAACATTACCACTACTGCAATTTTTACTTTGACAAAAACCAAACTCTGGGGATTCAAATGGAACAGGTGCTGAACAATAACTGCATGACTCCACTGATGAACATCTGCTGATCACAGACCTGTTATTTAAGAGAATACAAAATATTGTGATTAAGCTTATGAACTAAATCCGCAACTTTTTAGGACATTATCAACAAGCATAGAAACAAGTTCACAGTTGTTACTCCGCAAATTCATGTAAGCATCTTTGTAAATGTAAGAAAAAAATTATTGACAAGAATTTGCTAATCAAAATTAAGGAAAAGTTACAAACTTATAATAATTTGTTTGTGCAATCTTTCTAAATTTTATTGTGGAAAAACCTCTTCCACAAATATTTTCTAGCTTCATTAGTTACAACAAAATGCTTAATTTGTTCGTTATGAATTAATGACTGGAAACAGAAAGAAACTAATGTATCCTCATGAATTGCATTGAGCTGTAATGTACTGTTTGATGCGTAAGAGATTTTTTTATAAAAAAAAAAGCATATTTGTGTTTCGCTATAATTTATAGCAATTATGACAATATATTCCACATTTCCATTAAGCAATTATTTCATTTTTGCGTATTACTTTCCAGTTTGCGTCAAGTTCTACAAAAAAAGGGGAAAAGAATTGCATTGCAATTATATAGAGTTTCCAATTTCCTATGCAATCAGATAGTCTTTCTCCACCTTTTTTTTGGTTAAATACTAATATATATTACTCAGAGACATATGGTTAGCCTCAATTCCAGGACAGAAAAGTTTGTGCATAAACAAAGCAGTACCTCTCATGATTAACTATACAGTAAGCAATAGGAAAAAGGAATAGCAAGCTGAAGCAGTACCTTTTCCCCTGAGTAACTTTTGATGCAATCAACTTCAACTGGTCACGTATGTGTTCCTGATTTAAAGCAATCCATTGTTCCATCTGTGCTAATCCAACAGGATACCAACGGCCAGGTTGGGATGGAGTTTCTAGATGGAACACGCTAGTTTGGATAGCCAAGAAAGTAAAGCCGATGAGCCTTTCACGGAGCTCTCTTTCACTGTGTAAAAGAATTTCTATCCACTTAGTCATTTGCTCTTCAATGACAGGACATACCTCTTCCAAGTTTTTAACTTTGCTGTTTATTCTGGTTATCTGATCAGCATCCAGCTGTGCTAACATTACACGTCTACATATTATATTGAGCAAGTGTAGCAGACGAGAAGGAATGTCTGACAACCTTGAAAAGACACGTGATAACACTTCTTCGGGAGGAAGATTTGTATGTGATCCCAGAAATGATAACGAAAGCCATTTAATCATTAAATGTTCTACATATTTTGACTTGTTATCCTTGAAAGCAAATAATGCTGCAATTATATCCCAAAAAACCAGAGGCTTATCAAGACATTGGTACTGTTTTAAAGACCATATGATATTGGCACCCCAATAAGTTAATTCTTTCTCTGGAAAACTGGGAAGTTCTTCAATGTAACATGATAAAGGAGATTTCGGCCCATCCACTTGTAGCCCACCAATCCAGAAGTATTCAATAGCTGCCCTCAGAATCCTGTCCAAAATTGTCAATTTTGAATTCACAAAATCTCTATTTAGAAAAAATACAAGGGATGAAAAGAAAATAAAAGATTAGCTAAAGTGTAAACATGACACTCCCAATTTTGTTTTATGTTTCAACTTTCAAGATATAAGATATATGGCAACATAAACTATTGTAAATATACAAGATTCCTACCCTTGGGCATTCTCTTTGCTACTTTGGGCTAGAGTGATATGAGTTGAAATTTTTATATGCACTATATTTCCATTTCAATTGGTTCCTAATTCTAGTTATCCGGGTAAAATACCCACTTATCCCTGAACCCCCCTCTCCTCCAAAAAAAAAAAATCAACCCGTAAGAAAGGACACAAATCTGTAGCCATGAAATATTGAAATCATGTTTATACCTTGCTTCATACATTCGATTCAGCTTATCCACATCAAAGCAATGAACCTGCAATAAACAAGCAAAAAAAAACTCAGAAATAACATAATAATGTGTTTAGATCAAAAGCAAGGGGACAAAATATTATGTGAGTATAAATAACTGATAGCCAAAAGTGCGCAGAATCAATCCATTCAACATATTCCTCCTTGAAAAAAAGAAAGAAAAAAACAGGTTTGAAGCTGGAGATTAACATAAATTGTTGGACACTTGACCTCAAGTAATTGATGCTGAACTACTAAGGTTACGTCTTCTACACATTAGCTAACCAGAATAAAGGAATAAAATAGTAAAGTAACAATCAAACATCTATGAACAACATTATCATTGGGAAGATTATCCAATAAAAAGGTGATATAGGAAGTTACTGTAAGAAATAAATATTTGTGGTTCAGACAACAAATTAAGGAAAATAGAGACTAAAATTCCATCATATTATGGTTCTTAACTTCTTATACTTAAAATCTCAACATGACATTGATATGGTTTG
This sequence comes from Cicer yamashitae, assembly GCA_037974755.1. Classification (NCBI taxonomy): domain Eukaryota; kingdom Viridiplantae; phylum Streptophyta; class Magnoliopsida; order Fabales; family Fabaceae; genus Cicer; species Cicer yamashitae. Next base: position 28,334,286 of record JBBPBQ010020324.1, on the reverse strand, counting down.
AATATATAGAATTGTTGGAAAGTATCTATTTAGATCCTGGTAGATACAGGAGGTTAGATCGAAGTGGGCAAAGACTCTTTTTGGCTTCGGTAAAACACTTCAAGTATGATTACACACCAAAAAGAAAAACAACACTGTCAGGGTTCACTTTTTGTGCATTTGCTCCACTGATTACAGATTGGTTTAGTCATACTGTGGCAAAATGAATGCAAACTGCGTCCAGTTCAAAATGAATACAGCTCTTCGTACTCAGTAAGTACTAGATAACTAAACATCATACAATATACCATCCAGATCATGATTACTAACTTCATCTACATTTTTGCGATTTAGGGCAACACTGATGATTCCTCGACATTCGGGGGTTGCCAAATCAAAACATACATGCAAAGATTGAAATGGAAAAGAAATTTCATACAGTTGCAATGACAAGATTTCCAGGGGACACAGCTAAACCAAAACATGAGTCAAATGCATCTCTTGAAGGCTGCAAGGAAAAAATGCACATTTGATTTAGTTGAAAAAACAAATATCAAACTAAAAACAAGATAGAAACTAAAAAGGATGGTAACAACATACGCAGGTTGAATCATTACTACGGGGCATATCAGAAAATATGGTTATTTCATCTAGGCGGCGCTCGTGCAAAATCCAGCCACGCAATAAATTATCCTACAAACATTTGAGAAATCATTCATCAATCATAAAGACATCTTCAAATACTCGTAGGAAGCGCTATAAGATACTTTAATGGACATATTCACAACCATTATGCTTGAAGTATTTGAACCTATTAGCTAATCTTTCTTTAGAACTCTTCAGTTAAGGTAAACAGAAAAATTAATCATTGTAGACAATTTATTTACGCATTATGGAAACCAGTCCTGAAAGCAGCTTAGATTTTCTAGTTCTAGAAGATTAAGCAGATTCATCATTTTTTTGGAAGCTTGAATGCATAGAAAATTAAAAGGATGAGTTCAATATAACTTAAAAAAATAACATAGCAAATGACACTCTAAGCTGCAAATATTCAAGCAATTATTTGAATGGACCCACCTGTAATCCTTGATTAAGACAGTTACGAAGTCAAGTTTAATTAACGAAATGAAAATAAAGAATGCAACTGGTGGAAGATAGAAAACTTGGTATCGACTAAGGATTGTATTTATGTCAGCATAATTACAAAGTTTTGGCATATAATTATAAATTCATTGATAATCCGATAGAAAATTGACCAAATCACTAGGGGGGAAAATAAAACCTGGCTACAGCTGCACAGATATCTTCCACCAAATGCCCAAGTTAAACCTGTAACCTGAAGGATAAAAAATACAGAAATCATTAGAGGAATACAACCTCAAGTCTTCTACTAACTCCAAAAAAAGGAGGGAATAAACTTACAACATAATAATGTGCATCATAAGAGCCAAGCTTATCAAATTCCCGAGAAGATATGTCGCATAGCCATATCTCAATGGAACCAGAACCTTTGCCAATGGCTAAAAGCATCTTGGAGGGGTATTGAACATGCACAGTTACTGAAAGTACCGAAACTGGGACAGCATTGACAGTTATAACCTAATTAGAAATTGAAAGTTGCATAAAAGAATTATTCACAACGAAGGAATAGAAATGAAAAGAAATGCAAAAAATAAGTGGGATGTACCTCCTTCAATAAGAAGAAGGAAGTTTGATCAACTTCTGATGATTTTAGCAATTTGTTGTGGTCACCCAACCAAACCTTCACACTACAAAGCACATATATAATTCCGTGTTAGATAAGATAATAGGTGAAAACTGAAAGTCTGAAATAATATCATACAAAGTTAATAGAAACTTTAAGTGTTCTTCATATTTTAGCATAATAAGCAAATAGAAACCCTAAATCAATATATAAGGATCCATTTACTTTATGAAAACATTTCCTATTTTCACTTTTTAAAATTTATGTTAATGTTACTTGTTAATAAGAAGGTAATAGACTTTTAAAGTGAACAATTGCCTACATTTCTTTAGAAACAATGAAAATGTCAAAAAATTGCTTTCATTATTTCCGAAAATACATCTTCATTAATTAACATTTCATCTTTTCTCTATGACAATGGTTCACTTCAATCAAGGTAAAATGAACGAACATTTTAGAAAATGAAAACACAATATTTTCACAAAGTAAACGAGGCTTAATATCTTGTTCTCATTCTTTATAGGATAATAAATACTTAGCAAGATTGTTTTTCTTGATTGTATGATGTCTAATGCAACTTAACAGTAAACAACATGCCTAAGTATTATCTCATTACTTCTAAATTTTAATAATAATTATACACACAGGATACTGCTATTAGTCATTGATTTAATCTGATTTTTAGAGCAGATCTGGGCACAACACTACCTACATAGGATTTCCCCATAGCAAGGTGTCTCCTACTAAACTGACAAACAATCTGCAACCAACTTCATATACAACATACACCCTACAAATACCAAACAGTAACCATAACACTCACATATAAACTTTCAATGACCTTGCTTGGTCATCTCCCTCCGCAGGTTCATCATAAATTGTCTAATCAAGTTTTCGTACATTTTTAAATAGTCCATAAATGATTGACTGCTTCCTTTTCCAAACAGTGTCACAAAATATTTATATCAAAACTCTACTTCTTCCATAAATAACATATGGACTACAACAGCACATCGACATCTTTTTTCTTTTGAGCTCCATCACATTGCTTGCAACCCACTGTTACCAGAATCAGCCTTCAATTGCCTAATTTTACAGCATTATTCCATCCTAAAAACCCTAAACCAAGTCTTCCAACTGCCTGTCTAACATAAGAAATGCTCTTAGAGAAGTGTGTTGATGTTCTATTCTCAATGCAATAATAATCTTTATTAGAAATTTCAGAACAACAATGTGAACAGTACGATAACCACAGAATGCCTTGCAAAATATATGTTTTGTCCTAACTGAATATACTCAAGTCTCAACAACCTAGTATGTATTGTTTTCCACCTAGGAGTTCAAAATGCTTTGATGCATAGTCCCACTACGTACATTAACAAAAACTTCTATAAACTTGAATCTCAAAAGATTCCTCATGAAATGAAATCTATGAATTTTTTTAATGAACATGAGAAAATAATATCTCTTTAAAACCCATATAAAGAAAAGTCCTTGTACTTTGTGCACGACACTCTTACTCTATTGAACAACTTCAATAAGAAAGATCTATCATAGCATTCCTCGAATCCTCGCTTTTACCACTAAAGTACACCAACATAAGTTGCCTGAATGACATCCAGCTAAAAAAACCTTGAAAGTACATTTCACTAGGGATTGGTCTTCAGCATCTCTGAACTTTGAACCATACATCTGTACACCATGAGTTATTTGTTTGAATAATCATCATGGAATCTTGATAGGCCCATTATTAATGTGGACGAGTGGAAATAACTGAATCCCTTAAAATAGGGGAAGGAACAGAGTGTGAGGGGCATGATGAGTGTGAAGTGGAATTAGTGGGGCTGATTACCATCTCAAAGCGGGTGCTCTCTTCATTGAGAGTGTCATTTATCGTTTATCATTCTGCAAGAAGATTGTTCTCTCCGTCCATTGTCATTTAGTTTTTCAATCTAATATAATTTTCCATTTCTATTTGTGTTCTATTAAATCTACTCCCGCCTTTTAATATGAAGGGACATATCTGGCGCTTCATTCTTTAAGAAGTATTAAAGTAAAATGAATGAAAAACTATTTTCATTCAACAACTAAGATAATGAGCAAGCACAGTTATAATGAACAAATGGAAAGAAAAGTGTTGAAGTTGTAGGATTTTATAGAGAAACATAGACTCGATCCTAAATCAGGAACAAATCATAATAATAATGACAGATATTCTAAGATATCTCTATGATTATAAATTAATAATAAAAGACGTTTTTTCCAAATTGAGGAGAAAATGAGATTCATGTTTGTGAAATAAATATAGAAGAAAAACATTACAAATACTAATATTAAAAAACCAGAATATAGTTATAGTCTACATATCAATTTTTAAAACCAACTTTTCCATGTCTTGAGGTATCAACATTGCTAACACCAAAGGCAATATTATCTAAATAAGACTGAGAAACCAGATGAATTTTGATCTGATAAAACTATCTGAAATCATCAAGAGCATTCCCATTATTATGATACAGATAAAGCACAAATAACAAATCATGACGCACAACTCCAAAAGGTAGCTAAGTAAAATAAAATAATGAAGTTAGAATACAAATATAGCACAATTTCATAAGGATGCCCAACTCACCTCCCATCAGAGCTTCCAGTGGCTAATATAATTTGAGGTTTTGAAGAATCAAAAGCAAACAATAGCCAACTCATTGTTGTGATCCATGAATTGTGTGCCTGAAGAAAACCAACAAACATCACAGCAGGTGGGGCTTTTCTCTCCTCAATAGTATAGCAATCTGGTTGGTGAAATCTCCATAGAAAAATTTTACCAGACTTCCCTCCGACAGCAAGAAGACTGACAGACGCACTTGTATTAGGATCAGGACAAAATTCAGATGCTTCATGCAGCAAGGGTGACCACGAAACAACAAGCGAATATAGCATTGCACTACGAGAAGCATATTCGTCAGCACTTATCAGTTGCATCAATTGGTTCTCAGGCATTTTTTTCGATAATTCATCATTAGATGTGATAGAATCTGCTTGACCTGATGCATTTTTCAGCCGACACGGTCTAATGCTGGGAACCTAAAAATCAAATAAACATGAATAATGGTGATCTTAGATGCAACGTAAACATTATTGTTTCATGTAGAATTTAACCATGACTTGCAAGATAGCAATGCTATACTTGTTAAAGTGAAATTAACTAGGTAAAACTTAGTTTACACCACGTAATGTGGTGCATTACTGCATTCTACTTTTCATGAAACAGATAAGAAATAGCAAAGGGTTTTTTAATTCCTAACTTCAGTTGAAAAGTTACATCACGTTTATCTTTATTCTTCCATTTCTATCTAGGAGCTCGATCAAGCATTTTGATCCTCAAATTTATCTCTCGACCAAGTAAATAACATTGTACAAATATAAAAATACACACCAAAATTAATTACTTACAAATATATCACGCATTGCAGATGCTTGTATACATGTACCATGGAAGTTAAATACTTGCTAATTGCTGCAAAGACTTGTAGAGAAATATTGTAGGACTCAAAAAGATTTGCACATGGTTTTTATTGATTTGGAAAAAGCATACAGTAAGGTCCCTAGAAACATCTGTGAAAGGCTCTAGAAAAGAAATGAGTTTGTATAACTTACATTTGAGCAATCAAATATCCATATAGAAGAGTCCCAACAAGTGTAGATCACAAGGTAAGGTCACAGAAGATTTTCTTAAAACTATAAGTATCATGGTGTGTGCTTTTTATGCATGATATATATAACCTTAGTTGGAATGTTATGATATGAATATAACCTTGGAAGCACACGACTTTCATAGTTTCATTTAACCAAAATGAAAACATTAATATATGAAATGCAAGTTTAGTAAGAGCCACACAACTTATACCTTACAGGTGAAATTGGAGAGTAGACTGTATGACAACAAGTTTGACAAGTATATCACATCTATCATACAAAAATTATATAGAGATAGAAGGAGTTGTCAGCCATACGATCCATGCAAAGTGAACGAAATGGGAGAAGGTTTTGAGAGTGATCGAATGTTGGACAGTAAAGAACCAACAAGCAAGCTCGACATTGTAAAGTAAGATTGTTATAACTTAAGATGGATAAGTGGTCACATAAAACAAGATAGGTTTGGGAATTAAATCATTAGAGAGAAAGTTAGGGTAGCTTCCATTGTAAAAATATATGGTAGAATATCTCTTAGGTGGTTTGGATATGTGTGGACACGATCCATAGAAGCACTAGTAACAAGGGTAGACCAAATGGAAGATAGAAAAATGATTATAGGGAAAGGAAGACTAAAACTAACCAAAGACTAAACTATTGACATGGTTCATGAATATATGGCATCATTTGATCCATGTAGCTCACCCCACCTAATGAGAAAATATGTTGGTTGTAGTTGTTGCTTGTATACATGTATATTAGATTAGTTACATATATAATATCAGTAACATAACATTAGTTTACACACATATCCAAAGCAACATAGCAAATGGACCACATCCCATGGAAAATTATAAAAAAAAAACAATAAAGCAAATGGATGAATGAGATAACTTACTTCAGAAAAATCTAATGAAGGATTCCATGTACCTCGAAACTCAGTACATTTGAAATATTCATGCAGCCTGTCAGTTATGTCAACAACCTAAACAGAATAGGAATAGGATATTATACTTGCAACAATGTCTGGAAACATATTAAAACTCTAAAATTTATCATATTGTACAAATTCATAAATGGGAATTACTGATGAGTTTGAAATAACATTCTTTTTTTCTGACATTTTTTACACATTGCCTACTAATTTTACTCCAGATATGCTACAGACTAAACCTATTTAAAATCACAAATATGTTTTGAAGCTTGGTATGTCCCCCTCTGGATTCCAATAGCTTATAGTTTCAACACCATGCTCTATCATAAGCCAGAACAGATAGCATTGATTCCAATTTCACAAAATTAACCACTTCTATCGCACATACCTCAATCCATTCAGCACAAAAATCACAAAAAGGCGGACGATAAACCTTCACATGTCCTTCAGAGGTGCAAACAGCTAACAAACACCTATTGCAAATTAAATCTCAAAATAATTTTTAAATGCATAAAAAGTAAAAACTTTAACTTTTCAAATATATGAACAAACTATGACTCCCCAGCAAAAGTATACTATTACTCCAAGAAAGTATTATCTGCAATTTCAACTATATACAACCTAGAGTCAACATTTAGAAATTAAAAAAAAAAAAGTTTCAGCTAACCACCAACTCCAATCTGGAATAGTGTTAGCAATTTAACAAACATCAATCAAACTTTATCTCATTTATGGGATTGGCTAAAGTATTAGCCTACACCATAATAATTCCCTATACATTTTAAGTTCAAAAAATAGATTGTTTACCTCTAAATTTCTCTTAATGGTTTGACCAATAATATATCTTGCTCTCCTTCTCACTTATACTTCAACAGATCTTTTGCACACATGTTCAAATCTATAAGGTGAGAATCTACACCCTTTTCTACAGTGGAAGCTGCCCCAATTTTCTCTAATGATTATATTTCAAATGTCACTTGGCCTAGTACGAATAATTTAATATGCACCCTAAAAATTGACTCATAATTCAGGAAAAGATAAGAACTCGTACCCTGAGTTGGCAGCCATGCCAAGTGGAGACCAGGATATTGATCGGACAACTGGCTTATCATCTCGATACAAAGACGTAGGTAGGAGGCACCCAGAGAGTAAATCTGTGCATAACTCAATTCGAACATGTTAACACTCTGCTTAGCACCATGGCAAGTGAAAATCTCAAAGTCTCACATAACGTTACCACATATGAATTTGTAATCAACATAAAAATAAAGACTCATAAATTTCGCTTAACAAATACAAAACACACACACACTCCTATTATCATAAAGATACTTCGTGAAACAGTTCATGTATGTCAGTGTAGCTTCATTAACAAGCGCACATCAAACATGATCATACCAGAGTACAAAATAAAAGATCTTGGCGTTTATGCAATTTGAAGAAATACAACAATGACTAATGAAGTTGTGATATCTACTTATCTATCTATCTTCTATCTATTTTAAGAAAAGTCTTCTCCTGATATGAAGATGAAATTTTACACCTCCATTTTTCTCCTCATTTATGCATTCTTGCACAGAATCTTAAGTAGTTTATCTTCTATTTATCTATCATCTATGATCTATCTATTTCTAAAAAAATTCTCCATAGTGCAGGTGGCAGAATTTCCCGCCAATTTTTTCCTGCACTTAGGCAATCTTGCTTGAGATTTTTATTAGTGTATCTACCTAACTATCAATTCTGAACAAAGTCTTCACTATGGTGACACGTGGCAGAATTTGACACTAGTTAAAAATTAAAATACCTTTTCTTTCTATAAACCCTAAAATAAGGGGCTCGCGTGGGGAGACTTTAATCAAGCCGCGTGGTCCGTTAGGCAAGTCTGGTCTCTGAAAAATAAGAAGAAAAAAGAGTTAAAATAAAACAAATTTAATTTTATGATCCGTGTGGAAGTAAAGAAGAGAGAGAGAGAGAGAGAGATTACAAGAATGGTAATGAGGTGGCCGGCAGCAACGGCAATGAGGTTGTCGTCCGACCAAGCAATGGCGTTTGGAAAACTCGGTGAACCCATAAGCATCGCAGGTTGTAACGGACACGGACAACTCATCTTGCGTAGCAGCAATTCGCAGAGAGCACGACAGAGACGGAGACAAAGCGAAAGAGGGAGAAGAGCAGAGATTCGCAGTCGAGACGAAGACGGAGAGCCGAGCCGAGAGGAGGTGTAGTGGCTTATGGTGAGAGGGTGGCCGTGGCCGTGGCGCGCGAGAGAGAGGGGTACCGTGGTTTCACGCAACTAGTGTATGTACTCACTCGTGAGACGGGGTTTAATTATGGGTAAGTTTAAGATTTTAAATTTTTACTTTATAAAAAGATATTTGAAGTTTTTAGTTTAAACTAAAAATAATGAAAAATTAAAAAAAAAAAAAAATCCATCAATAGTTAAGATGGGTAGTTTGGTAAAATGACATCTCTTTTTCTTCTAATTATTGTATTTCTTAATATGTGTGCAAAAACCTTAAATGACATTTATTGTTAGACAGAGTGAGTAAAAAATACGAAATTATTGTTTCATGAAAAATGACATTCCTAGAAATGAGAATTTGTCTAGGATTAATGTCAAGAACAATGTAACCTTTTGTTCATTCCAAATGTTATACCTTGTGCCAATAACAATGATGTTGGTCCAATCGACACTTTGTCTGCCTCGACAAATGAAGATCATCATCATTTGACTTCCAATTTTGTTCCTGAGAACACATCTGATCCTGTTGGACCTCGCAAACCACTTGCCCCTCAACGACATTGTAAACCACTTGCCTACCTCATTGATTATGACTGTCCAATAGTTAAGCATCCTACTTCATCACAAAATTCAGATATTTTGTTCCTTTGTCATCCGTTCATTCATATCAAAACATGTCACTTAACCATAAATCTTTCATTTTGGCCATCTCTTCAATTGATGAGCCCACATCTTATACCCAAGCTTCCAAAATTCCTTGTTGGATTGAAGCAATGGATGTTGAATTGACTGTCTTCCAAGACAATAATAGTTGGATTGTCGTTTCTTTACCTCATGGAAAAACTCTCATTGGATGTCAATGAGGGTTTAAAACAAAGTACAGATCTGATGGTCACAAGGTACGTCTCGTAGCAAAAGAGTATTACATACTTAATTGTTGGTTATTAGCTTAGACTAGTTTATTAGGCCCAATTTATTTGTTAAGTTTATTTTCTTTATGTTTTGTAATTATGTTTCTAGACCCATGTATATATATATTTTGACATTTTCCTTCAATAATATGTATGTAAGCAATTTTGCCTACCTTCTCTTCGTAACATGCTCCTGTAACAAACACATTAGTGTTTTTTAATAAATAAAAAATTACCTTGTACACATTTTTAAATATAAATGACGTATATGAGAAAGAAAAAAAAAAGATAAAGGACATAAGTGTTAAAACTAAAGAAGATAAAGGACAAAAGTGTAATTTTGGCTATGTTTTACAAATCTTATTATTTTCCTAAATGCTATAGTCTTTTTTCCAATATATTTTGCAACACTCTGACGTGGATCCAAATTAGATGCACTATACCGAAACTTCTGGTTATTGTAAAATTCTTGAAAACTGGTAAAAAAAAGTGGAAGGAAAATTAAGAAAGCTCTACAATTAAGAAGGGTAAACAAACATACAAATGAAATTAGATGAAAAATGTGATGAATGATCACCACATTCTTGAAAGAATGATAAGATCTAGTGAGGAACCACCGCAAGAGTAAGGATATTATTGATAATGATCTAGTGTTGGTTCATTCAAGAACCTAGACTCATGCATTAACTTTCTCACATAAACTACCACAAAAGTATTTAAACCTAAACATAACTAGCAAGGTTGAGCTAGACCCAACAATGAAAGGTCCAAGACAATGCACAAATAAACATGGAGCAATATACAACTCAAATATACAAGCAATCTAAAACTTAAAACTAAACATTATTACAATTAAAATTAGACACAAGTAAAACTAAAAATTATTATAAAATCTTGACTTGAAATGGTATTTGTTTTCTCTCCTAATTATTATGTTTTCATCACACCCCAATTCTCAATTATGTGTTTATAATTATGTTTAGATATACTATGGTTACGTGTATATATGTTTTGCTAGTTTTCAGGTATTTTAGTTCTTGGGGATTAGTGTGGCACATGTTAGATTAAGTTAGAACCAATTAAAATGCAGAAAAACCTAGTATGGTATTTCTCGCATATGCAAGGAGGATAGTCCGCTTGTGCTGGCCAAGTCAAAATGGAACAATACAAGTGTAAGTCGCATCACATGTGTGATGACAAAGGAACACATATGCAAGTCAAGTTTGGCGAAATTTTATGATCATGTATTTGGTTGCACGACGAGGCGACCAACTTGCATGTGTGAGCGAGGTTTTAATTAAAACATTGTGTTCTATAGTACATCGTGTGTGCTAAGATGTAGGTTGCATATGCGATAACATGTAGACATAACCGATATTTAAGTATTTTTGTCATATTTTTCCAATTTTTTTCAAAAACCTTCACCGTGAAAATTCAAGAACCTTAGCCTCCATTCCATCATCTCCTCCAAATCTTCAGAACCCTTCACCCCTTCCTTGATCCTTGATAAACCATAGCTATTACAAAGGTTGTAGGGTGCCAAAACTCATCATGGAATTTCTCTACGGTATCACTTCCATGGATTTAGGTAAGAATCATTTTTCAATATTCATAAAGCTCTTGTTAGAATAATATGTCTATCCAAGTTTTGACCTCTTATCACTCATTACTAGTTTCCTAGCAATTGAAACATGGGAAAATAGAGTGAGGTATCAAAGTCACTTTGTTGAGAGACTTACTTGATTAGACTAAGGGATGGGGGTAAGATTTATTGGTTGAATCATAAGTACAATATGTCTAAGAAGAACAATAATGTCTATTTTCCACTTTTGTTTGGGGTTTGCCAATGCTTTAACCCTATTAATTATTTAATTGAATAACTCTTAAGATTTGGGTAAGCTGACATGCACACCATCGTATGATTTTAATAATTGAATAATTCTTAAGATTTGCATCAAGTATACATAACATAGTATGAGATTTGCCAATGCGTGTTAGTGTACCTCATACTATGTTATGTATGCTTATGCATGTTTGTTGTTGTGTCGGCGTGTTAAATATATGCATGTTTATTTTACATATATTGTATGCATATAAAGGTGTTTATATTAAAATCGATCCAAAATAAAAACACAAACTGGTCCAAAAAAACAAAAACCACATGAAATTGAATATTATTAAGTTTTTTTTTATGTTATTTTGTAAAAACTGTACGGATCGGATTTCAAGTTCCTTTTTCAAAATCAAACAAAAGTGCATACATAAATTTTAATACTTATTTATTTTCTATTAGTATAATATATCGCATTGATATATAATTTGTTTGTTTTAAGTTTTTTTCTTCTAATAATACTTATTAATTTAATTAAATCTTTTTTTATTTCATATATTTAAAACATAATTGATCATTGTAATTTTATAATGTTAAATTTTAATATATTATATATTATATTTTGTATCACACCTAATATTTTACCGTGTTTTTATAATATTAATGTATTTTGTTTTGCAATTGCAATTGGATATCCAAAAATTGATTCAAATTAAACCATTTGTAATTGGAATGGATCGGGTCAATATTTATTTAAATGTGTCATCCAAATCAAACCATATGTAATTTTATCTTGAGATCATATATATTTTACCTTAAATTGATCAAAATTCTTATGTGAACTCCCTAAATAGAAGGTTCAAATACAAGTTAGTTGGTTCAAATACAAGTAACAAATCATTGTGCAACTACTTTAGTGTATAATACTTCATTCACTGAGGAACTAATTTGGTGGCAAAAATATTTAGGTAAACCACCATTTTAGTCTCTGAATGAATATGCAGGACGTTGTCACTTCGTCTCTGAGTCAACCAAAAACTCAAGTTAGTCTATGATTCATCTAAACGTATATCACTTTAGTCTTTTACATTAAGTTGATTGTTAACTATGTTAACTTGGTGACGTAGACATTATGTGTGGCATGCGACATGTCACTCTCTCACTGTCACGTGTCTACCTGAGTATGAGTAGACAATGACCAAAATGACAATAAAATTGAAGAACAAAAAGAAGAATAAGAAGAAATAAGGGAAAAGGATGAAGCACATTCATCACAACAAAGAAGAAGAAATATGGGAAGAAGTTGAAGAAATTTGAGGAAGAAAATGATGAAGAAATTGAAGGAAGAAAAAATGTTAGCTTTAGAATTTGGAGTGAAAATGAAGAACAAAATAAGTGGCAAGAAGGATAAATTGTTTCACATTAAATGATTTTTTTTTCTATTTTTTTCCCTTCAATTTTAATGTCATTTTGATCTCTGTCTACTTAGCTACACAAGTAGCGGTGAGCGAGTGACACATCATATGTAACATAAGCGTCAACATCATCAAGCTAAGACAAGTAACAGTCAACTTAACGTTAAAAATTAAACTAACAAATATTTAAATGAGTAAATGACTAGTTTAAATTTTAGATTGAGTTAAAAACTAAACTAATAACATCATGCAAGTTGAAGGACCAAATTCAATATTTACTCTTTTTAAGCATATATTTGACTCTATTTTAACAAGACTCTTCTATTTGCTCAAATTCATTCGGATCCCATAGTTCTGTTGAGAAAGTTTTAAGAAGATTTTGTCAAAAAGAACGTTTATAGTACTTGTTAGACATTAATGTTTTTAACAATTGATATAAAATAACATTCAAATTCATATTCATGGCCGTAATGATGAGTCACGGGTTTGGACGTTTTTTACAACTAGGAAGGAAAGTGCAATCAATACATTTTCTTTATGACAATCATTTTAAGGTTTGTTTGATGTGCATGATATTATAGAGACGTGATAAAATATAAATTTAGATAAGAATGAAATAATAGGATAATGACAAGATAAACATTATCATATTTTGTGTATGATACACACATCATAACTAATGGGATAACAACATCTTATTTTGTCAAATATTTGATATACATCATATCATGACATGATATAATATATATTATATATTATATTTAAATAACAAAATTAACATTGCGAACAATTACATTTAGTTTTTTAAAAAAATTAACTTATTATATTTTAAATATCATAAATTAACACAAAATACTAAAAAAATAAAATAAGTAATGAAATAATTTTATATTTAAAACTATCTATATACACTATTAAATAAATAATTTAAATTTATTTTAAAAAATCATGAGTAATCAAATAATTATATTTTATTTGTTAGAATTTAAATAAAGATATGATACATATTATTGTAAATGGCAAAAATGTTGAGGCAAAATCATAAATCAAGTGTTTTGAAGATAAACAAACAAGTTAACTAAACTCTAATCATGATTCTAACTGGGTTGATGTTTAACTTGTGTTCTTGAGTGTTTTATTCAAAGATAGGTAATCGAATACATTCATACAACAATCACACCATGATATAAATCAAACAGACATCGTGCCTTAAGTGAACTGGAAACCAATTACAAGATCATTCTAGGTAATCAAGATCATTATGGTTTATAAAAGTATCATTCTGGTTTATCAAGATCATTCTGGTTAGTTCGTTTTAAGGACAAAAGTAGAAAGAGTCATTCTCCATAATCTGGATCTTAAGATAAACAAATATCAAGACTACTCAAAACTAAACTCAAGCCCAAAAGTCTAGCTTAAGGCTCAAAGAAGCAAAAAAAAAACAACATCAAGATCAATGACCAAATCAATCTCCAAATTGATGAGCTATGAACAAGTACAACTATGACAACAAGGATGAAAGGACACTACTGTTGCACCTTTTGCAGAAAGCTCAACATGCCTCTAGGACAAAGAACTAACACCAGACAACTGCTAAATCCTTTAGCCACGTTTTCCATTCAACACAAAACCAAGAACACTCTAGTTACAAAGAAGAACGTTTTGGATTAAATAGTGAACATGTTAATTAAATATCACTATGAACAGATGTTTGTCTTCAGGTTTAGTAACGGCTATAATGAGTCATTTATAACCTTCTCCATGCATATAAAAGAAACATCAAAGTGAAGACAATAACAAGAGTTTTCAGTGCAATCATTTTATCACTAAAACAATCATACTCGAGCAAACAAAACTCTTCAATCAAGCAAAAACTTTAGCTCTCTCTTACTATATTCAAGGATCTCTTTATTGAGTTTTGCAGATATTCAATCTCAAACAAGTGTTGAGTAGATTCTGATCTTACAAACTTCTATCATAATTTCATATGAAACTCAAGTCTATCTCTTAAGATAGTTTGAGAATATTGTAAAAATCCTTTTCGTGATTAAAAGGTACCTTGTAAGGTAATTGTAAAAATCCTTTCAAGATTGAAAGGTGAATGTTGTAACTGATCAAGAGTGATTAAGAAAGATTGTGTGAAAACAAGAACGTTCTTGTGTGAAACACATTAGGGGAAAAAACACACAAATTGTGAGGACTAGACGTAGCCCACCTTGGGTGAACCAGGATACATAATTGTGTGGTTTTCTTACCCCTATCCTTTATTATTTCTCACTCACTATCACTGATCACCTAGAAATAATCTGTTTTATTTGTTTTTAACTAACCAAGAACATTCTGGATTTTTATGTGTAACCAAGATTGATCTTGAGTTAATTTAAAAATTAAAGCATGAATTAACATTTTAAAAAGGAATCACAATTCAAACCCCCTTCCTTTTGATTGATATTGCTACTTCAATTGGCATCACCAGGATCTAAGGTTATACATCTAATAAGTGTTAGAGGAAATGATTTAGGACACAATGTTGAAAGTCAAGTATATTGTTGAAGGAGAATCATCAAATAGACCATATTACTTTGATGGTATAGGCTATTACTTTTGCAAAGGAAATATGCAATTATTCCTTAAATCACAGGATACAGGAATGTGGCACATTATAACCGATGGAAACTTCATACCAAGAGTTGATCAAAGTGATCCAAAATCTGCTGAAAAGAAAGAACTAGACTGGACAACAGAAGACAAAGCTAAGGTACTTCTAAACTCTAAAGCTCAATTATTTCTATCTTGTGCTTTGAGTAGGGAGGAAAGCAAAAGATTTGATGAATGTGATACGACTAAAAAAAGTATGGATACATTACAAACTCATCATGAATGAACAAGCCATGTCAAAGAAACAAGAATTGATACTGGTGTATGAAAATGTGAACTATTCGAGATGAATGAAGGAGAAACCATTGATGAAACGTATTCAAGATTCAATACCATAGTAAATGAAATGCGCTATCTTGGTAAGGCATACTCAGTCCAAGACAGAGTAACAAAAATTCTGAGATGTCTCCCTATCATATGGAGACCAATGGGCCAACCATAAGTCAAACCAAAAATCTTGAGACACTCGAATTGGAAGAACACATTGGAACTTTAAGAGCACATGTAATACTACTGCAAGAGGATAAACCAACAAAGAAAGGCAAAATAATAGCCTTAAGAGCTTCACAAAACCATCAAGAAAGCTTCTCTTCACAACAAGGTGAAAGAGAAGACTCATAAGAAATTGGTCAAGAAGAAGCTGATGAGAAACTAGTTCTTCTTACAAGAAAAATTCAAAGAGTGATATGAAGAAGAAATCATATCAAAAGAAGTTTCTCAAGCAAAAGGGAAAACTCTAAAACAAAAATAGATAAGAGTCAAATTACATGTTATGGATGCAACAAACTAGGACATTACAAAACTGAATGTTCTTTAAATAAAAAGGCACCAAAAAGATTTCCATTCAAGAAAAAATCCATGATGGTCACCTGGGGTGATTATGAAGAATCACATATAGAAGAAAATGAAAAGGCCAACATGTGCCTAATGGGAAACTCATAAAACGACGAGCTTTCTCTTTATGTGAACAAATGGAAAAAGAATTTGATGATTTATTAAATGACTCAAACTTTCTTGCTAAAAAATGTGGTTCATTAAAAGAACAAGTTTGCAAAGAAAATGAAGAAAAAGAGAAAGCTCAGGCTATGAATGATGAACTAAGAAAAGTCATTCAAAGCCTACACGACTCTCATTTTAAAACATCTAAAGAATTTGAGTGTCAAGAACGTTCTGCAAATCAAAGGAGAACGTTATGCTCAAAATAGAAATTGAGAATCTTAAAAATGATTTGTCAAACTTTATTAAGTCCACTGAAACTTTCCAAAAAATTATGGGATTTCAGGTAGGAATATTTGATAAAGCTGGACTTGGTTTTGACAAATTTCAAAAGCAAAAACTCTATGAAAATTTCTTTGTACCAGAAAGAAAAAAAGATAAATGCACAACAAAATATTCTTATTGCGATAAAATTGGACATCTTAATTCCACATGTTTTTTCAAAAAAGGGGATGAAAAATTCAAATCAAGACGACATCTCAAAAAGGAAGAACGTTCTAGTATCATGTCAGAACCATCTCTAAAAGCAATAAGAAAATGTTCTTATTGTTCAAAGATTGGTCATGTTGAACCAAACTGCTACCTTAAGAAAAAACCTATCTTTAAAGAAAAATCTAACCCTCAAGAACCCAAGACCAAATGGGTACATAAAAATCTATTAATATCAAATGCAGGTTGGTTTTCAAAATGTCAAGAAAAAGTCGTGGTATTTGGAAATGGTTGTTTGAGATATATGACAAGAGATACACAATGTTTTCTTTCCTTTTTCAAGAATGATGGAGGATTTATAACTTTTGGGAATAATGATTAGGCAAAAATCAAAGGTAAAAGTATTATAGGTAAAGAAAATTCTGCAAACATAATTGATGTTCAATATGTTGAAGGTTTAAAACATAATCTACTATTTTTAAACCAAACATATGTGAAGTCAAACAAGCATCTTCTGGAAAAAGTATTTTCTCTGAGTCAAGAAAGAAAAATCTATATGTTTTGTATCTTGAAGAATTACCCACTAAATCATATTTTATGCCCATAAACAAATATAAGTGGATATGGCATAAACGAACTGAGCATGTTAGCATGAAAACAATTTCAAAATTATCCAAACTTGATCTTGTTAGAGGTATGCCAAAAATCAATTTTGACAAAGATAAAGTATGTGAAACTTGTGCTAAAGGAAAACAAGTCAAGAGTAGTTTTCAAATTCAAAAGATTTTGTTTCAACTCAAAAACCTCTTGAATTACCTCACATTAATCTCTTTGGTTCTATCAAAACTACAAGCTTAGGAGGAATGAGATATGGTTTTGTTATTGTTGATGATTTTTCATGTTACACATGGGTACTTTTCTAAAAACAGAAAGATGATTATTTTGATGCTTTTCAAACCTATTGTAAAAAAGTTCAAAATGAAAAAAGCTCTAACATAATTTATGTAAGAAGTGATCATGGAGGAGAATTCATAAATGCAACTCTCAAAAGCTTTTTTTATTTTTTATTTTTTATGAAAATGACATTTTCATAATCTCTCTTGTGCGAGAACTCCTCAACAAAATGGATTTGTTGAAAGAAAGAATAGAACGTTACAAGAAATGGCAAGAACAATCTTAGAAGAGAAGAAGAAGAAGAAGAAAGAAGAAGAAGAAGAAGAAGAAGAAGAAGAAGAAGAAGAACAACAACAACAACAACAACATATCGTTCCCCAGAAAAAAAGAGATTGATCATCAATCTTCATCTCAAACTCTTCCACGAAGCTGGAAAACCATAAGAGATCATCTACAAAATCAAATCATAGGAAACACATCTGATGGCATTAGAACAAGTATGTATTTTAAAGATGACGACAACAACAACAACAACAACAACATGGCAATGATCTCTCCAATGGAACCAAAATCAATCAAAGAAGCCATAACTGATAACTCATGGGTTGAAGCAATGCAAGAAGAACTTCTCCAATTTGAAAAAAAATATCAAGTATGGACTCTTGTCCCAAATCCACAAAATCAAACAATAATTGGCACAAGATGGGTATTTAGAAACGAACTGGATGAAGAAGGAAAAATAATAAGAAATAAAGCAAGACTGGTGGCTTAAGATTATAACCAACAAGAAGGTATTGATTATGATGAAACTTTTGCTCCAATTGCAAGGTTAGAAGCTATCAAAATCCTTCTTGCATATGCATCTCATAAACTTATTAAAAAATTTCAAATGGATGTTAAAAGTTCTTTTTTAAATGGTTTTCTAAATGAACAAGTATATGTTCATCAGCCTCCTGGTTTTGAAGATAAAAAAAAGCCCCTAGAGCCTGGTATATGAATCAATATTTATCACAAGAAGATATATAAAAAAAAGTCCCTATGGTTTTCTAAATGAACAAGTATATTTACAAGAAGATTTGATCAATATTTATCACAAGAAGATATATGAATCATTTACAAGAAGATATGATCAAGAATTGTTTACAAGAAGATACATTTATTATTTGCAAATATATGATTTAGATTTTGACAAAGAATAAAATACTAAATTGGACTTACTCATATATCTACTTGTGAAAGTTCAAGAACCGATCCAACACTATGTTCCCGCCCATATCAAAGCAAGCAATAGAAAGGAAGTTTCATCTGAAGAATTTGCAAAAGCAATCTTAACAAAATATGAACATAATCAATCTAGAAGAATTTCTCATATTGGATTCAGAAATAAAGAACTTTCTAAAGAACATATTATCAAAAAGCATCTTGTTCATAATTATTTTTGAATAAGATCCTTGTTGACCAAGCTAGGAATGAAGATACAATTCAAAATTAAACAAGCACTAAATTGAAGCCCTAAATTTATCTATAAATAGATACTCAAGGCTGAAGAAGAAGATCATCGAAAAATCAGAAAAGAGTAGAAGAATTCAAGCTCAAAATTCCAAATTAATCTTAGAGTTCAAAGAGAGAAACACTTGTTCGAATGAGAAATATTTTCTAATTGTTTTTCTTAGAGTGTGATAGTCATTTTTATAATCATCTTGTTAGAAGCAACTACTCAACTTCCAAACCTTTGTATTAAAACCCGGTAGTGGTGTTAGTGTGCCTTCAACAATTTGGGGTTATCAGATTGTGTGGAGAAGATTTGGCTGGTAGAGTCAAGGTGTGTGTGTTCCTTAAAAGTATGAGGTTGTCAGGCTGTTTGAGAAGACTAGCTTGGAGAGTCAAGTGCTTTGTAATTCAAGTTGTTGAATTAGTGGATTAAATTCTTATGAGTGAAAGGACTGGATGTAGCCAAATTAGTTGTGAACCAGGATAAATTACTTGTGTCACTTTATTTCTGCACTCCTTAGTTTTTTATTGCTTCTACTCAAAGTAAATCATCAAGTATGAACCAGCTTAATCAAATAATGAAAATGTTATCAACTTAGTCAAACACAATTCAACCCCCTTTCTCGTGTTTGCACCTTCACATCCATCCTCAAATTCATTGCTTTATTTACATGCAAGTAGGCCATATATTTTTTTTTTTGCAGTAGGATTATGTGCTAGATTTCAATATTTGCCTAAAGAATCTCATTTATCTACTGTAAATAAAATTTTTCGTTATCTTGTTGGTACCATTGATCTTGTAGCCTATTTTGATGCTCATTATGCTGGGGATAAAATTGAAAGAAAAAGCACAATTGTCTTATCAAGTACTGAAGCTTAATATGTCTCAACTGCAAATTGTTGCTCTCAAGTCTTCTGGGTCAAAAACCAACTTGAAGACTTTTCTGTAAGTTATACAGATGTTCCAATTTATTGTGATACTACAAGTGCAATAAATTTTGTCAAAAAACCCCATTCAACATTCAAGAACAAAACATATTGAAATAAAATACCATTTTATTAGAGATAATGTTAACAAAAAGGAAGTTGAATTAATCTTTATTGATACCAAGAATCAACTTGCTGCCATTTTTACTAAACCTCTATTTGAAGATAATTTTAATTTTATTAAAGAAAAATTAAAAATCATCAAAAATTCAAACAATCTCCTTTGAAAAGCATGACTAGATTGTTCTGGTTAATACGAAGAACGATCTCCATTTCCTTCCTCGTCGCATCAGTCTTCGTGTGTGTGTCAAGCTTAAGTAAAGGTTAAAATATTTTCAAATTTTTTAATTCACAACGAGCCAAGTAACGACTTTTTCCTCTCTTTAAAAAACGGCTACCATAGCCTCATCATATCCTACTTTCCTCTTTCCCAATATCACTAGTCACTTATCAACCACCCACTTCTATAAACCCATGTGTGTCACTTTCTCCCTCATCTTTTCCCAAAAAACTGCTTCTTCTTCTTTCATCAAAACCTTCGTACTCTCTCCTTCTGCAACTCACTATTCATTCTTTTTCATTTCTTTCCAAAAAACATGGCTCGTACCAAAGCTTCTACAAGAAAAAGAAATCCTACACCAAGAACCCCATCCCCGTCACGATCTCCATCTCGATCACCATCTCCTCCACCACGACCTTCCCATCTAGAAATTTCTCCATCTACAAGCACCTTTTCTGACTATCTCTCATCATCTCCTGAAACCAGTCCACCTCTTATTTCGCTCGCCCCTCTAATCACTGTACCCCCTCGTCTCTTCCAATTTATCTTCCCAAACACAATTCAAGCACCACCACATCTCCAGAAGAAACCTCAAAAAACACAATCTGACAATCCTCCATCAAAACGTAGATCAATCAGAATCATGGCTAGAGTTGGTACCTCCAAGAAATCCAAAAGTGTGGACACAACCATCTATACCATCTCTGATGATGAATCTAGTTCAAAATCACCACCAAATTCACCACCAAAATCATCACAACCCTTTGCGTCGAAATCATCAAAACCCTCTACTCCAACACCAAAATCCTCTAAACCATCCACTTCACTATCAAAATCTGTAAAACATCTCTTTCCCCCTTCAAAAACACCACCAAAGAAATAAAAATCCTTTCCTTAACATATACCAACAAAATCACCCTCAAAATCAACAAAATCATCCCCACTTTATCTCACTTTCTAGCCCAAAAAAACCTGAAACAACCCAAACCGCCTGCACATAAAACCAAAAATGCAGAACATTCTCCACCTGGAACTATTCCACCAAAACGTTCTCCACCCGGAACTATTCCACCAAAACGTTCTCCACTCAGTTCAACTCCATCAGAACGTTCTTCACGCAAACCTCAAACAACTCTCAATTAAATCTTCTTCAAATGTTGATCAAATATTCTTCAAATCTTCTTCAAATATTCTTCAAATCTTGACCATATCTTCTTTTCAACTTGGTCAAAGATTTTCTTTAATTATAAATATGAATCAAATCTTTATTTTAGATTTTTCATCAATTATAAATTTGAATCAAATCTTATTTTAGATTTTCTTCAATTATAAATTTGAATCAAATCTTATTTTAGATTTTCTTCAATTATAAATTTGAATCAAATCTTATTTTAGATTTTCATCAATTATAATTTGGAATCAAATCTTATTTTAGATTTTCTTCAAAACATGAATCTTCTTTCATACTCCTTAAGTCAAATATATTATTCTCATAAAATACTTTTGTTAACATCAAAACTCTAAATGTAAAACCAACTTGGTTCCAACAATCTCCCCCTTTTTGATGATGACAGAACTTGTATTTTTTATAACAACTTTTCTTTATATTTCTTTAACTCCCCCTGACTTAAGCCTCCCATTAAGTCTTAGTATCATTTTCTCCCCACATTATCAAATATATTTCTCTCCCTTTTTTCATCAAACAAAAAGACTTGAAAGTGAAACTTTGTCTCCTTTTTTCTTTTGTTTTCATTTTTCTCTCATTTTTTTTTCGTTTTTTTAATAACATGAATATAATATAGTACAAAAAATATATATAAGCTAATGTAAAACTAAACTACTTTAAAGTTATCACAACATCAGTCAGGTATGAAGGTAAGGTTTAGGTTTTCCTTGATGAAGTCCAACGTATCTTCAGGTACTGGTTTGGTGAATATGTCAGCCTATTGGTGTTCAATGTCTACAAAATGAATGTTTAGTACCTCTCTTTGAACAAAATCCCTAATGAAGTGGTGTTTGATCTCTATGTGTTTAGCTCTAGAATGTAAGATAGGGTTTTTTGTTAGACAAATGGCAGAAGTGTTATCGCAATAGATGGGAATGTTGGATTCTAGGATTTTGTAGTCTTCAAGTTGATGTTTCATCCAAAGTAGTCGAGAACTGCAACCAGCTGCTAAAATATACTCAGCCTCTATTGTTGACATTGCAATGGTGTTTTGTCTCTTACTTGACCAAGATATTAAGTTGTCACCTAAAAATGTGCAGTTGCCGCTGGTGCTCTTTCTCTCAAGTTTATCTCCATCATAATCAGAATCAAAATATCCACTAGGTTTGTACTTAGGAGATTTTTTGTAGAACAAGGTAAGGTTGGTAGTGCCTTTTAGGTATCTAAGGATTCTCTTAACAGCAGTTAAATGTGATTCCCTATGATCAACTTGAAATCTTGCACATACACATACACTAAACATGATGTTAGGTCTGGAAGCGGTAAGGTAAGTATGGATCCTATCATTCCTCTATAGTTTTTTTTTTGGTCAACTTTTTCGCCTGAATCATCTTTTTCAAGTGAACAAGTAGGGTGCATTTGTGTAGCCATAGGTTTGCAATCACTCATCTTAAACTTCCTGAGAAGCTCTTTTTTATATTTAATTTGATGAATGTATATACCTTTTTGACTTTGCTGAATTTGTATCCCTAAGAAGAACTTAAGTTCTCCCATCATACTCATTTGAAATTCAAGCTGCATCAATTTAGAAAATTCTTGACAAAGAGTGCCATTAGTAGATCCAAAAATAATGTCATCAACATAAATTTGAATAATAAGAATGTTATCTCCTATTGATTTTCTAAAAAGTGTATTATCTACTTGTCCTCTTTCAAAGTTATTTTTAAGCAAGAAGTTACTAAGTCTATCATACCACGCCCTAGGTGCTTGTTTTAGACCATACAAGGATTTCCTAAGTTTAAAAACATGATTTGGAAATTCAAAACTTTCAAAACCTAGGGGTTGTTTAACATAGACTTCTTCGCTTATATAGCCATTTAGAAAAGTACTTTTAACATCCATTTGAAATAATGTAAAGTTTTCATTTGCAACAAAAGAAAGTAGGATACGAATAGCTTCTAACCTGGCCACTGGAGCAAATGTCTCAGTGTAATCAATGCCCTCTTGCTGACTGTAGCCTTGTGCGACAAATTTTGCCTTGTTTCTAACCACTTCACCTTTTTCATTTAGCATGTTTCTAAAAACCCACTTGGTTCCAATAATGTTCTTCTCTGGTCTAGGTACTAGATCCCAAACATCATTCCTCTCAAATTCATTTAACGAGAGTGAGCCAAACAAAGTGGTATCTTTTAATGATGATTTGATCCTCAAAGGATCACTTGAACTTCCAATGAGATGAGATGTCTTGTACTTCCATCCAGATCTTCCTTCTAATTTATCTTGAATGATTCTAACTTGATCAGATTCATCCTCTAAAGATTTGTCATCTTCTGATTTGTTTGCATTTGTTTCCTCTGGTTCTGGTAAACCTGCAATATCCTCAACTTGCTTTGACTTTTTAAGGTCAAGCTATTTGTCACATAACATAATATAAATCAAATAATTGAAGAATGAAATTAATACAGCCAAAACATCAGTGTTGTTTCTGGTGGTTTCTACCTGTTTCCGAAAACCAAACTTGTGTGCTACTTCTGTTAAAGTGTTCAGATTATGTGGACCTTTTTGTTCCTCTAAATTTTTGTGAACCTGGAAAGTACTTATCTAGCTTTGATTTTTAAGATCAAGCTTTCTGTTATCACAATAAACATAATATTAAACAATAATTAAATTTAAAGAAAAATATAACCTATATGTCAACAGTTTCAGTTTCACTTTGAAAACCCTCTTAGCTCTTCTTTTCTGGTTTTCAGATTCTGAGTTTGCATAATCTCTGATTAGAGAGTCTGGATGAAGGAATTTGAATTCCCATCTAGGTTTGTAGTCTTGATGAATTTGATTAGAGTGTTCAAAGAAGTCTCCTGATTTTGATTATTCATTTGACACTTCTGTTTCTGCTGATGTATCGGGTTCCTCGGGTAATTTTGGAACTTATGGTAATTTTGATTCTTCTGGTAGTTCTGGTTCTATTGATATGTATGATTTCTATGCCAGTTTTGATTTTGTTGATACTCCAGATTTTTCTGATATTTCTGGTTCATCATATGGTTCTGGTTCTGATAGGTATTGTGTTGACTAGTCTTTCTTCCATCAGAGTCAGTTGGCTTCTGTTTGGTAGGTCTTGGAACATAGACCTTTTCGCCTTCATATATTGCAAGCATCCATTGACCAGGCACCATGACTGGTGTTTCAATTTGGTTGCTTAGAACATCTGCAACATAAACAATTTTATCCTTTGGTACCCAAATCTGGTTGGGTCCTGGTTTGTTAGATCTAAAAGATTTCTTGTCTTTCCTTGTGGTTAGCATAGGACAAGATATTTTAGTGTGACCTTTCTTATAGAAAATAGTACATAAATCATCAGAGGGAACAAACATAGGTTCAATTACATTTTCTTGAAATCATATTCCTCTTTTATTATTCCTACTAACACCTTAAATCATAGATGCATACTTGCTTCTTTCCATACCATTATCAAAAAAATCTTGAAATATTTCTTCATGCTTATCAGAGTTACATATGGTATTTTCAATTGATGTTAAACTATAATTACTTTTAGAAGTTAGATTTTTAGCCTTAAGTTCATCAATATTAGTTTTCATATTTGCATTTTCTGTTTTAAGTTCAGTAATATCAGTTTTAAGAGTTGCATTATTTGTCTTAAGTTCAGTAATATCAGTTTTCAGTTAGATTTGTATTTTCTTTCCTAAGTGTTTTCAGTTTTAAAGACAATTTGTGATTCATTTTTAAAAAATCATTTATAGCAGTAACTAAATTAGATCAAGTAAAATCAGAAAATACCTTAATTTCTTCATTTGCTGATTCATTTCCAAAGCCAGAATATGTGTTGGATCTAGAGGTAGAGTTGGTATGAGCCATCATAGCCAAATCTGCTTGTTCATCGTTAGAGGATTCCTCAGAATCATCCCATGTAGCCATCAAACTCTTCTTCTTGGGTATGGAATCTTTCCTCTGGTGTTTCCCTTTCTCCATATTTGGACATTCTTACTTGATATGTCCAGGTTCATTGCATCCATAGCAAATGAAGCTTTTCTTGTCATATTTATCATCATTCCCTCTATTGGATTGCTTGGAATATCTTTGGGGAAATTTCTTCTTTCTGTTCTGCCACATCTTTCGAATTTTTCTAGTTATGAAAGCAATCTCCTCTTCCTATGAGTTCAGATTCTGATCATCTAAATCACTATCCTCTGATTCTGATATTGCCTTTAGAACATTCTTCTGCTTAGATCTCAAGGCCAGAGTCTTGTTGTTCTTCTTGGGCTCATCTTCTTCAAGCTCAATTTCATGTTATCTGAGAGAGCTGATTAATTCTTCTAGCTTTAGAGTGTTTGGATCCTTTGATTCCTGAATGGCAGTGATCTTAGGTCTCTACTTGCTTGTCAAACTCCTAAGAATTTTCTTCACATGATCAACAGTAGTATAACTCTTCTCAAGTACCTTTAATCTTGAGACCATGTTCTGGAATCTGGAAAACATTGTTTCAATGTCTTCATCTTCTTCCATCTTGAACAACTCATACTTTTTGACTAAGAGGTTGGTCTTTGCTTCTTGAACTTGCTTGCTTCCTTCATAGGTCAAAATCAGACTATCATAAATACTATTTGTTGTCTCTTTGTTGGTGCACTTGTCAAACTCCTTGAAGGTGATTGCATTTATCATAAAGGTTCTGGACTTATGATGCATCTTGTACATCTTCTTCTGATCAGCATTCATCTCCTTTCTTGGAATTTCAATACCATTAGTATTCTTTGTAGCAATATAACCATCTTCCACCAAGTCCCAAATTTCAGGATCTTGTGAAATATAGAAACTTCTCAGCCTGTCTTTCCAATACTCAAAACGTTCTCCATCAAACACAGGTGGTATGTTGATGTTTCCTCCAACAGCTTCTTCACTAAATCCAAACATATTGAACCTTTGGATCTTTTCTCAAACACTGTAAAATGCTCAGCCTTGAGACCGAGTTCTGATACCAATTGAAGGTGCAAGCATGAGAAGGGGGGTTCAATTGTGTTTGCCAAAGTTGACAACTTTTTGATAATTTATAAATAATTAAAAAAATTAGTTTGGTTTTGGTGACTTGGAGTAGAAGCAATCGAATTCAGAGGTAGCAAGCAATGAAAGCATAAATAATTTGACACGTAGATTTATCCTGGTTCACCACTAACTTGGCTACATCCAGTCCCCTCATTTAGAAGGCTTTAATCCACTAATTCAAAAACCTTGAATTACAAAGCACCTGACCTTCTAAGCCAGCCTGACAACCCACAGACTTTTGAGGAACTAACCACCTTGACCCTACAAGCCAAGTCTTCTCCTAACAACTTGACAACCCCAGATTGAAGAAGGAACTAAACCACTATCGGGTTAGATACAAAAGATTGAAACTTGAGTAGTTGCTTCTAACAAAGCTGATAATAATAATAATAATAATAACTCTCACACTATAAGAAAAGAACACTCAGAAAATATTTCTAACCTGAACAAGTGTTTCTCTCTTTCAACTCTAAGATGAATTGAAAACTTTGAGCTTGAGTTACTATTTTCTGCTTTTCAATGCTTTTCTCCATCAGCCTTGAGTGTCTATTTATAGTGAAAATTTGAGCTTCAATTTAGTCCTTGTTTAATTTTGAATTGTATCTTGTTTAGATTGAGTTTGTAAATTCTTCAAATTGATTATGTTCCTATTTTGTGTAGATTGAGTTTGTAAGTTCTTCAAATAAACTCTTCTTCAAATCTTAATTAAATCTTCTTCAAATGTTGATCAAATATTCTTCAAATCTTCTTCAAATATTCTTCAAATCTTGACCATATCTCCTTTTCAACTTGGTCAAAGATTTTCTTCAATTATAAATATGAATCAAATCTTTATTTTAGATTTTTCATCAATTATAAATTTGAATCAAATCTTATTTTAGATTTTCTTCAATTATAAATTTGAATCAAATCTTATTTTAGATTTTCTTCAATTATAAATTTGAATCAAATCTTATTTTAGATTTTCATCAATTATAATTTGGAATCAAATCTTATTTTATATTTTCTTCAAAAACATGAATCTTCTTTCATACTATTTGAAGTCAAATATATTATTCTCATAAAATACTTTTGTTAACATCAAAACTCGAAATGTAAAACCAACTTGGGTCTAATACAACACACAGTTGCTCTTGGTTGGTCTAAATTCTTGGAAATCTCATATTCTTTCTATTTATAGGTCATTCGTTCTTTCTACTGCAAAGTTCAAAAGGGGTTGAAATCCGCCTCACTCCTGCAATTTTGGCTGAAATTCCGCTTCTACCCATAGAAGGGCCAACCATCTTTGGAAAAGATTGGCATTCTGCTCTAAATGTCAACAAAGATGCAGTTTTCAATGAGCTCAGCATTCCTAGCTCAACCAACTTTGTATCTACAGATTTGAAACCCCTTCCTAAAATTTTCAACAATACCAGTCAACATTCCATCTTCCACATTGTGGCAGTCACGAGTATGTCTCTGACAATGATGCCTAAATCATTTATCACCTTCTCCACTGCCCTAAACTCAACCTCCTATACATCATCATATAGAACATGATAGCCTCCACCAATCGAGATTACAAAAGGAATACTGTTCCCTATGGTATGGTTCTCACCAAAATTTTCAAATATTTCAATGTTCCTCTCAAAAATGAAAAATCCATCATAAAAATTATCTTCCAAAAACATCTCTTACATGAAGAAAGATTCATCGCTTCATCCAACTCTGTATATCCCTCAAGAACAATCTCCTTTCCCTCTTGGTTCCAACAAAAGAAAACATTCTGAAAGGAAAACATCCTTAAACCCAAATACTCAAAACTTTGAAGTCAACATTCCTCAAGAATGTTCTCCTCTCAAGCACAACGTTCTTCCTTTCACTACTACTAAATTTGAATCCACTCCACTTGAAAATGCTCAGGCTTTTGGTATTATAACACCACAATCATTTCAAAATCCAATTCTTCAAAGTCAATTTTGCTCCCAAATTCATTATGAAAGAACATCTCAAATGGCTCCAACTTTTGTCTCCACACAAAAATCCATATCTTCCTTGTTTGTCATTAACAAATACCTTGTTTTTCCGGATATGGACCTTAATGGTTCCTCAATTCTTCAGGCACATTTTGTGTCCAACATTCTCCCTACTGTTGGTTCAACTTTTGCCACACTTTCATCCTTCTGCACTAAAGTTGTTCCTTCTCCAGCTTCTCAGAATGTGGATGAAAATCCTCGTCCTCCAAAACGCACCAAGATAGAGAAGGACACCTAAAAAACACGTAAGGATGTCCCAAGATTTTTACAGCTCTTCAAACTATCATTTATAGACAAGTCCATCAAGATATGGAGAACACAATCTTAACGGATTGGATGGCTACTCAACTAGCTCCCAAGCTGGGACTTGACCCACATTTTCCTAATTCGCCTCCTACCTTTTATGATCTACCTAGGCCCTCAATCTCTTCATCCTCTGATGGTTCTTCTCCGTCTTTATCTTTTTGAAGATGCGTTTTCCTCGGGTTTCCTCCCACCACATTTTGTTGTGACAAAGGGGGAAAAGTAGAAATTAGATTTAAGAAGTATTTTGAACTCATTATGTACTTCTTTATTTTACCTTTCTTTTTTTGTTTGAACCATATGAATGAATTCTCTTGATATTATGAACGAAGAAAATATATTTTGGTTCAAAAAGCCCTATTAATGGATGCAAAAATTAAGGGGGAGCTTTTTAACAAATGAACTTTAAATTATATCTTATTTAAATCAGAATCAAAATTAAAATCTAATTAACATTTTGTCATCTCCAAAAAGGGGGAGATTGTTGAGACAAAATTCTAAATCAAGTGTTTTGAAAATAAACAAACAAATTAATTAAACTCTAATCATGATTCTGACTATGTTGATATTTAACTTGTGTTCTTGAGTATTTTATTCAAAGATATGTGATCAAATACATTCATACAAAAATCAACAATCACACCATGATATAAATCAAAGAAACATTCTGCCTTAACTAAACTGGAAACTAATTACAATATCATTCTAGGTAATCAAGATCATTCTCGTTTATAAAAGTAACATTCTAGTTTATCAAGATCATACTGGTGAGTTCGTTTTAAGGACAAAAGTATAATGAATCATTCCCATAATCTAGATCTTAAGATAAACGAATATCAAGGCTACTCAAAACTATACTCAAGCCCAAAAGTCTAGCTAAAAGCCCAAAGAAGCAAAAAAAAAAAAACATCAAGATCTATGACCAGATCAATCTCCAGATTGATGAGTTATGAACAACTACAGTTATGACAACAAGGATGAAAGGACACTGCTGCTGCACCTTTTGCAGAAAGCTCAGCATGCCTCTGAGACAAAGAACTAACACTAGACAGCTGCTAAATCCTTTAGCCACGATTTCCATTCAACACAAAACCAAGAACGTTCTAGTTACAAAGAACGTTCTGCATTAAATAGCGCACATGTCTATTAAATATCACTCTAAGTAGATGTTTGTCTTCAAGTTTAGTAACGGCTATAATGAGTCATTTCTAGCCTTCTCCATGCCTATAAAAGAAACATCCAGGTGAAGACAATAGCAAGAGTTTTCAGTGCAATCATTTCATCACTAAAACAATCATACTCGAGCAAACAAAACTCTTCAATCAAGAAAAAACTCCAGCTTTCTCTTACTATATTCAAGAAACTCTTTATTGAGTTATTGTTGATAATTAATCTCAAACAAGTGTTGAGTAAATTCTGATCCTACAAACTTCTATAACTTCATTTGAAACTCAAGTCTATCTCTTAAGATAGTTTGAGTATATTGTAAAAATTATTTTAGTGATTGAAGGTACCTTGTAAAAATCCTTTCTAAACTAAAAGGTAACTGTAAAAATCCTTTCAAGATTGAAAGGTGAATGTTGTAACTGATAAAGAGTGATTAAGAAAGATTGTGTGAAAACAAGAACGTTCTTGTGTGAAGCACATTAGTGGAATAAACTCACAAATTGTGACGATTGGACGTAGTCTACCTTGGGTGAACCAGGATACATCATTGTGTGATTTTCTTATTCTATTTTTTATTATTTCTCACTCACTATCACTGATCAGGTAGAAATAATTTGTTTCATTTGTTTTTAACTAACCAAGAACGTTCTGGATTTTTATGTCTAACCAAGATTGATCTTGGGTTAATTTAAATATCCTTGTAAATGAATTATATTTATTTTAAAATTTCGATTAATTTTTATAATTTTGAAAACTAATTTATTAAATTATATTAAAAGACAAAACTACCTTTGTGATAAAATCATAAAAAAATATTTAAATTAATTATTAATACTTCATTTTTAAGTTTAATATCAAATTATATTAATTATTTTTATATTTGATTAGATTTATATTTTTATATTTTATAAATTGTTTTTATATTTTATATATTTTATAAGGGTGATTAAGTAAATTATTGTTCTTATCATATTATGTTGGTTTAATCCAACTTATATTCAAGACAGAAATTTCAACTAGAGAGACATGATAAGATAGAGTTCTTGATTAACTTATCATATTCTTCAGTTCCTGCTTAAGTTCTTTAAGTTTTTTTTTTCTTTTCTGATTTGATCTTGTAAGTTATATTTTGTTTGCAAAGTTATCATTTATGTTCTAATCCTTTTGTACAAATAATCTATTTAAACATTTCCATTAAAAAAATGTCATATGTCCGTTAAACATTTCTATTAATTTTTTAAGAATTAATTTTAATTAAAAATAAAAATATTAAATTAAATTGTCAGAGTTCATCTTCTTCTCCATTCTCTTCTTCACTTCAAATTTCATAATGATAATAACACAAACTGTAGAAAAAACGAATGCATATGAGACTATCAAAATAAATTGTTACGACAAGTTGTATTCCTCCTTCATCCACATCAGTTTTTGAGATGAAGTTGGGAGAGAAAAAAGAAAAAGCAAGATTTTTAGTGAGTAAGAGTTTGTGGAAAAGGAAGATGGATATATGGTAGGAGGGAAGAGTAAAAGTTAGATATGAATTTGAAATTGAAGTGTAGAGAAGGAAAAAAAAAATAGATGTTACTCTTAAATTTGAATCCACTGTTTTAATTGGTAAAGTAATAAAATTAAATGAACATAGTGATGTTCAATGTTTTTATTTCTTATTTTATGCTAATTAATTTCAAACTTGTTCCTTCCTTTTTTACTATTTTCCATTTTTCAATTCATTCAAACTTGAATCTACAATTTTAATTGCCAAAATGTTAGTATCATCAACCAATTTGGAATGCATGATTTTACAAATTTTTTATTTTTTTGATTTTTCTAGGTTTAGGTTTGGAAGATGAGAGAAGGAAGAACATGAATCTCATGAGAACAATGTGAGTCATCATATTGTCACATGTATTTTTTTTTTTAACGGAACTATTAAAAAATGATATTTGTGCAAACGAACTAGAACATAAAGATTAATGTTGCAAACAAAAAATAACTTCAATGACCAAATTAGAAAGAAAAAATCTTAAAGAACTTAAGCGAAAACTAAACTAAACTTAAAGTACTAAAAATACAATTTAGCCATGAAATTAACAACGTTTTAAAAATCGGCCCGAAGGTCAAACTAGCAAGACCTCCAAATTATGGTTTAATTGATTAACCAGCAAGACCTCCATTTTACTTTTGGCTGTAATTAATAATATTTTTTCTTTTATACTCTTAAAATCCCAAATTTTATAGGACTAAACCAATCTAAATTTATTATTTTTTAATGTGTCAAAGAACCAAAGTTCAAGGACCGAGGGAGTAATAAATAATAAATAATAAATAAATGTAGTATTGAGTAATTACGAGTAAAAGAGACTCAAAATATAGAAAAATCATATGCCTTCATGCTCCCTTAATATTGTGTAGCTGTTTACTTTATATATATATTTTCATCTTTTTCTATTCTGAATATATGTAGTTATAACAGAACATGACTTGCATTAAACTTTCTAAATATGATATCCTGTCTTTTTGTTTTTTCACAGATATGCTTTGAAAAATAATGATAATATTACAATTATGTGAAGGAAACAAGAGTATTGATGATGAGAAGCAAGAGATTAGGAGCAGAGAGGAGGGGGATAATTTTCGTTTTATGTGAGGGTAAAAAATGAAGGACAACCTTCTGTATTACAGCACCTCACACATTCAGAGATAAAAAATGTTGTTTACTCATGAAATTAACATGTATCCTACCACTTTGAAAAATGTCCCACTAAGTAGATAGAGGCCCACTTATTTAAAGAGACTAATGTGAATTTTTTTACCCTCCCAATTCCTAAGGGTATCATAATCCATTCAACATTGTCATTTATCCCACATGCAAAGATAAACTCAGTCCAAATTGAGAAGAAAAAAAACTAAACAAATCCACAAAATTGATGCTGAGTAACAGGTTTATATATCTGTAGATGACAGCATCAAACGAGTAAGAAACTGAACTAAACACCAATAATATTCTTCAGCAACTCTAAAATACTACAGTGCATCTTTAAAAGTATTCAAACAACGGAGAAAAATGCAATGGCAGCAAAGTGATGGGTATGACCAGATGAATAACCCTCCTTATTAGAATTCCCTTTTCTTCATCCCTTGTATACCCACCAAGGTAACCAATAACTAAAGTAATCATCTTGGCTTTGCAAATTCAATAACATTTAGCCATAAAATATTAACTTCTATGAATATCTAACAGCTCAAGAACATAAACTAACCTACAGTAAACCAACATTAACAAACTCAAGAAAGCTAGGGTTGAAAATTGCACAAAAGCTTTCTAAATGCAACAATCAATCAGAAAATTGAAAATAGGACACCTATGAATGCCAAAAAATTAAGAAAACAGGTCATCTGTGGAATGCACAAGATCTCCCCACGTACAAAAGAAACTATCTCATCCTAAACTCGAGGAGTTCTCCACTTGATAACTAGAAGTGTTCCTATCAAAAATCCAAACTAACAAAGCGACATGGCAAAAGCTGGACCTATATCAGATCTGACAAGTAGGACAAGTAGAGTAACATGATAATTTCAGGTGAAAGATGGACTCATAGTTTCTAGACTCACTGCATTTTCACTGCAATTTCGACACAATTCCAAACAAGTGCTTAAAAGGAAAACAAAAATATTGCTACATAGCACTATTACCAATACCCTACTTATTGAATAAATTGAAATTAAATGTCAAAATTGCTAGTACCAAACTTACCCTATGTTCGGAGATCTAAAAATAGATGAATTGGAGTTGTTTGTTCACATATACTATAAAGGCTTTCAGGATTAGTTTGCATAAAAAGATGTGTAGTAAAGCACACAACACTCTAACTATTGTGTATCTCAATGACTCGGTGTTCTGAAGTACAACAATAGGAATAGACAGAAGATCCATAGTCCCCATGTGAACTAGTTTCAATACTACCCTCACACATAAGTACTTCTCCTTCCATCTACAAACTGCTCGAATCGAAGGTACTAAATTCAAATTGATCCAAACAGAAAATCCAGCACCAGAATTCGGAAACTATTATAAAACACAGCAACATAGTAGAGCAAACCCGCAAGTCCATAACCTGATAAAGAGTGAACGAAAGACTTGTACCCCACAAATATAAATTACTACTATTACTTTTGCTGACATTATTAGCCTTGTTTAGATTAACAACTTAGTTAAACACTTGTAGCAAAAGTGTTTATCATATAAATGTTTATGTATAAGCTATTTCTGTAACAAAAGATAAAACAAAGTCAAACTATTTTTATATAAGCTATGAGCTGTTTTCATAAGCTATCCTAAAGAGCTTAGAGAAATAAGCTGAAAACAGGTTATAGACATCATAAACTATTTCCATAGACTCTTCCAAATAATCTCATAAGTGCTTATGCCATAAATAAGCTCAAACAAATAACCCAAACAAACACTTAAGCGATATGTGCCAATCTTAAAGTGTAAGCTGAATCAACTCAATAAGATCTACCCATATTCCATGTCAATGACTAGCAGCTTGGAACATTTCAATAATTTGAACGTAAAAGAACCAAGATAATAATTTAGGTTGAAGGTTCTCTCAGTTTGAAACATTATAATGAGAGCTTCAATTTTCAACCGAAAGATAACAACCGGCTAAACCGTTTCCATGCTCCATAATCATCATTAAAAAAAAACACCACACCGCAATCAACAGAATTAGGTTCACACAATTGCAATTGCAACACAAGCATACATGAATCCTATGAGGAGCAGATACTGACGCAGATACTAGACTCCGACACCGGTAACAATTAGAGAAAATAAATTAACTGAATCTAATCAAAGTGTCGGTGTCGGACACCGGGGCACGCCTTCGATCAGAAATGTTGTGCTACAGAGCATGAATCCATATCGAAAAATGTCCAACCCAAGGTTAATTTTTATCACTCAATGATTTCTTTTTTATCAATTAACACTCAATGATCAAAATCCAAAGAGAACGATTTCAAATTAGTAAATCCACATAAAAAGCATCAAGATAAATTCTAGCTTTATTTTCAATTATTCCTCCAAACACGCATAATAACTAATCTAAAGCCATGTAAAACTAACAAAAGCATTGGAACCAGAACATAACACTGGAATGCCTTATCCACATTCAAACAAAAAAGATAATAATAACATCAAGCGAGTCAACAATCTCATCTTAACAAGCATGTGCAAAAATTAAAGAAATTAAAGTTCCACCTTATTAATTTTTCGTCTTTAACCTAACCGTTTCCGATCCGAATAATAACTCATCACTATTCAGAGGATTCGGTATTAGCGTTTGCAGCAGCTTCGATCTTGAGACGTTCGAGGGCTTTTTCATGAGCCCAAGTTTCGATGGTTAAATCGGGCTTAGCATTAAGCCCAACACCAAGGATGACGATAGTGAGGAAGCTAGTGATGTAGCAAGGAAGTTCCCAATCTTCCCATTTACGTGACTCACCTGGAGCGAGGGGTGTTCTGTTGAAGGGGTATCCCTTGGGTCTTTCTTCGTGGCCTGGACTTGTCCATCGGCTTGCGCCGGAGCTTGAGCCGCCGCGGATACGGAGAGATGAGAGGAGGCGCTGGCGGAGCATGGTTGGAGTCGGCATCGTAGAGTTTGTTTGATTTGATCCCTCTTGTGTGTGAGAGAGAATGGGAAAAAAGGAGTGAGACGGGCTCAACAAAATCGATAGTAATTGGGAGAGAATGATTTTTTTTAGAAAGTATGTTTGGGCTTATAGCCCTTCAAAGTATGTTTGGGCCTATATATTGTTAATGGAAGGAAAATTAATTTTTGTACCCCTCAATTTGTTTTGTACCCCTTCAATTTGTTAAAAATTTAAAATTACCCCTTTATTTTCATTCAGTAAATGGTAAAAAAAAATTAATCTAAAATCTCACCCCTTAACCAAATTTCCACGTAATTATTTTCCCCAAAAAATCTGGTACACAATTTATAACTACAGGAAATTTCAAAACTAAGAAATTTCCTGTTAACAAATTGTACTTTCGGAAATTTCCCCAACAAATTTTCGGTACGTTATTTATACTACCGGAAATTTCAAAATTTTGAAATTTCCGGTAGTTACTAATTTCAAAACTCAGGTTTGTATTTTTTTTTTAATTTAATTTAATGTATTTTTCTTGGACGCACCCTCTTATTTTTCTGTTAAATGTATTTTGATTTTTTAAAAATTTATTATTATTTTGTAAATTAAATTAACAATATTTTATTTTTGTTATTATTATTTATTAGATCGAAATAAAAATAGGAGGAGTTGTTAACAAAATAAAATTGTGTTGCTATTTTATTTGCAAAATATTAGGAATATGTTATTTGTTTTAGCATAGTCAACAGTTCTAAGTTTGATGTATTTTATTTGATTTTATTATTATTATAATTATTAATTTTTATTTATTATATTTATCTGCAAAACAAGAGACAATTGTTAAAATAATTAAAATTTATCTACAAAATAGGAGAGAGTTGTTAAAATAATATAACACGTTAGTTGTTTAGGCACATTTAGTCAACCACATCTTGTTTCTTCAATTTAATTTAATGTATTTTTATTTTATTTTAGTAATATAATTTTCTTTTTATTATTATTAATATTAATAATATTATTAAAATTTATAATATAATTTAATCATTTTAATTTATTAAAACTTATAATATAATTTAATCATTTTAATTTAATCATTTTAACTATAATCATTTTTTAATTATAATTATAATTATTAATTATAATAATAGTAATTAAATGTAAAATTAATTTATAATTTATTAATGTATTTTATTATTAATATTTTTATTTTTTAAATAATTTAATTAATTTTAATACCGGAAGTTTGAAATTTCCGGTAATTATGGGTACAAAAACTAATTTAGGGGTACAAAAACTAATTTTCTGATTGAAGTATTTGTGCCCCGTTGATGTTCATCCAATCTCATGTTTAGTACAAATTCCTAAATTCTAATCATAATCTATCATGCACCTCACCTGTACTTTTCATTTTTGTCCTTTTTAACCATTTGAAATATTTTTCGAAATACAAGTAAATTCCTAAATATTTTTCGAAATTCCTAAATTCTAAGAAGATATATTTTTGTCCTTTTTAACCATTTGAAATATTTTTCAAAATACAAGTAAATTATTTCTCTCCATTTTCAAAATTTTGGTTAAATTTCAAAGTTTTGAAATATAAAGTCTTAGTTTCGTTAAATAATTTTTTTGAAAATATGTATGAATGTGAAACTTCTGAAGTGCAATTTTTTCAAAAGTTTAAAATAATTCAAAACCTTATATGAATGTGAAACTTCTGAAATGCAACTTTTCGAAAAGTTTAAAATTTTTTTTGAAACTTTGGATGAATGTCCAACTTTCAAAATGCAATTTTTCTATTTTTTTTTTTTTTAAATTTGAAACTTTGGATTAATGTGAAACTTCTTAAATGCAATTTTTTTCTAAATCTTAATAAAATTTCAAAAATTTAGATGAATGTGAAACTTCGAAAGTGCCATTTTTCCAAAAAATTTGAAACTTTGGATGAACGTGAAATTTCTAAAATGCAATTTTTCAAAAGTTTAAAAAAACTTCAAAATTTTGGATGAATATGAAACTTTCGAAATGCAATTTTTCCATTATTTAAAAAAAAAAATCAAAAATTTAGATAATTGTGAAACTTCTAAAATGTAATTTTTCCAGAAAAATAAAAATTTAAATTGTCGAAATCTTACAAATTTTGAAAATTTGAACTATCAAGTAAAATGGTCTTTTGACATGCTTTGGAGGTGGGAGGTAATAGTAGATTTCTCAAATTCTAATTTATCCCTAGCTTTTTGAAATATCTTTTTTTTTTCTTTCAAAAAACTCTTCCACCACCACGAGATTTCAAATGTGTAATGGAGGGTTCAATTTAAGTTTTTAAAACACGTTTGGAATCTAATAGGTGAGAGGATTTTGTGTTCAAGAAAATTTAATTTGAATATTCCAAAATAGAATTTTGTGGGGTGGGAGATGTTAGAACACAAAACCCTCTAATGGCCACAAGATTTTAGTTGTGTTTTGAAAAATAATTTTTCAAAACACAAATTCTATTCATGCAATTTTTTTAAATTTTATTTTATTTATTAGGATGAAGAATAATTTGATTTACAAATATTTGTGAGGAAGGGGTATAATTATAACAGTAGGGGATACATTTTTCTCGTTGTTGAAATAAAATTCAAATTTCATGTAACAAAATTTTGGGTGCTCTTTTCTATCACTACTCAAAAACTCATCATGAATTAATGTAATCAAAATTTGTCCTCTATTGGTATAGGCCTTGACTAGAGCTGGGTAGTTTTCTCTTGTGGTGGATGTGTTCTTGTGGTTTTTTTGTCTATCCCTTGTGGTGCTAGTGATCTTTTCCCTCCTACTCTTGTCTCAGTGCCTCTCACTCATTCTCTCCGGTGGGGGTCTTCTTAGGCTAGTCTTGTTATTTTTTTCTTCATCTGATTTTGGTTTTCTTGGTGGTATTTCTACTTTAGGATCTCTTATCCTGCCTTTTTCCTTTTGCTCTGTGATGAATCCTCCTAATTCGATCACTCATTTCAAGTCTGGTCAGGTTGTGCAATCATAATATCATGGCCCCATCTTGGAAGTCTAACTTATTTGAGATTGAATCTCAATGAGCCTTTCATGAAACCTTTCATTCCAAGTTCTTATGTCAATAAAAGTGAAGTACTTGTCAATGCAAATACACGTGAATAAGATATTCAAGAAATCACACAACATGATATTATTGAGGAAAAAATCTTTTTGATATACGTTTTAATGACAACAAACCTTATGAAATAAATGATTAAGTTTTATGAATGGTAATCTACTAATGATTGCACTTGAGTTTTATTTAAGGAATATGAATTGCATTAGTGAACAAGCAAGAAGCCATTCACTTCATCCAAGTGCATAAAAATTGATGACAAGATCATACTAAAGAGGAAACAAAAATATACAAACAGAACTAAGAACGTTCTTGACAGAAGTTTGAAAAACGAAGAATGTTCTCCACTGTTCTAAAACAACAAGAATGATCATATCCTCATTTAAGGAAAAGAAAGCTCCTGAGATTTACAAATGCATTTCTAGTATTTCACTAGGAATATACAGAGCTCATATCAGCAAAAGAATCACACCAAAAAACAAAGGGAAAAACCTAGGGATCATGAAAAAAACCAACCAAGATCATTCTCCAAATTTAAGCAAGAATCAAGAACGATCTTGAGTTGATACTTCAACATATCTCTAAGATGTCTGCACACATGATAAAGGGATCATGAATAACTGTCAAAGATGGCTGACAAAGAAGCTTATAGTTCAGCATTCTTCAAAGCAGAAAACGAAGAATGTTCATACAAGAACATTCTTGCGTTAAGGCAGATTAATGGCTAAGATAAGCAAGTACAGTCAAAATAGAAATGATAAAGTCACTGCATCACTGACACACGTATAGAAAAAAAAGTTTGGCACACAACAGCAGTCAGAAGTTCAAAATCTAGCAAATCACTCAAAACAGAAAACGAAGAACGTTCTTGTTTTCACAACTTTAATCCAAGAACGTTCTGGTTTACAACGAACAAAATCTACTGTAATTTAAGATCGATATGGGCTACGAAAGTACATCTATCTACACTACAAATCATCAGTATTCATTACTGAGGAATTTAATAATCTACGCAAGATCGTATTGGATAGATTCGATCAAAGAGGATCAACAAAGGCAAAACAAAACATCAAAATCAATCTCCAAATTAGTGAGTTGTGAGCAAGGACAACCATGACAGCAAGGACACTACTGCTGCACCTTTTTGCAGAATGCACATCATGTTTCTAAGACAAAGCACTGACACACAACAACTATCAAAATCCAGCACTCATACAAAACAGAAACCAAGAATGTTCTTATTTTACAAAAGAACATTCTGGTTATTCTTTTTTGAAGGTAGAATTAAAGGCAGAAACATGACATACAAACAACTGTCAAAAGTTCTAAAGTCTAGCTATTACCAAAAAACAGAAACGAAGAACGTTCTTCGTTTGTCAAGAACGTTCTGGACATCAATATAAACACATGTTTAATTGCTTTAAAATATATCTTACACTTGGGAAGTGTGTCCAACGGCTATATTCATTTTAAACTGAATATTCAAAGCCTTTTATCATGTATAAATTGAAAATCAATTGGAAGATGAAGGCAAGAGTTCAATCTACAAATCTACCAACACTTGTTTAAGTAATAACAAGTCAAAAACTTTTCAAACAAACTCCAGCTCTCTTCACTATATCTCTGGATCATTATTTACGGAGTTTGTCTTTCATTTATCTCAAACAAGTGTTGAGAAGTTTCAAGATCCAAACACTTTTATCATACACATCATTTGCAACTCAAATCTATCTTTTATGTTAGATTGAGTGTGTTTGTAAAAATCATTTCAAGGTTGAAAGGTGATTGTAAAAATCCTTTCAAGACTAAAAGGTGATTGTAAAAATCCTTTCAAGACTGAAAGGTGATTGTAAAATCCTTTCTAGTTTGAAAGGTAGTGATGTGTGATAGATCATGGTTGATCTGGACTGGTGGTGTAAAAACTAAGAACATTCTCCATTTTGAACACTTAATGAAAATCTCACGGTTGTGAGGACTAGACGTAACCCACTTTGGGTGAACCAAGATATATTGCTATGTGAATTATCTTTCCCTTATTTCCATTTATTTATCACTCACTTAGCACTGATCACATCGTGAAGTTTTTATTGTTATATTACTAACAAAGAACGTTCTCCTTTTATTGTTTATCAAACCAAGATCATTCTTGAGTTAATTTAAATTTAACACAGGAATCAAAATTTTAAAAGGATCACAATTCACACCCCTCATTTCTTGTGATTGACATTGCTACTTCAATTAGCATCAGAGCACTGCCTCTAAAGTTAAGCACCTAACAAGTGTTAGAGAAAAAGATTCAGGAAGAAGTAATGTTAGAAGCCAACATGTGCTTAATGGAAAACTTAGAAAATAATGAGGTAACCATCTCTGAACTTTGTCCTTTATGTGGACAAATGGAAAAAGAATTTGATAATCTTTTATGTGATTTAAACTTTCTTGCTCAAAAATGTGGTTTATTAAAAGAACACCTCCGTAAAGAAAAAGAGAAAGCCCAAGCTATGAATGAAGAACTCGGAAAGTTCATTCAAAGATTGCAACAATCTAATTTAAAAATGTTTAAGCAACAAAAAATTCTCAATGAGATGCCCATACAAAATCATCTTCCAGAATGTTTTGAAACTAAGGAAGAAAATACCTGTTTAAAAATAGAAGTTCATGAATTGAAAAATGACTCAACTAACTTGGTAAACAAGTTGATTTTACATTTAGAGTTTTGATGTTAACAAAAGTATTGTATGAGAACAATATATTTGACTTCAAAGAGTATGAAAGAAGATTCATGTTTTTGAAGAAAATCTAAAATAAGATTTGATTCAAATTTATAATTGAAGAAAATCTTAAATAAGATTTGATTCAAAATTATAGTTGATGAAAATCTAAAATAAGATTTGATTCAAATTTATAATTGGAGAAAATCTTTGACCAAATTGAAAAGAAAATATGGTCAAGATTTGAAGAATATTTGAAGAATATTTGATCAACATTTAATTGAAGATTTGAAGAATATTTGATCAACATTTAATGAAGATTTGAAGAATATTTGATCTACATTTAATGAAGATTTGAAGAATATTTGATCAACATTTTAATGAAGATTTGAAGAATATTTGATCAACATTTAATGAAGATTTGAAGCATATTTGATATGAAGAATTTACAAGGTCAGTCTACACAAAATAGGAACAAAATCATTCTGAATAATTTACAAAGTCAATCTACAAAAAATAGGAACATAATCAATTTGAAGAATTTACAAACTCAATCTAAACAAGATACAATTCAGAATTAAATAAGGACTAATTGAAGCCCAAATTTTCACTATAAATAGACACTCAAGGCTGAAGGAGTAAAGCATCGAAAAACATAAAAGAGTAGAAGAACTCAAGCTCAAAGTTCTCAATTCATCTTAGAGTTCAAAGAGAGAAACACTTGTTCAGGTGAGAAATATTTTCTGAGTGTTCTTTTCTTAAAGTGTGAGAGTTATTATTATTATCATCTTTGTTAGAAGCAACTACTCAAGTTTCAATCTCTTGTATCCAACCCGATAGTGGTTTAGTTCCTTCTTCAATCTGGGATCGTCAGGTTGTTAGGAGAAGACTTGGCTTGTAGGGTCAAGGTGGTTAGTTCCTCAAAAGTCTGGGGTTGTCAGGCTGTTCGGGAAGACTGGCTTGGAGGGTCAGGTGCTTTGTAATTCAAGGTTTTTGAATTAGTGGATTAAAGCCTTCTGAATGAAGGGACTGGATGTAGCCAAGTTAGTGGTGAACCAGGATAATTCTACGCGTCAAATTATTTATGCTTTCATTGATTGCTGCCTCTAAATTCGATTGCTTCTACTCCAAGTAAGTCACCAAAACCAAACTAATTTTTAATTATTTATAAATTATCAAAAAGTTATCAACTTTGTGCAAACACAATTCAACCCCCCTTCTCGTGTTCGCACCTTCAATTGGCATCAGAGCTCGGTCTCAAGGCTGAGCACTTTACAGTGTTTGAGAAAAGATCCAAGGGTTCAATATGTATGGATTCAGTGAAGAAGCTGCTGGAGGAAATATCAACAGACCACCTCTGTTTGATGGAGAACGTTTTGAGTATTGGAAAGACAGGCTGAGAAGTTTCTATATTTCACAAGATCCTGAACTTTGGGAGTTGGTGGAAGATGGTTATATTGCTCCGAAGAATACAGATGGTATTGAAATTCCAAGAAAGGAGATGAATGCAGATCCGAAGAAGATGTACAAGATGCATCATAAGTCTAGAACATTCATGATAAATGCAATCACCTTCAAGGAGTTTGACAAATGCACCAACAAAGAGACAACGAAAAGTATTTACGATAGTCTGATTCTAACCTATGAAGGAAGCAAGCAAGTTCAAGAAGCAAAGGCCAACCTCCTAGTCAAAAAGTATGAGTTGTTCAAGATGGAAGAAGATGAAGATATTGAAACAATGTTTTCCAGATTCCAGACCCTAGTCTTAGGATTAAAGGTACTTGAGAAGAGTTATACTATTGCTGATCATGTGAAGAAAATTCTTAGGAGTCTGACAAGTAAGTGGAGACCTAAGATCACTGCCATTCAGGAAACAAAGGATCTGAATACTTTAAGGCTGGAAGAATTAATCAGCTCTCTCAGATCACATGAAATTGAGCTTGAAGAAGATGAGCCCAAGAAGAAGAACAAGACTTTGGCCTTGAAATCTAAGCAGAAGAAGGTTCTAAAGGCAACATCAGATTCAGAGGATAGTCATTCAGAAAATCATAATCTGAACTCAGAGGAAGAGGAGATTGCTTTCATAACCAGAAAAGTTCGAAAGATGTGGCACAACAGAAAGAAGAAATTTCCCCAAAGATATTCCAAGCAATCTAACAGAGGAAATAGTGATAAATATGACAAGAAAAGCATCATCTGCTATGGTGCAATGAACCTGGGCATATCAAGTCAGAATGTCCAAATATGGAGAAAGAGAAACACCAAAGGAAAGATTCCAGACCCAAGAAGAAGAGTATGATGGCTACATGGGATGATTCTGAGGAATCCTCTAACGATGAACAAGCAGATTTAGCTATGATGGCTCATACCAACTTTACCTCTGGATCCAACACATATTCTGACTCTGGAAGTGAATCAAAGATGAAGAAACTGAGGTATTTTCTGAATTTACTCGATCTGATTTAATTATTGCTATAAACGATTTTTTAAATATTAATCACAAATTGTCTTTAAAACTGAAAACACTTAAGAAAGAAAATATTAATCTAATTGAAAATGTTAATGTTTTAAAGAATTAAAGTACTGAATTTAAAATAGAAAATACAAATCTGAAAATTGATATTACTGAACTTAATATAGAGAATGCAAATCTGAAAACTGATATTACTGAACTTAGGACAAATAATGCAACTCTGAAAGTGATATTATTGAACTTAAAACAGAAAATGCAAATTTGAAAACTGATATTGCTGAACATAAGGTTAAAAATCTAACTCTGAAAAGTAATTATAGTTCAACATCAATTGAAAATACCATATGTAACTCTGATAAGCATGAAGAAGTATTTCAAGATTTTATTGATAATGGTATGGAAAGAAGCAAGTATGCATCTATGATTTTTGGGGTTAGTAGGAATG
This sequence comes from Cicer yamashitae, assembly GCA_037974755.1. NCBI lineage: Eukaryota > Viridiplantae > Streptophyta > Magnoliopsida > Fabales > Fabaceae > Cicer > Cicer yamashitae. Next base: position 28,289,752 of record JBBPBQ010020324.1, on the reverse strand, counting down.
GTAAAACAGGAATAGGATTTCAAGAAAAAGTAATTGAATCTAAGTTTATTCCCTCTGATGATATATGTATTATTTGCTATAAGAATGGTCACAATAAAATATCTTGTCCTATGCTAACCACATGGAAAGACAAGAAATCTTTAAGATCTAACAAACCAGGACCCAGCCAAATTTGGGTACCAAAAGATAAAATTGTTTATGTTGCAGATGTTCTAAGCAATCAAATTGAAACACCAGTCATGGTGCCTGGTCAATGGATGCTGGCAATATATGAAGACAAAAAGGTCTATGTTCCGAGCTCTACCAAACAGAAGCCAACTGAATCTGTTGGAAGAAGGATTGGTCAACATAATACTTATCAAAACCAGAACCATATGATGAATCAGAAATATCAAAAATATCTGGAGTATCAACAGACTCAAAACTGGCAGAGAAATCGCACATATTAACAGAACTGGAACTACCATAAGAATCAGAATTACCATCAGAGAAACCCGATGCATCAGTAGAAACAGAAGTGGCAGATTAAAAGTCAGAATCAGGAGACTTCTTTGAACACTCCAATCAAATTCATGAAGACTACAAACCTGGATGGGAATTCAAATCCCTTCATCCAGACTCTCTAATCAGAGAATATACAAACTCAGAATCTGAAAACCAGAAAAGAAGAACTAAGAGGGTTTTCATAGTGAGACTGAAATTGTTAACATATAGGTGATATCTTTCTTTAAATTTAATTATTGTTTGATATTATGTTTACTGTGATAACAAGAAGCTTGATCATAAAAATCAAGCTAGATAAGTATTTTGCAGGTTCTCAAGAATTTAAGAGGAATGATGTTTGAGATCTAGTACCTAGAACAAAGAAGAACATTATTGGAACCAAGTGGATTTTCAGAAACAAGCTAAATGAAAAAGGTGAAGTGATCAGAAATAAGGCAAGACTTGTCGCACAAGGCTATAGTCAGCAAGAGGGCATTGATTACACTGAGACATTTGCTCCAGTGGCCAGTTAGAAGCTATTCGTATCCTACTTTCTTTTGCTGCAAATAATTACATTACATTATTTCAAATGGATGTTAAAAGTGCTTTTCTAAATGGTTATATAAGTGAAGAAGTGTATGTTAAACAACCCCCAGGTTTTGAAAGTTTTGAATTTCCAAATCATGTTTTTAAACTTAGGAAATCCTTGTATGGTCTAAAACAAGCACCTAGGGCGTGGTATGATAGACTTAGTAACTTCTTGCTTAAAAATAACTTTGAAAGAGGACAAGTAGATAATACACTTTTTAGAAAATCAATAGAAGATAACATTCTTATTATTCAAATTTATGTTGATGACATTATTTTTGGATCTACTAATGGCACTCTTTGTCAAGAATTTTCTAAATTGATGCAGCTTGAATTTCAAATGAGTATGATGGGAGAACTTAAGTTCTTCTTAGCGATACAAATTCAGCAAAGTCAAAAGGGTATATACATTCATCAAACCAAATATACAAAAGAGCTTCTTAGGAAGCTTAAGATGAGTGATTGCAAACCTATGGCTACACCAATGCACCCTACTTGTTCACTTGAAAAAGATGATTCAGGCAAAAAAGTTGACCAAAAAAAAAACAATTCTATAGAGGAATGATAGGATCCCTACTTTACCTTACCGCTTCTAGACCTGACATCATGTTTAGTGTATGTGTTTGTGCAAGATTTCAAGCTGACCCTAGGGAATCACATTTAACTGTTGTTAAGAGAATCCTTAGATACAAAAAAGGCACTACTAACCTTACCTTGTTCTCCAAGAAATCTTCTAAGTACAAACTTAGTGGATACTGTGATTCTGATTATGCTAGAGATAAACTTGAGAGAAAGAGCACCAGTGGCAACTGCACATTTTTAGGTGACAACTTAATATCTTGGTCAAGTAAGAGACAAAACACCAGTGCAATGCCAACATCAGAGGCTGAGTACATTTCAGCAGCTGGCTGCAGTTCTCAACTACTTTGGATGAAACATCAACTGGAAGACTACAACATCCTAGAATCCAACATTCCCATCTATTGCAATAACACTTCTGCCATTTGTCTAGCCAAAAACTCTATCTTACATTCTAGAGCTAAACACATAGAGATCAAACACCACTTCATTAGGGACTTTGTTCAAAAAGGGGTACTAAACATTATATTTGTAGACACTAAACACCAATGGGCTGACATATTCACCAAACCACTACCTGAAGATAGGTTTGATTTCAAAGTAGTTTAGTTTTACACTAGTTATTATATTTTCTTATATTATGTTATATTTGTTTTATTCAAAAAAAAAGAAAAAAAAAGAGAGAAAAACAAAAAAAAGAAAAGAGAGAAAAAAAAAAAGAGAGAGAAAAAAAAAAAAAAAAAAAAAAAAAAAAAAAAAAAAAAAAAAAAAAAA
>JBBPBQ010020324.1:28236434-28287123 GCA_037974755.1 Cicer yamashitae | reverse complement strand
AGAAAAACAAAAAAAAAAAGAGAAAAAAAAAGAGAAAAAACAAAAAAAAAGGTAAAGAGGCAAAGTTTCACATTTAAGTCTTTTTATCTGATGACAAAAGGGGGAGAAAGATATTTGATAAAGTGGAGAGAAAATGATACTAAGACTTAGGGGGAGCCCTAAGTTAGGGGGAGTCAAAGAAATATAAAGAAAAGTTGTTATCAAAAATACAAGTTTTGTCATCATCAAAGAGGGGGAGATTGTTGGAACCAAGTTGGTTTTTCATTTAGAGTTTTGATGTTAAAAAAAGTATTTTATGAGAACAGTATATTTGACTTCAAAGAGTATGAAAGAGGATTCATGTTTTTGAAGAAAATCTAAAATAAGATTTGATTCAAATTTATAATTGAAGAAAATCTTAAATAAGATTTGATTCAAAATTATAATTGATGAAAATCTAAAATAAGATTTGATTCAAATTTATAATTGTAGAAAATCTTTGACCAAGTTGAAAAGAAAATATGGTCAAGATTTGAAGAATATTTGAAGAATATTTGATCAACATTTAATTGAAGATTTGAAGAATAATTGATCAACATTTAATGAAGATTTGAAGAATATTTGATCTACATTTAATGAAGATTTGAAGAATATTTGATCAACATTTTAATGAAGATTTGAAGAATATTTGATTTGAAGAATTTACAAAGTCAATCTACACAAAATAGGAACAGAATCATTCTGGAGAATTTACAAAGTCAATCTACACACAGAATCAATTTGAAGAATTTACAAACTCAATCTAAACAAGATACAATTCAGAATTAAATAAGGACTAAATTGAAGCCCAAATTTTCACTATAAATAGACACTCAAGGCTGAAGGAGAAAAGCATCGAAAAGCAGAAAAGAGTAACTCAAGCTCAAAGTTATCAATTCATCTTAGAGTTCAAAGAGAGAAACACTTGTTCAGGTTAGAAATATTTTTTGAGTGTTCTTTTCTTAAAGTGTGAGAGTTATTATTATTATCAGCTTTGTTAGAAGCAACTACTCAAGTTTCAATCTCTTGTATCCAACCCGATAGTGGTTTAGTTCCTTCTTCAATCTGGGATCGTCAGGTTGTTAGGAGAAGACTTGGCTTGTAAGGTCAAGGTGGTTAGTTCCTCAAAAGTCTGGGGTTAGGTCAAGGTGGTTAGTTCCTCTTGTAATTCAAGGTTTTTGAATTAGTGGATTAAAGCCTTCTGAATGAGGGGACTGGATGTAGCCAAGTTAGTGGTGAACCAGGATAATTCTACGCGTTATTATTTATGCTTTCATTGATTGCTGCCTCTAAATTCGATTGCTTCTACTCCAAGTAAGTCACCAAAACCAAACTAATTTTTAATTATTTATAAATTATCAAAAAGTTGTCAACTTTGTGCAAACACAATTCAACCCCCCTTCTCGTGTTCGCACCTTCAAAAGGTACATGTATCATTAGTTGAAATAATTTTGCATAGATTAAGTATGTTTGATATGTTGGAACCAAGTTGGTTTTACATATAGAGTTTTGATGTTAACAAAAGTATTTTATGAGAACAATATATTTGACTTCAAAGAGTATGAAAGAAGATTCATGTTTTTGAAGAAAATCTAAAATAAGATTTGATTCTAAATTATAATTGATGAAAATCTAAAATAAGATTTGATTCAAATTTATAATTGAAGAAAATCTAAAATAAGATTTTATTCAAATTTATAATGGATGAAAAATCTAAAATAAGATTTGATTCATATTTATAATTGATGAAAATCTTTGACCAAGTTGAAAATAATATATGGTCAATATTTGAAGAAGATTTGAAGAATATTTGAAGAAGATTTGAAGAATATTTGATCAACATTTAAGGAAGATTTGAAGAATATTTGATCTACATTTAATGAAGATTTGAAGAAGATTTGAAGAATATTTGATCAACATTTAATGAAGATTTGAAGAATATTTGATTTGAAGAATTTACAAAGTCAATCTACACAAAATTGGAACAGAATCATTCTGGAGAATTTACAAAGTCAATCTACACACAAAATCAATTTGAAGAATTTACAAACTCAATCTAAACAAAATACAATTCAGAATTAAATAAGGACTAAATTGAAGCCCAAATTTTCACTATAAATAGACACTCAAGGCTGAAGGAGAAAAGCATCGAAAAGTAGGAAAGAGTAACTCAAGCTCAAAGTTATCAATTCATCTTAGAGTTCAAAGAGAGAAACACTTGTTCAGGTTAGAAATATTTTTTGAGTGTTCTTTTCTTAAAGTGTGAGAGTTATTATTATTATCAGCTTTGTTAGAAGCAACTACTCAAGTTTCAATCTCTTGTATCCAACCCGATAGTGGTTTAGTTCCTTCTTCAATCTGAGGTCGTCAGGTTGTTAGGAGAAGACTTGGCTTGTAGGGTCAAGGTGGTTAGTTCCTCAAAAGTCTGGGGTTGTCAGGCTGTTTGGGAAGACTGGCTTGGAGGGTCAGGTGCTTTGTAATTCAAGGTTTTTGAATTAGTGGATTAAAGCCTTCTAAATGAGGGGACTGGATGTAGCCAAGTTAGTGGTGAACCAGGATAATTCTATGCGTCAAATTATTTATGCTTTCATTGCTTGCTGCCTCTAAATTCAATTGCTTCTACTCCAAGTAAGTCACCAAAACCAAACTAATTTTTAATTATTTATAAATTATCAAAAAGTTATCAACTTTGTGCAAACACAATTCAACCCCACTTCTTGTGTTTGCACCTTCATGATATGTGAAAGATAACTTTGTAAAATTGGTTTTAAAGTTATTATTTAAAACCCACATGTTTGAGGTAAGAAATACATCCTCATGTTTAAGTTTAAAGAAAAATCCTTATGTTTTATACTTAAATGGATTTCCAACTCAAAATCATTAAAAATTGAAAACAGATCATTCTGGTCACAACGGAGAACGTTCTCTGTTCGAGTCTATTTTAACAAACAACTCCAGATAATTTTGCATAGATTAAGAAGTATCATTAGTTGAAATAATTTTGCATAGATTAAGTATGTTTGATATATGAAAGATAACTTTGTAAAATTGGTTTTAAAGTTATTTTTTAAAATCCACATGTTTGAGGTAAGAAATACATCCTCATGTTTCAATTTAAAGAAAAATCCTTATGTTTTATACTTAAATGGATTTCCAACTCAAAATCATTAAAAATTGAAAACAGATCATTCTGGTCCCAACGGAGAACGTTCTCTGTTCGAGTCTATTTTAACAAACAGCTCCAGATAATTTTGCATAGATTAAGAAGTATCATTAGTTGAAATAATTTTGCATAGATTAAGTATGTTTGATATATGAAAGATAACTTTGTAAAATTGGTTTTAAAGTTATTTTTTAAAACCCACATGTTTGAGGTAAGAAATACATCCTCATGTTTCAGTTTAAAGAAAAATCCTTATGTTTTATACTTAAATGGATTTCCAACTCAAAATCATTAAAAATTGAAAACAGATCATTCTGGTCACAACGGAGAACGTTCTCTGTTCGAGTCTATTTTAACAAAAAGCTCCAGATCATTCTTCGTTTCTTCATCATGAAGAAGTTGAAAAATCAGCTTTTGAAATTGTACCTTCTGTCACTCATCAAAAAGTAACGGCTACCATGCTTATTACTGCCACATCATCTCTAACCAAATCATGTTTTTAAGAATTTTAAAAAAGAATTGTCATTTCTATAAGAAATGATCAAGGGAAATTTGAAACATCATTCTTCAAATAATTCTTTGATGAAAATGATATTTCACATGATTTTCTTGTCAAAGAACTTTCCAACAATATGAAACTGTTTTTTTTTTTAAAAAAAAAATTAGTTACAAGAAATGGCTAGAACAATTTTAAATGAATCAAGTGTTCAAAAATAATTTCGGGGGGAAGCCATAAAAATTGTTTGCCATGTTTTTAATCTTGGCTCTATTAGAAAATATTTTTAACATACCTTCATATGAATTGTTGAAAAATAGAAAGCAAAACATATCATACTTTAACATTTTTAAAATGTCATTACTATGTTTTGCATGACAAAGAAAGTATGAGCAAATTTGTTTTAAAATGTCATCAAAGTATATATTCTGAATACTCTACATTGTATAAATATTATAGAATCTGAAATCTCAAGGCCCAAACTTTAGATGAAATTATGCATATTATGTTTGATGAATATGTTGATTTTTATGATGAAAGATAGGATGGTGAAGAAAAACAATTACAATGTTAAATTTGGATAAATCACAAAGTTGATAATGTTCAAATATCATCTATGAAAACTCCAAAGTCTGATCATGGAGTGGCAAAACAAAACGGATCTAAGAGAAAGATCAAATTAAGCAAAAAGATAAATGGATGAGCATGAAGAGAATCTCCAAACTATTCGAACATTACTCGTTGTTGAACAAGATAACTAAAGGAGGTACACTTAATCCCAATTCTTATGATATTTGTATCATGATAAGAATGAATTATGACTTTAAAGTTTAATTGATTACATCACTCTTTGTCATTACTTGTACATGCATATGCCTAATTCCTATCTTAAATTCAACATGTTTTCAATCTTTGTTCCTACACTTTTTAGGAAGGTATAAACAAGTGTGCAAATAATCTAGTTTGATGTTCATAATTATTGTCCTTGTTATAAAGACATTTAAAATAAATTAGTGTCTTTAATAATTAGAAAAATGGTTGTTTTGTCAAGTCTAAATCATTGAATGTTTTTTTCACACTTTGCACAATAACATCTTTCAAATTATCATATTAAATGAATTAACATCATTTTGTGCAAATTCACCTCTTTATAACCCTAAAAGCATTCTCGATCATGTTCTCAAATTATTTTTCATGCATTGAGTAGTCTATACATTGCTTGATGATTGATTATAATTTTTTTTTGAATATGGCTTTAAAAAAATTGAGATTATAATGTGGCTTTTGAAAAAGATCATTCTTCAACATATTTTAAATATATATCCTTGTTTAGGATTTATTTTTTAAGGATTTCAACAAGAGAATATATGTTTGGTCTTCATGAAAATGATTTGTGTCTCTTGTTGCTTTGAAACTCAAAACTAATCCAAAAATATTATGGCATGACGTCAAAAATTGATACCTGAGCATTTTGAGGCATATTAATGTATATCCTTGCAAATGAGTCTTATTTGTTGCTTATTTCTTTTGTGAAAATTGATCTGAAATGTTTAAATATATTTTAAGCATAATAGATAGAAATAACAAAAATAAAAAAGTCTCATACACACTTACTAATGAAAGTAACCTTGACTTTGTGTGTTAATTTGTTTGTCTTATTGTTAATTTGTGTGTTTTCAAAAACTTAATGATAAATCATTTTTTAAGTGAGCAAATCTCTTGGTATATTTTTGATCCGTTTAAAAAATTAGTTTTTGAAAAATACAAACATTATTAGCATAAGAATATTTTGTAAAGAAATAAATTATATTTGACATGATGTCACATTAATCTTATTTTGCTTCCTTATATGCGCTCATTCTCTCTAGTTCTAAAAAATGAAAAATGAATCTATTTATAACAAGTAAGTATGATCATGTTCAAATCAAAATGTTGCCTCTTGTGAAAGAGGATAAAGAGCAAAGAGGCATCTTACTTGTTTTATAGAACTTTTAATTATTAAAGGGTATTAATTTCATAATATTAAAGGAGAGTTTTTAGAAATTTTTTTTTCTTAAAACTGAAGTCAACTCATTTTTTTTTTCTAAAAATGAGAAGAATATATATTCATTGAAAGATTTTCAAGTGTGTTAAAATGCTTGCATATGTTTGCATATAATTATGTCATATTGCTTTTCTTATTATTATCCATATCTTGATTGCAATATTGACTAAAATGATTATTGATCATCATACATGCTATGATCCTTGATGTTAAATGCCAACTTGACAAGTTTTTTATATGAATGCATTGATCAACCACATGATTTCTATGTGTAGTATACTCATGCTATTGCTCAATACATTTGTACTTCATTTTTATTTCCCAACCTTTTTGTGAGATGCCAATTAATGAAGAATGTTAAGAATTAACCTCTTGCATATGTTTAGGGGGAGTTTCATTAGAATGATAAGAATTAAACTCTTGCATGTGTTTAGGGGAGGTTAATTACATATCTATGAACATTCTTGCATTTTATTTATATCTATCCATAAAACTTATGATTTATTCAAAAGGTTTGTCATCATCAAAAAGGGGGAAATAGTTGAGGAAAAAACATTTTTGATATATGTTTTAATCACAACAAACCTTATGAAATAAATGATTAAGTATTATGAATGATAATCTACTAATGATTACACTTGAGTTTTATTTAAGGAAGATGAATTGCATTAGTGAACAAGAAAGAAGCTATTCACTTCATCAAAGTGTATAAAAATTGATGACAACATCATATTAAAAAGGAAGCAAAAATATACAAACTGAACGAAGAACGTTCTTGACAAAAGTTTGAAAAACGAAGAACGTTCTCCACTGTTCTAAAACAACAAGAATGATCATATCCTCTTTTAAGGAAAAGAAAACTCCTGGGATTTATAAACGCGTTTCTAGTATTCCACTAGGAATATACAGAGCTCGTATCAGCAAAAGAATCACTCCAAAATACAAAGGAAAAAAGCTATGGATCATGAAAAAAACCAAGCAAGATCATTCTCCAAATTTAAGCAAGAATCAAGAACGATCTTCAATGGATACATCAGAAGATCTCTAAGATGTCTGCACACATGATAAAGAGATCATGAATCACTGTCAAAGATGGTTGACAAAGAAGCTTACAGTTCGACATTCTTCAAAGCAGAAAATGAATAATGTTCATACAAGAACATTCTTGCTTTAAGGCAGATTGATGGCTAAGATTAGCAAGTACAGTCTGGATAGAAATGATAAAGTCACTGCATCACTCACACAAGTACAGAACAGAGAAGTTTAGCACGCAACAGCTGTCAGAAATTCAAAATCTAACAAATCACTCAAAATAGAAAACGAAGAACGTTCTTGTTTTCACAACTTTAATCCAAGAACGTTCATGTTTACAAAGTACATATATCTAAACTACAAATCATCAATATTCATTATAGAGGAATTTAATAATCTACACAAGATTGTTTTGGATAGATTCGATCAAAGAGGATCAACAATGACAAAACAAAACATCAAGATCAATCTCTAAATTGATGAGCTATGAGAAAGTACAGCGATGACAGAAAGGACACTATTGTTGCACCTTTTTGCAGAAAGCACATCATGTTTCTAAGACAAAGGACTGACACACAACAGCTGTCAAAATCCAACACTCAAACAAAACAGAAACGAAGAATGTTCTTATTTTACAAAAGAACATTCTGGTTATTCTCTTTTAGAGTCAGAATTAAAACATATAATTTTCCACATTCTAAACCACATATTAAGGAGTGTCAATATTGCTCAAACCAATGGTGAAGCCTAGAACTCGAGCTGAATGCCCAAAGGAGAAAAACAGCCTCAAGATTTATCTCCAAATTGATGAAGGACACAAGTACAACTTGGACAAATAAAGTACTGCATCGCTGACGCAAGTACAGAGAAACATGACATACAAACAGCTGTCAAAAGTTCTAAAGTCTAGCTGTTACCAAAAAACTGAAACGAAGAACGTTCTTCGTTTGTCAAGAACGTTATGGACAACAATATAAACACATGTTTAATTGCTTTAAAATATATCTGACACTTGAGAAGTGTGTCCAACGGCTATATTCATTTTAAACTGAAAATTCATAGCCCTTTATCATCTATATATTGAAGATCAATTGGAAGATGAAGGCAAGAGTTCAATCTACAAATCTACCAACACTTGTTTAAGTAATAACAAGTAAGAAACTCTTCAAGCAAACTCCAACTCTCTTCACTATATCTTTGGATCATTATTTTCGGAGTTTGTCTTTCATTTATCTCAAACAAGTGTTGAGAAGTTTCAAGATCCCAGACACTTTTATCATACACATCATTTGTAACTCAAGGCTGAAAGGTGATTGTAAAAATCCTTTCAAGGCTGAAAGGTGATTGTAAAAATCCTTTCTGGGTTGAAAGGTGGTGCTGTGTGGCATATCAAGGTTGATCTGGACTGGTGGTGTAAAAACCAAGAACATTCTCCGTTTTGAACAGTTAGTGAAAATCTCACGGTTGTGAGGACTGGACACAACCCACTTTGGGTGAAGCAGGATATATTGGTGTGTGAATTCTCTTTCCCTTATCTCCATTTATTTATCACTCACTTAGCACTGATCATGTAACACCCCGGCCATTCCCGTTACTGGCGATGCTACCTCACGACCTTCTCGCTCCCCCCTTTCCCACTGTTGGAAATCTAGCGAGTTTTTGCCTTCCGTGGGATTTGCCAAGATTAATGCTCCATTGACACACCTTACGAGGAAGAACCAAATTTATGCTTAGACTGAGGCGTGTGAGAAAAGTTTCCAACTGATGAAAGAAAAGCTAACTACGTCCCCAGTGTTAGTGTTGCCACAACCAGAAGAGCCTTACGAGGTTTATTGTGATGCTTCCTATCAGGGTTTGGGTTGTGTTCTGATGCAGAACAAACAAGTAGTGGCCTATGCCTCAAGGCAATTGAAGGCGCATAAAAAGAATTATCCCACTCATGACTTGGAGTTAGCTGCAATTGTTTTCGCATTGAAAATTTGGAGACACTATCTATACGGGTGTAGTTTTGATGTATTCAGTGACCATAAGAGTTTGAAATACTTATTTGATCAAAAGGAACTTAACATCAGGCAGAGGAGATGGATGAAGTTCATTAAAGATTATGAGTTCACGTTGCATTACCATCCATGGAAAGCAAACGTGGTGGCTGATGCCCTAAGCAGGAAGCGAGTTCATCTCTTGTTTTTATCAATAAAGGGGTTGGTGTTATTAGAGAAGTTTCGTGACTTGGATCTTTATTTGGATTCTGCATTGGAGAAACTACATTGTGGAATGATCGTTATAGATAGTGAATTGATGAATGAGATTAAAGTTCTCCAAGTTATAGACGTGTCGACTCAAGAGAAAAGGAAGTTGATCGAGGTCGATAAGGCACCTGAATTCAAGGTGGGCCGCGACGATATTTTGAGATGTAATGGACGTGTTTGTATACCCGACAATGTAGAATTGAGGAGGACAATCTTGGATGAGGCCCACAAAATCAAGCTGAGTATTCACCCTAGTACCACCAAAATGTATAAAGACCTTAAGCTGAAGTTTTGGTGGCCGGGAATGAAGAAACAAGTAGTAGAATATGTGGCTTCGTGTTTGACTTGTCAGAAAGCTAAGGTAGAGCATCAGAAGCCAGGGGGACTACTAATGCCATTAGATATTCCAGTATGGAAATGGGATAGTATATCCATGGATTTCGTGGTAGCATTGCCTAAGACTCAACGGAAGTTTGACTCCATTTGGGTAATTGTCGATAGGCTGACCAAATCTGCCCATTTCATACCCGGGAGGACTACTTATGATGTGACTAAGCTTGCAGAGATCTACATTGCTGAGATTGTCAGACTACATGGGGTGCCGTCTAGCATTGTGTCGAATAGAGATCAAAGTTCATTTCTCGTTTGTGGAGAGCATTACATGAGGCGTTGGGTACTAAGTTGAGATTGAGTTCGACCTATCACCCTCAAACCGATGGACAAACAGAAAGAACTATTCAGACCTTGGAGGATTTACTAAGAGCGTGTGTGTTGGATGAGCAAGGAAGTTGGGATAACATGTTGCCTCTCGTTGAGTTCACTCATAATAACAGCTACCATGCGAGCATTGGGATGGCACCGTACGAAGCCCTGTATGGGCATAAGTGTCAAACCCCCTTGTTTTGGTATCAGGATGGTGAGAACCTAATTGTAGGGCCAGAATTGGTACAACAGACCACAAATAAGGTCCGTCTGATCCAAGAAAGGATGAAGATAGCGCAAAGTAGACAAAAGAGTTATGCCGATCAACGAAGGAAACCATTGGAGTTTCAAGAGGGTGAACATGTATTTTTAAGAGTGACGCCTACTACTGGAGTTGGTAGGGCACTAAAGTCTAAGAAGCTAACTCCTAAATTCATTGGCCCGTTCCAGATCCTCCGACGTGTGGGTCTCGTAGCTTATCAGATTGCTTTGCCTCCAAATCTAGCCAAACTACACGACGTGTTCCATGTGTCACAACTGAGGAAGTACATCGCTAATCATTCCCATATTATCGTGCCAGATGATATACAGTTGGAGGAGAACTTTTCGTTTGTAGTTCCGCCGTTGAGCATTGCGGATAGGACTACTAAGCCCTTACGAGGCAAAGAGATCACCTTGGTCAAGGTGATTTGGGACCAAACGACTGGAGATGCAACCTGGGAATTAGAGGAAAAGATGAGAGAGCTCCTCCCTAATCTTTTCATGTCTAACTAGTTTCGAGGACGAAACTAAATTTAAGGGGGTGAGTATTGTAACATCCTCTAAAATTATTAATTAAAATAATTTGGATCTATAAATATATTTTCCAATATTAAATTAGGTGTGGTAATTATTCGCCTTGTTTGCCTTATTGTAGTAAAGTTTTTAGTAAGAATTATTTAGTAGATGTATTTTTATTTCTAAGGCAAGAAGAATTTGGGCTAAGGGTTATGGCTTGGTATCACACGGCCCATTTGAATGAGTAGGAAGTTGAGCTGGGAGTTTATGCCTTGTTTTTGATGAAGGTTAACTAATAATTGATGAAGGTTAACTAATAATAATAATAATAATAATAATAATAATAATAATAATAATAATAATAATAATAATAATAAGAATTATAATAATATTTTCTCCCTTCTATTCCTTATTCAGGCCCAACACTATCTACCCAATAATATTCACTTTAAATAGAAAAGAATACTGAAACCCTAGCCACAATCACAAACCCTATTTCACAAACCCTTTACAAACAAGATTCTGTAAAGAATACCAAAATCCTAGCCACCATCACCATCACCTCTTTTTCTTCGTGCATCAAAAGCTTGGAACTTCTTTTCCTTGTGAACAACTTCGTGGGGCTTAGAGATTTGTACTAGGAAGAAAAGCGGCCAAGGTAAGGGCTTTTCCCCACACAAATTATAGTTAGACCGTTGGTTGGATGGCATGAAATTAATAATTGTGATTGCTTGCTTTTTGAAAGGAATAATATGTAGACTAATGAATTAAAATAATGAAACCCCCAATCCTTTGTGTTAAGTTTATTATATAATATATGATTTTTGGAAGTAAAGTATGAATCTTGATGTTATATGTGATGAAGTTTTGATTTTTATGGCGAATATGAAGTAAAGTATGAATTTTATGTTATATGTAATAATGTTTTAATTTTTATAATGAATATGAAAGAAGGGTTGAATTTGTATGTTATATGTGACAAAGTTTTATGATGATGTATGAGTTGGAGTTGAATCTTGTTGTTATATATGTTAACATGTTAATCTTTATGATGGGTATGATACCAAGTCTTGATTTTTGTGTGTATGTGGTGGAAGTTATGATTTTCATGATTATTTGTTCATGGGTATGTGATCTTAGTGATATGTGAATAAGATGATGATTTTGAAAAGTGATTTGAATGCTTATGACATGATTCTTAGTGGGCTGTGTGGAAATATATCTCTTTGATAATATATCATCATATCATGTCATGGCATATGCATCTTCGTGGAAGTTGCCTTAGTGGCAGGTTTTTCCCCATTGGTATGGGTGATCTGTGTGGAAGTTGCCTTAGTGGCAGGTTTTCCCCATTGGTATGGGTGATTTTTCTATGTGGAAGTTGCCTTAGTGGCAGGTATATCCGGATCATATAGTTTTAGGAGCATGCATCATGTATATATTTTTGTTATGCAATTTATTGGTTTGTGTATTTTTCTTTTAAATTGGAAGTTTTACTTTTATATATTTTGTGTTATTCTTCTATATGTTTAACTTTGGTTTGATGTGGATGATGGATAAAACCGACCCTTACAACAACATTTTAGGTACTAATGAGTTCGAGGAGAATCAAGAGTAGTTGATGAGTATTAACGTGCGACGAACGGGGGATAAAAATGGGTTTTCAATATAATTTTGTAATGATAGGATTGTCGCGATACTTCTAAGTTTGTTCTTAATCAACCTTTAAAATGCACTAGGATTCTAGAAATGCGGAAGTTGGTTCCCTTCCGTTAGGAATTATTGTTTTTCTTGTTATAGCCTTGAATAAACATTTTCTTAATAAAATTAATAAACGTGGTTGTTACTAATTATTTGCATGAATAAATGTTAGGTAGTTAGATAAAAAAAAAAAATTGTCGTAAATCTTTCAAATCAATATATTTTTAAGTAACGCTTTGGATTAAAAATCCGGGGTGTTACAGATCACATCGCGAAGTTTGTAAGTACAGATGTGCACCTAAGAGGGGGGTGAATTAGGTGTTTAGGAAGTTTTCTTGTTTTCAGCGATTTGGTGATCGATTTTTGCGCTTAAGGATAGTAAATGATAAAAGTAAATGGCAGTAATGTAATGAACACAACAATGTTATCCTGGTTCCCCTTATGACAAAGGGTACATCCAGTCCTCTTACACACCACAAGAGATTTCTCCACTATTGTTAGAAAATGTACAAGTCCCACCCTAGGATCTCTACTACAAACTTCTAACAAATCTTCTAAGATAACACACCACTATCTTAGATAAGACTACTTTAAGAAAGTACTACTTTCTTTTACAAACAATGTGATTTTGATAAGGATATAAGAATAAAAGAGAGATATAATGATTTCAATCCAATATTGCTTCAAGTACTTTGAGAACCTTTGCCAAGGATATTGAAATGAAATGCAAGTACTTGAATTATGAGAAATAACTTTGAGAAAAATCAGAAAAGTTGTTCAAAGTCTTTCAAGGTTTGTAGTAGGATTGTATTCCGATTAATCTGAAGTTATGGTGTATTTATACTCCATAAACATCTCTCCAGATTCGTGGCCATTGATCCAAGAGGTTTGGTGAACAAATGCAATGATCTAGAACCATTTCAGATCTGAAAAATCGCATTGCTTCCAGTTGTATTCGAATACCGGATGTATGTATTCGAATACACCTCTTTATAACGTTCAAATTTATTCAAAATTTTCACCTTGTATTCGAATACACCTTGATGTAGTCGAATACAGATTTTCCAATTTTGCCATTGACTTGTTGTTTGTATTCAACTACAACAGGTCGTAGTCGAATACAGATGCGAAGCTTTTGCTACTGACTTAGCATCTGTATTCGAATACACTATGTTGTATTCGAATACAACTTTACATTTTGTCAAAAATATTAGTTTTAAGACTTTGTTAATGTAATTTTGACTTTTTAGAATACTTTATATGCATATGTAATGATGAATGGTTCTCATGTATTTGAGCTATTGGTTGTATTATTTACATTTACATTAAACATCTAATATGTTTGAATTTAAAGTTTATCAATGAGATATTTGGACTTCTTTGAGTTTTTTGTCTTGATCATAATCGTTGGTCTTTTGTCTTCATCAAAAACATGTATTTTACATTCTCCCCCTTTTTGATTATGACAAAAATTTTGTTGTTTGGAGAGATTGTATCATTGAAGATTACTCCCCCATAATTCATGGGTACTCCCCCGTTGAACTTGAATATTGTGATCATTTTGGAAAAATATGGAAGTCCTACATTAAACAACAAAAACAACAACATACCAAACTTTTCTCCTCCTTTTGACATGATCAAAAAAAAAGGAAAATATCGACAATATATATAGTAAAATCCAAGCAATTATCGATAAATAAGGGAAAACATGACATAAAGGAATAATAAAAGAGAAATTCGCATAATAATCTAGAGATAATGTCCATTAGTACAAAACCAACAAAATAAAAAACCGAAGGACAACGAGAAACAGCATAAGAAATGTTAAAGCGAAACAAGCTACATTAAAGAAATTATTTCTAGTAATCGAAACACGGATTAGTGGCGTCCAGGAGGTAGGTGGAGTTGGTCAATTTTGTCGGATAAAGCAGCAAGTTCGGTGAGCATGGTTGGTGGCGATGGTATGGAAACGAGTGTCTACAGAAGTGTTCAAGCCGGTGAGATAGGGCTGTATGGAGTCAAGTTTGGCCATAACCATCTAATTTGACACGTGATCATCATCGGAAGCAGTTTCTTCTCCATCATCATTTTCTTGGGCAACATCGTTGCGGGGGCAGCAGTGTCCTCCTAAGTGGCAGCAGATGACTAACCAAGATCACTTTTATGCACATAAGAGTGAAGCTGCTCATTCCATACGATATTCATGCTAGGCAGGACGCTTAAATCCAACAAGTTGTCCTTCGTGGGTGTATACATTACTTCTTCAAAGAAGTCCACCCCAATATAGTCTAGTTTCCGAGTGACTTCTTTAGCGTATGGTAACCCGATATCTTCTTTTGACGCAAACATCACAAATTTAACAAAATATGCCCAATTTAGTGGAAGGCCCTCGAACATGAAGTACATGATCTGTAGTTCAAATTCTGAAATTTGCGAGTAATTTCCAGCCTTCGGAATCAAAATGTAACTTAAAAAATAATGTAGAAGGCGATAGTCAACAGTAAGATTCCCAACTTCATACCGTTGTTGCGCAAATTTAGAACCACCTTGAATCCGCTTTTGCTCCATAGTGTTTTTTTCAATCCGACATAAAGTAACATATGCATCATACTTAGCAACACCAGCCCATTCACACAAGTTGCAGGGACTAATTTTTTGTCCTTCGAAGGGAATGTTCAAGATTTCGCCAATGGTTTTGATGTCTAATTGAATGGTTTTACCCTCACTCGAGATTTTAGCAGATTTCCCTCTTTGGTCAAATTGCAGAAAAAGACCCTAACTAAGTCGGGATAGACAGGACCTTTGTAACCGATAAACTCTTCAACATGTTGGGCCTTAAGTAAATCAAGAAATTTAAAAGCAGAGAAAGAGTCTAAGGTACCAAATTTAGGAGGCGAGATAAATCCGTGATATTGGCATTCTCTGTCCTTTTCTTTGAGGGGCCTACTGATGCATGCTTGGTTTGTGGTCCTCATTTGCGTGCGTTCATGGTTTGGCAAGGTGGGTTGCTGATTTGTGGAAAAATGATTTTGGGTTTTGCGAAAAACAGAGTTGGAATGGTGATAATTACTTTAAGATTGATCTGGGTTGCAAGGAGTTTTCATTAGTGATATTACTAAGACGGTTAGAGTCATTGATGAATAAGACTTTTTGTTGTATCTTAAGATGGATTGGATAAATTTAGACGGTGAAATGAGTATTTGAAGATTTCAGGATCAGATTTTCTAATTTTATTCAATGACATAGCGTGAATAAGAAGGAATGTAACGAATGATTTATGGTTTAGTTGTTGTTCTTGGGAAGCCAAGCGTTAAGATTTGAAATGAGTGTTTTAGTTACTAGATGGACGAAGAAGATATGTGGGTCTTGGAGATATTTTACTGCTAAGTTATGAGGGCGAGGATTAAAGATGATTATTCTTTAGGAGATGCTGATTGGGAATGTTTGAGAAGTACTTCTCTAGAATGTTCGATTGCCAAGATCCTTTTATTTGGTACCTCGGTGAAGGTTGAGAATGAATAAGAAGAATCCAACGAGTGAACCAAATTTTTGGAAAACGTGCCATGAAAACTTGTTAGAGCAGCACATGGGTATGTAGCTTATGTCAATTAAGGATTCATGAAATGAATTATCCTATCCGAAAATCAGACATTGTTATTAGAAGAGTACGCCAATGAATTCAAAGGCACTACTTGAATGCATGTCATAGGGGTACGCTATTGTGTTCGTCAATCACAAGAGTGAAATGTTTGTTTGGTAGGGAAGAATTGAGCATGGAATGAAAAATTTTGGCGGGAGCTAGTGAGGCTGGATTTATTAAAATCATTATAATGAAGCTAGACGAAGTATGATGGCAGACGAGCTAAGAAAAATAAAGAACTCTAGGTGTTGACCACATGGATGGTTGAATGACGGTAGAGATGAAAATTGTTTTGAGATATATTTCAGATGTAGAATATTTCATAAGAAATGTGAAACTTTAGAGGAATTAAGATTTTGTTGAGGAATTCTTAATGACCAGGATGACAAGCTTATCTGAAGGAAGAAAAGTTTAATAGTAAGATAAAAGAAAAAAAAAAAGGGAATCAAGTTAAGTTGGATGATATTTTGGGATATGACGCACTATGGGGTGTACCGATTGTGGCTATCAAAGAAGAGAGCGATTTTTGGAAAAAGACATACAAGAGTAAGCTAAGTAATGATTTCAAAATAATGAAGATGTTTCAAGGTTCGAGGTAGAAATTTAAGGTTTGTATAAATGGAAAAGTGACGGAATAATTACAACGTGTTTGACCTGCCATAATGAAAAGATAATCAACAAGCTGCAAATAAAGGACGTGGTGAAATTGACAAGTATCAGAATGAATGTTGGCAGCAGATGTAAGAAAATTATTTTCGGGTTGTCCAGAATTGCGAGGTATGTAGAAAATTGACTAATGAAACGTGAATTTGAGGTGTTACGAATGATACAAATGTAGGTCTTAACCAGTGAATGAAATTCAAGTTGGATTTTGTTGGATACGTGACTCTTGAAAATGAAGTACTAAACCTGAAGGAAGTTTGTGTGGTATGTGGTATAGTTCTGACACATCGTCGAAAATATTTGAGGAATCTTTGATCACCAATCGGATGTTGGGATGTAATTATTAAAGTTATAATCAGACCAACATTCTGGTAAGAACACTGTGGTTTGGTGTAGTTGTGCGACTAAAGAAAATCGTGGATTTGTGGACAATGGAGAAATTAGGGAGTTCTCGGCGGTAATGATTGTTTTATGCTCAGGGTGTTGGTGTCATACTTAGTGTTTCAGTTTGGTACCTAATGGGTGTTTCGTACCAAGTGGACATATATGAGGCTATGTGGCATAGTTCTGGGCGATTGTACTTCGTCGATAGAAAGATAAGGGAAACTCAGTAGACCTTGAGAAGATTGTTAGACCGCTTGTACCTAGAGATAACTTTAAGTCCAAGTTGAGGGGAGCATTATTACAGTTGGGTTAAGATGGTCTAATCCATCATCATGGTCGTTGGCTACCTATTGACAAATTGAGGAATTAATCATCCTTAATCTCTTGTTGATTGTAGACAAAATCATGTTGAATGGAACGGGCAAGTCTTACTGGCTATGATAGTGCGTAAGGTTATTAAATACCCTATGAGGAGGGATAGACGGCGCTTCCTTCGAGTAGGCCGGACGAAACAAGTTCTAGTATGAATGTTGATTTGGAGAGCAAGATGAGAGAACAACACCCTGAGTTGTTTGGTGACGCGTAGTTTCGAGGACGAAACTAATTTTAGGGGGGGTAGAATGTAATACCCTTAATTTTAAAATGTACTTTTTGTATTTTCGGGTGCTTTCATGTTGAATTATGAGGCTTTTTAGCCAGTTTTATTGGTATTTTGGATGTTAAAATGCCATGAATATTTTGTGGGTCCCGTTTTAAATTATTCGGCGAGAAATAATTTAATTACGTTGCGGAAAATTTATTACCGGGTAGTTTTGTTTAAAATATCTCTAGTTGCTGAAAATTTTATCAGTCAAATGAGTTGCAACGAGAGTAGATATTTTTATCAAAATAGTTGAGATGTGAGTGAGGTGATGTGTGTAAGAGTATTTAGATATTTGTTGGTTTGATTTATATATATATATATATATATATATATTTATATATATATTGGTTGGTGAGTTAGTAATATTTATATATAGTTAGTAAGTTAGTATGTATATATATGGGAGAGAAAGGATTAGAAACAGAGAAGCAAAAAAAACACTCCCTGCCTCGCGTTCATTTTTTCTTTCTTTCTTTCCTTGCTTCGCGACAAAGTCTTGGTGGTTTTCAAAACCGCCAAACATAAAACCTCACATATCACCTAGATCCAAGCTTTATCTCGCGACGCGACTGAAGAGAAAGTTGATCGTGATCACGTTGCGGTGCTTGGGAACTAATTTTCGCAGCTCTGTGCGAAGCGAGAATTTTACCGGAATTTTATCGCGGTGCCGTAATCGGCCGTTCGAGCTACCGTCGAGGTAAGGGCTCCTTCCAATTTTTAGCTTGCATATAGGACTCTATATGTGTATTTGTGGGGTTTGATTTTGAGGGGTTTATGTGTGAATTTGGGGAAAAGGAATTTAATGGGTTTTATGTGAGTTGTGAAAAAGAAATTGGTGGTTTATGTTTAACAATTTGGAGTTTTGATTTGGTGTGTTATGGTTGTAAATTTTGGAAAAGGAATTTGGTGGGTTTGAGGTGTGATGTTGTGAGAAATGAATTTAATGCATTTTGTGGGTAAAATGGTGAAATTGAATTTAATGAGTTTTGAGGTGTGGGTGGTGGTGATTTTTGCTTGGTATGGTTGATATGTTTATGGGTAATTTTATGAATGTTGAGATATGCTTCATGTTTGAAGATGTGGGGTTTTGAATAAATGCAATCTATGTGTGAATTTTGATTTGGTGTGAAATGAATTGATGAGATTGTGTATGTGGTGATTTGAATTCAATATGATTTGTGAACTCAATTTCATGTGATTTGAGGATTGTATGCGTTGAGTATGCTCTGTGTTAAATTTGAGAATCATTAGTGTTAAATGAGCATTAAAAATGGGGAATCTTTTAATAGCTGCATTTACTTAATGATTGTGGTGTCGAGAGTCAGAGTATGCTCATGCATTTCATAGTAGTGATAGTGGTGACCAGATGGGCCACGGGATGATTCCATGTGAATTGTTGGTTCATCCTATCCTTGTGGGGATTATCGCGTCGGTGATAGTGGTGACCGGATGGGCCACGGGATGATTCCATGTGAATTGTTGGTTCATCCTATCCTTGCGGGGATTATCGCGTCGGTGATAGTGGTGACCGGATGGGCCACGGGATGATTCCATGTGAATTGTTGGTTCATCTTATCCGTACGGGGGATGATTCTATGTGAATTGTTGGTTCATCTTACCCTTACATGGATTATCGCGTCGTGCTAACCTGTGAGAGGTTGCACATTAGTAAATCGTGCTAGCCTGTGAGAGACTGCACCTTGGTAATTAGTACTAGTCTGTGAGAGGCTGTACAATTATGATTTACGCCCTTTCGAGGAGGGTTTTGTTGATATTCCGGAATCATGTGCATTGGCATATACGCATTGCATTAGGGTGCTTGGCACGTGAGTCATGTTTGACATGTTATGATGTTTGTATATGCGTACTTGATTGTGATGAGTGATTTGTGTTGTGTTGGTGTTTGTGATTGATTGGATTGGTGTTGAAAGTGTTGGAATGAATTTGGAAGTGTTGGAATGTTTTTGAAAGGGTTAAAAACTGATTTTCTGCTGTTTTGACAGGTGTATTCGACTACACCTGTGTTGTAGTCGAATACAAATGATTAAATTAGCTACTGACTTGATTTTTTTGAAGTGTATTCGACTACACAAGGTGCTGTATTCGAATACAGTTGAATGAAATGTTGTATTCGAATACAGACAGGCTGTATTCGAATACAGTAGTGCTGTCAGTGCTGTTTTTGCTGTTTTTCTGCTATTTTCGCAAGTGTATTCGACTACACATAGCGTGTATTCGAATACAACAGTGTTGTTTGGTCCAAAACTTCATTTTTCAACCTTGTTTATGCATGTTTAACATATGTAAACCCTTTCTAGATGCATGCTAAGTTGAAAGGTGATTTTGTGCATTTAAAATTGAATGCTATGTGGTATTTGTTAATTTCGGATTGGTGACCCTTTCCAATTTGTGGAAATCTGGGCTTTGCCCTCAGATGAGAACTAGGGTCGATCTAAGGCGTGGCACAATGATGGGTTGGTTGTGTGACCGAAAGCAGGGGGCTTGATGCCGCTCGTGGATTCTCAGTACCCAGTCACCCTCAGTTAGATTAATGATCAGCTTAGGGTTGTAATCAAGAATTTTATTTATTTTCCCCTTCGTATTTCAAAGTTGTTGTTGTAAAAGGGAACTTGTGTATTTGAAACAAAGCATTTTAGTCGGTGTATATTTTACTTGGATACTTTGGATTTTTGTTCAAAACCATTTCCGCTGTTGTAATTAATGATAACCTTTGTCGTGGTGTTACGACTCAAATATTTTATCCAAGAGTATTTTCTTTATTTATAGATTTAACTTGGGATTTTTATCACTTTATTTTGAAAAAAAAAATACACTCGCGCTTTCAAAAATCGGGGTGTTACACAATGTGCTTTGGGTCCTTGATGGTTAGTACCTTTCTTTACCCACACACGTAATGCCCTTTTGGAATGCTAATGTTTCTAACGTGACAGGCATTAGGTGTGTGACCATGAAGACCACAATAAGAACAAGTAGGAGTAAATCTATTTTTAATAGCATGTGTATGAGATTTATTTTGAATAATTTTCTCTTTATAATGATGATCTTTTTGCATAATTATAATCTTTTCTCGATTGGACTGATTACTCGCCTTAACAAAAATGGTCTTATTCAAGCTTGGTTTATCAAATTTTGAGTATCCAAGACCACTTTTATCATTTGAGTATCTTTGCATATTCAAAACATTTTCCAATCCCATTTGTCCCTTTTCGTATCGTTCAATTACTCTATTTAATTGAACAATCTTGAAAGAGAGGGAATCACATTTATTGCATGTAAAATTCTATTTTAGTTTTTCAGAATCCTTCTCCATAATGTCAACTTTTTCTTGTAGACTTGAGATTTGTCTCTTTTGTGTTGATACTAGTTTGAACAGATTTTTACATTCAATAAGAAGTTCCTTAATAGCGTTTTAAGCATCATTATATTCGATAATTAATTCACTATTAGTTTTATTATGATGAGGGGAGTCTGTTACTAACCTCTTCTTCGTCATCTGATTGATGCGATGCCATTAATGCAACATTAGCGCATTCTTCACTTTTTGTTTCCGAAGATGAACTCACTTCGTTGTCTTCCCAAGCTATGTATGCCTTTTTGAAGTCTTTCTTTTTAATGGCATTTTTCTTGATGAAGTTCGGACAATCTGCCTTGATGTGTCCTTGCTTCCCGCATTCAAAGCACGTGAAGTTTTGGTTTGAAGTAGAGCTATCTTTCTTTCTGAAACTTTTCTTTTTGAAAGTTATATCATTTTTAAGAAACTTACCAAATTTCTTAACGAGGAAAGTAATGTTTTCATCTTCATCCGAATTTTCATCTTTGATTTGTTCTTTTGATTCGGTCTTTAGAGCAATGTTTTTGGTCTTCTTTTCTTGACTTTCATTTTGTTCTAACCTTCCAAGTTCGATTTCGTGTTCTTGAAGTTTTCCAAACAATGCCGCAAGAGACATTTTGGATAGACTTTTCTTTTCGGAGATTGTTGTCACCTTTGGTTGCCAAGCCCTCGTTAATGATCTTAGTACTTTTAGATTTAGTTCATCGTTGGTGAAGACTTTTTCGAGAGCCGACAAGTGTTGGTTAAGTGGGAGAATCTTTTCTGTAAGTCTAAGATAGACTCTCCAGGATTCATTCGAAATAATTCATATTCTTGAGAAAGTGTATTGAGTTTAGATCTTTTTACCTCAATGGTGCCTTCATGAGTTACTTCCAGCGTATCCCATATTTCTTTGGCTGTTTTACAATGAGATACACGGAAAAATTTATCCATTCCTAGTGCTGATTGTAGCATATTTTTAGCCTTCTTATCGAACAACACTTTTCTTTTATCATCGTCCGTCCATGAACTCTTTATCTTTGTTTCTTCTTTGTTATTGATGACTGTTTTTGGAATGTAAGGACCATTTTCAACTGCATCCTATATGTCGTCTCCTTGTGCTTCAAGATACGCTTGCATACTTATCTTCCAAAAATCATAGTGCTCTCCAACGAAGCATGGTGGTTTGTTACTACTGCCACCATCTCTGAAAACAGGTTGTGCGGAAGCCATGAGTAACTGATCGAGGAGTAAGTTACCTAAACCTGCTCTGATGCCAATTGTAAGTACAGATGTGCACCTAAGAGGGAGGGGGTGAATTAGGTGTTTAGGAAGTTTTCATGTTTTCAGCGATTTGGTGATCGATTTTTGCGCTTAAGGATAGTAAATGATAAAAGTAAATGGCAACAATGTAATGAACACAACAATGTTATCCTAGTTCCCCTTATGACCAAGGGTACATCCAGTCCTCTTGCACACCACAAAAGATTTCTCCACTTTTGTCAGAAAATGTACAAGTCCCACCCTAGGATCTCTGCTACAAACTTCTAACAAATCTTCTAAGATAGCACACCACTATCTTAGATAAGACTACTTTAAGAAAGTACTAATTTCTTTTACAAACAATGTGATTTTGATAAGGATATAAGAATAAAAGAGAGGTATAATGATATCAATCTAATATTGCTTCAAGTTCTTTGAGAACCTTTGTCAAGGATATGAAAATGAAATGCAAGTACTTGAATTATGTGAAATAACTTTGAGAAAAATCAGAAAAGTTGTTCAATGTCTTTCAAGGTTTGTAGTAGGATTGTATTCCGATTAATCTGAAGTTATGGTGTATTTATACTCCATAAACATCTATTCAGATTTGTGGCCATTGATCCAAGAGGTTTGATGAACAAATGCAATGATCTAGAACCATTTCAGATCTGAAAAATTGCATTGCATTCAGATGTATTTGAATACAGGATGTATGTATTCGAATACACCTCTTTATAACGTTCAAATTTATTCAAAATTTTCACCTTGTATTCGAATACACCTTTATGTAGTCGAATACAGATTTGCCAATTTTGCCACTGACTTGCTGTTTGTATTCGACTACAGCAGGTCGTAGTCGAATACAGATGCGATGCTTTTGCTACTGACTTAGCATCTATATTCGAATACACTATGTTGTATTCAATAAAGTGTATTCGAATACAACTGTGCATTTTGTCAAAAATATTAGTTTTAATATTTTGTTAATGTAATTTTGACTTTTGAAAATACTTTATATGCATATGTAAAGATGAACGGTTCTCATGTATTTGAGTTATTGGTTGTATCATTTACCTTTACATTAAACATCTAATATGTTTGAATTTAATGTTTATCAATGAGATATTTGGACTTCTTTTTGAGCTTTTTGTCTTGATCATAATCGTTGGTCTTTTGTCTTCATCAAAAACATGTATTTTACAAAGTTTTTATTGTTATATTACTAACGAAGAATGTTCTCCTTTTATTGTTTATCAAACCAAGATCATTCTTGAGTTAATTTAAATTAAACACAGAAATCAAAATTTTAAAAGGATTACAATTCAAACCCTCCATTTCTTGTGATTGACATTGCTACTTCAGATATCATTCAAGAAGGGATTGATGCTTGTAAAAATTATATCTTGGGAAAACGTATCCATGAAAAACGAATTCATACGAATTTCTAAATAGTAATTTAGCTAATGTTTGGTGAGTCCAAAGGCTATCAGAATAATGGAAATCAAGGAAGCATATTTCAATTCTTCGTTAAAGACAAGCTAACTTGGAAAGGAAATTACAAGATGATCCTTGATTATTTCGCAACTCTTGGTCGATTATTAAACCATGTCATAGATCTATGGACATAAGGTTATTGAGTTTCATAATGTGCTTGCATGGATTCAGGTGATGAATATTGTGAATATAAAAATAAATATGGTATCCGTATTGGAAACCCAAATGATAGTATATTTTGGATTGATTTTAAATATGTCAACCTGCCTCATTTTTGCTTTACGTGTGGTTTGGTGGGGCATGCAAAATATAATTATAAAAGGAATATCAATACCCAACAAGATAATTATATCCCTTTAGGTCCTTAGTTGAGATCAAACCAATATAGTAAAAGATTGATAAACCTAAAGGATAAGAAGTTTAGCAACAATCGATCTATACATAATTTTTTTTGTCAAATTATCCCAACTATTGACACGTTTATGTTGGAAAAGTTTGCCAACATGAACATAATGGATCGAGGGGAACAACAATAGTCCCAACATACAGTTTCCAATCATCACTAGAATAATAATTCCTCTATCGACTTGATGAAGGAGGCTTTATGTAGAAGATATGGGAAAAAACCTATTAATTAGGGATGATTGGAAACCGAAGGGTGACTCAAATACCATTATGGAGATCTATCTTAGCAACGATAGCAACATTATAGGAAAACATGTAATCGGGTATGGAATCAGTTTTCCAAGCTTCCAAGATGGAAACATTCTTGTGAAATACAAAAAAGAGAATGTACGATGTAACAATTCGACACTGTTGACCGATACTCTACTCACAATCTACTCGCCCCTTTTCTACCATTGGAAATTAATGAGATTTACTTTTCGTGAGAATCGAACCCGGGGAAAGGGGCGAGAAGATTGTGAGTACGACGTAGGTCGGTGGAGTTGGGCTATTGTATATGGAGGAGTGCTCCCAGACAACAATCCTTAAGGGATCTCAATCTACAAATAATCGACATCAGAACCTAGTAAGTGAATAAGTTGAGAATAATGAAGATTCTATCTTGGAATTGTCATGGGCTTAGAAACTCGTGGGTAGTTGGAGCTTTAAGTAAGTTCATCCTTTCCAACCATCCAGATTTAGTTTTTCTCATGGAAACAAAATTTTTGATATTTTGTTCCCTTTCTTCAACAACTCTCACCTACAACTCTCAATTTTTGATATTTTGTTCCCTTTTTTCAGTTTTCTTTCAACACTCATTGTAGAACCCACACCATAAGCATGTTAAGAGGTTTGACTAGATCTGACTTAGAGATACCAAGTGTCATAAAGTTGTTCAGGAGGCTTGGGGTAATTATATGATTCTTAATAATTGCAAGTTGAAAATCCCCTTAATCAACTCTATTCATGGGGAAAAAGATGTTAGGTATGGTCCCTAAAAGATTAAAAGTTGAAACCCTAAACCTTATTTCCATGAGTAGAAACCCAGGTATTATGGAAAAATCAAGCAAACTAAGCATAAACTTGATAAGATGATTTAGTGCAAGGAGATGTTGTGGGACCAAAGGTGATGAGATCCTATGATTATTTTCATTTACAAAAAATAAATTATCCATTAATTGAATAAAAAGAACTAGATTAATTTTAGATGAAAATGTCATTTTTGTAGGCGATAAACTGTCTCTTTTGTCTATATTTAGAGCTCTAGATGTCCAATTGACGTGATATTTGATTTGTTGGATTAGAGAATTATCTACAATTTGTCTTTTTGACTTAAGAGAAAAATCAACTTATTTAATGGTGGAAAATTGACTTAAAGTTGATGACGTGATTAGGGTGAGTAGAGTGAAGTTTTTTATTTTGTTAAATTAAATTAAATTAAATAATAAATTGATTCATGGGAAATGGATATATCCAAGTGGAGCACAAAATGGGATGTAGAAACAATTTATTGGTGTAGAAGAAGTAACTCTTGATTTGTTTTGCTAAATGTGACTCTGGAGTTTGTTGTGTTACTATTGTAACTACATTTTCATTCATTTTAGAAAATGTAATTAGTGCAACCATTAGACAAGACAATTAATGCAATAACAATGAATTGATGTTATTTTATTATGACTTTTGCCTTACTTGTAATCATCCCAAGAAAGTTTTTACTTTATATAGGAGGAATTATATAATAAACTGGAGAAGAATTTTATTGAAAAATTACACGAATTTTCTTTGTGAGAACTTTGTCTCTTTTCGGTTAAGGATTAGACCATACTACATCAATATCTTCTTCTAAGTTGATTTGTGTGGTCAAATATTGAGATTCTTCTCATATTATTGAATTGTCAAACACTTCTTCTTTATGTCATGAAGGGACCAAAGTGAATGAAGGAGAATTATTTCAACAATTGAAAAACAATTGTAAACATAAGAAAGATGATTATGTCCAAGAATCACAAAAGGAAGAAAAACAAACAAATTCTTCCAATCAAAATTAAAATTTCTCTAAAATGGAAATTACATGTTCGAGGTCAAATTCTCTTGAAGAGGGAGAGAATGATGAGATCTTATGATGTTCTCTCTTTACAAGAAGAATTTATTGATCAACGAAAAAAAAACTAAATTAATTTTGGTTGAAAATGTCATTTTTGTAGATGATAAAATGTTTGTTTTGTTTTGGCTATATTTGGAGCTCTAAATATCTAATTGACGTATTCTATTATTCGTTGGAAAACTTAGATAATCATCTACAATTTATCTTTTAGAATAAATAGCAAATTAGCTTATTTCCTGATGGAAAATGAACTTAAAGTTGATTACATGATTAGGATGAGTGGACTGAATTTTTTATTTTATTAATTTAAACTAAAATAAATAATGGATTAATTCATGATAAATGAGTGGTATCTTAGTGGAGCACAAAAGGGGTGCAACTTCTTTCCTTAATATAGGGGAATTAGATAATAAAATGAAAAATTTTGTTGAAAAATTACACTGTGTATTTGTGAGAGCTTTGTCTCTTTTTGTTCTTGGATTGGACCATCCTTTTGATCTTATCAAGAAACCAAATTTTCCTCTTGCAATCATTCTTCCAAGACTTATCATTCATCTTCTCTATAGAAACTTGAGTGTGGCGTCCCCCATCTCTACCTTTTCCATATTTTTATTTTTTTCTTGTTACAACTTTTATATTTTTCAATAATTTAAAATATATTTGTGTTGCCAAAGATATGCACATAGAATTACAAACCATGCATTTGGGTAGTCATAAAAAAGTCTAGAGTTTTATTGCTCCAACATGGAGACAAAAACACTAGGTTTTTCATTTAAAGGTGATAAACTCATAAATTGTAGAACTTAAGAGTGTGTTAACCATTTATTTGATCTTATTTTATAGTTTTGATTCTTACTTATTAATCTTGTCTATTTCTCATTTTGTAGAATTAATTTTGAGAAGAAAAATAATACAAATTGATACAATATAGTATTGTTCAATTGGAAAAAGACCAATTTGTAGGCTCAATATAATTGGTTGGATCCTAGATGTGTTGATGCAAGTCTCACTACAAGAAACTTGACTTATAGTGACAACACAAAGTCGTGGGCAAAGGTCTGAAATCCGTAGGTATAGGGCGAAAAACATATACCGACGACATTTTTATATATCGTCTAGTCAACAAATACCAACGGTTTGTTACTAATTGATGAAAAATGAAAACCCTAGAACGAAAATACTCGCATAAGCATAGAAGGGAAAACATACTGGTGGAAAAATCATGGTGTGGTGTGAGATGTAATGGGGCTCAGGTCGGAAGAGAAAGATATCACCATCGTCTGAGAACACGCTGCCGTCAGAGATGTCGTAACCGTACGAGAAATTGATTGGAAGTACTTTGTCGTAGCCACCGTCAGAAAATTTTGTGTTGATGAAAACTTTTCACAAACAATTGAGAAATTTGGCTCCTTTATATGTTATCTATACCTATGGTTTTTAAGACTAACACTATAAACTTCTGTAGATATATGTCTATTTTCTTGTAGTGTCTAATATGTGAACAAAATATAAATAAATAAATAAAAAATATAATATATTATATTAATGCATATTGAATGAGTGGTCAAAGAGAACAATGCAAAGGGTTTGGCTTGTTGTTTTTATGAGAGGAGGAGTAGGAGGATTTTGTAGGATATATATAAAGGACGTAGACGTTACAGAGAGAGGGGGCTTACAGGCGGCACAATAGATAAGCCGCATTAGGATATAAAATTGAGAAATAGCAGTGCGACACAAGATTGGAAGAAGAACAAAAAAGAGATTTTAGAGGATTGGAGTTAGACCATAGTGTCTCAAATTTTTGGGTAAAATTATTTTCTTATGGATTTTTTTTTTCTTTCTAATTTTATGAACACTTGATTTGATTTTCTTTATAATAATAATGAATAATTAAACTCTCTTCTTTTAGGGTCTTTGATGGATCTTGTAATCGAGATATTTTTTAACATGTTTTAGTTATTTATTCTAGTTTTATTTTAATTATTTTTTATTGTTCAATTAAATTTTCCTATTGCTATAATCACATGTTATGATTGATCACTTTTCCATGTTCTTAATCAATTAGTTGTTAGCGATGATACTGCAATTAATTGGTGGATCTATATGATAATTGAGACTATAAATTATTGCATGACCAAACTTAATTTTAGTCTTCCAATCGTTCAACCTTTTTATACTAATGTTTTTCTTGAATTTAAACTTTTAAACTCTTTGTACGACCAAACAAATGATTAATCTAAATGACCAAACGAGTTAATAGTGTAAGTAAAGAGATTGATAATTGAATCTAAAGAAATGAATCTGAATATAACTAAAACAAGAGGTAATCAAAGTTACAAGTGATACTGTGACCCTAAGCTTCTCTCAATTAATTTACGACTTTGTGTTTTTATTATTTTTCTTAATTATTTGTTATTTACTATTTCTTTACGTAACAATTCTATGACAAGATACACTATAAATATATTTTTAGCACAACATAAGGCTAGACAAGAAAAAGAAGGAACTGGAACTAGTTCACTAATGATGGAAATGGTACTCTTACTACTAACCACAAAGAGTTTGCTCAATATTTTCCCTAATCCTTTTAAGGAGTTGTTATTGGCCTCTGAACCCTATGTTTGAGGAAGGCTTCTTAGTGAAGTGTATTTGATTTTCAAGCAGTTGAAGGGGTTGGTAATGGTCCTAATGGAGGACCCTAGGTCAGCGGGTGTAAAATATTAATAAATATTATATATATTTAAAAAATTAGGATTGTATCATCTATATTTTTATCATATTTTAAAAAATAATCAATATAGTCCTTTAAACTATAATTATTCCTCCAATTATAAAAATGTAATAAACAGTCTTTAACTATTTTAAATCCATTAAGTTATTTCCGAACCATTATTATGTCTCCTATTTTAAAAACAACTAAGGAGCTAAATTGGTAGATTAATAACACTTTAGTATAGTCTATGAACTAAATTAGAAAGTAATAGTTTAATGTTCAAATATTTATATTTTTCAATTATAGTGTTAGATTAGTAGATTATTGGTTAGAACTATTGAGTTACTAGTTAAATTTCATTAAACTTAAAAAAAAAAAGTATTTATCTTTAGAATATTCATTTTAAAATTATGTAGATTTTTAATATTCTAAATATTAATCACAGTATACATCATGTATCATGACTAATAACTATCACTATAGCTTGATGTGAAGGCAGAAGACTAATATTTTAAGCATTTTCCATATTTTAAACACTATTAAAAAAAGTGTGTTCGTTCTTTTCACATGTTACTTTTGTAATATTTTCAATTTGAGTTATGTTTGTGATATAATTATGTCGTGTGTGCGCTCCTTTAAGAAGCAAGAGATGAAACCTTCTAATTTTACAGTCTCACCAAGTGACATTGGAAAGTGTTTGCAAAAAGAAAGAGACAATATTGGTGTAAGAGAGAGAATTGATGCATTAGCAGTGGCGTAAATTTACAATTTTTATTGAGGGGTCATTAAAAATATAAATTATAATCTAGCTTTTCGAAATTTTGACATAATCTTTGTATTTGTATAGTTGAAATTTGAACACATATTATATTAATGATCTTGGATTTGAAACTATGCCTCACCCTTTTTGTAAAAAAAATCACTATAATTAACGAAAGAAATAGTAAAATTTACACACCCTAGAACGAAACGTAGGTCCGCTCTCGGTTTGTCCCTACTGGCTCAGATGGCTTGTCCGCCTTGCTCTATCATAGTTTTTGGGATATTATTGATAGCAACATCTCTACTCTTGTTCTGAACATTCTAAATAATTTACTCAAAACTTATATATCCTTATCTCAAAAATTTAAAATCATAATAATTTTACCCTATATTTTTAATGCAATGCTATACTTTAAAGTATGACTAAAACCATTTCTAATAAAATCAAACTGGTTTTGCCTTATATAGTTGAGCTAAATCAAAACGTTTTTGTCATGGGTAGGCTTATTTCTGATATTCTATAATTGTCTATAATATCTTCTTCTTCAGCCTTGAGAATCTATTTAAAGATAAAATTAGGGCATCAATTTAGTCTTTGTTTAATTCTAAATTGTATCTTCATTCCTAGCTTGGTCAACAATGATTTTATTCAAAAATAATTATGAGCAAGATGCTTTTGATAATACGATCTTTAGCCAATTCTTTATTTCTGAATCCAATTTGAGCAGTTCTTCTAGATTGATTATGTTCATATTTTGTTTAGATTGAGTTTGTAAATTCTTCAGATTGATTCTATTCGTATTTTGTTCAAATTGAGTTTGTAAAGTTTTCAAATTGATTATGTTCATATTTTGTCATAGATAAATCTTGATCAAATCTTCTTCAAATCTTGACCATATCTTGTTTTCAACTTAGTCAAAGATTTTCTTCAATTATAAATTTGAATCAAATCTTATTTTAGATTTTCTTCAATTATAAATTTGAACCAAATCTTATTTTAAATTTTCTTCAATTATAAATTTGAACCAAATCTTATTTTTAAATTTTCTTCAACTATAAATTTGAATCAAATCTTATTTTAGATTTTCTTCAATTATAAATCTGAATAAAATCCTATTTTAGATTTTCTTCAATTATAAATCAGAATCAAATCTTATTTTAGATTTTCTTCAAAAACACGAATCTTCTTTCATACTCTGTGAAGTTAAATATATTGTTCTCATAAAGTACTTTTGTTATCATCAAAACTCTATGTATAAAACCAATTTGGTTCCAACAGAGGAGGTACTAATTCCCAAGTATCTATTTTATGTAGAGAGTTCTTCTGCCATAGCCTACTGCTAAAGAGGATCAAGAATAACCTCTTTAAAGGAAGAGAGCTCAGACAAACTGTGAATAGAGGTTAAGAAAGAAGCAAACGAAGCTGACTAAGTGGAATAGACAAAATCAGGTAACTCAGTAGACTTACGGTGACGAGAATGGTAATGAGGAGGCGGAGATGAAGGATCAACAATCGTAGGAGGTGGTTGGGAAACCGGGAGGACAAGAGGGATGTCATCATGTGGAGGAGTAGTATTTTTCCTACAATTCTCAACATTACAATCACTAGAAGCATTATCATTAGGACTAAACAGTTCAATATGGGTTAGTTTTGAACTCTTAGTAATCTGACAATTAGAGGAAACAAAGTAAAAAAAGGATGTGCTAAAGAAAAACAATATTATGAGAAACATATAGTTTTCTTGCATGAGGATCGTAGCAACAATAACCCTTTTTACCATCCCCATAACCAAGAAAAACGCACATGGCAGAACGAGAAGACAACTTACTGCGCTCTACTTATGAATGAAGAACAAAACAAGTAGAACCAATGACTTTCAACGAATTGTAGTTAGGGATGAAAGCATACCATTTTTCAAAGGGAGACAAACCTAATATGACAAACAATGGAATTCTATTAATAGCATGAACAACAATAAGAACTGCTTCCCCCCAAAACTCAATGGGAACCGAAGCAAAGAACAAAAAGGAACGAGCCGTCTTAATAATATGACGGTGTTTTCTTTCAACAACTCCATTTTGTTGAAGAGTATCAGTACAAGATATTTGGTGGAGGGTGCCATTATAAGCAAGTAAATAAGAGAATTTATTAGAGGTATATTCACCACCTAAATCACAACGAAAGCACTTTATAACAACATTATGTTGAGTCTTGACCATAACACGAAACATATGATAAAAAATTCAGACTGATTTTTCATAAGATAAACCCAACAATAACAAGTGTAATCATTAACAAACGAAACATAATATCTAGATCTACCTTTGGTGAGAACCGGTGATAGACCCCAAACATCAGAGTGAACTAAATCAAAAGGCGCATATGAAACATAAACACTTTTACTAAATGGTAAAGTTGGAAATTTAGCAAGTTTACAACCACAACAATCTGAAATATCATTGGATTATAACTTTCCTAAAACTCCAGTAGAAGTCAAATATTTTAATATAGAAGTAGAAACATGTCCAAGGCGAGAATAGAAGACGAAGAATTCAATCGAAAACTAGATAATAAGTCAGCAATAGTTGTTGAGGCTGCAGTATCTAGGACCCGCAGGTCATCCAAAACATAAAGTCCCCCTTTTCTATTTTCTTTCCCAATCAGTCTCTTGGAATATGGATCCTGCACACAAAGTGAGATTAATTGAAATCACATATTTGACTAACAGAAGCAATACTCAAAGTGAGATTAGGAATATAATAAACATTAGAAAAAGACAAATTAGGTGTGGAGATATAACCAATGCCTGCTAATGGCATTGAAGTACCATCAGCAGTCATAACCGACACAGACGAGGCTGGATTCACAAACACAAGATTTATCATCATATGTCATATGGTGAGATGCTCCGGAATCAAGAATCCATATGGAAGGAAATATACCTGACAGACTAGAGGAGTTCAAACCTTTGATAGAGGTGGCAGACATGACATGTGATTGAGTGGCAAGAAGTTTTTGGAGCTGTTCTGCAATATCACATATTTGAGAAGCAGTCTCAAATGAGTTTACAGAACCAGAACTAGAGCCAATGGTAGGAGAATCATAAACAACAACATTGGACGATGGCCCCTTAAAATTCTTCTTATGTGCTCTCCCCAATTTCAGACAATGTTCTTTCCAATGACTTTTTTTTTTGCAAAAAGCACATTCATCATTACCAAGCCCAACTCTCCCTTGAGATTTTCCTTTTTGAACAGGAGCAACAAAAATAGATGGAGGAGTTGAGAGAATTCCCTTATCTGACGCAACAAAGTAGGTCTTAAGTATGATTTCTTCTCCCAACAATTCACTAACTACTGATTCAACATTGGAAAGAGGGGAACGATGCAAAATACCCCTAAAAAGACCCTCAAAATTAGGGCTGTGCATGGTTGATTTTTTAAAAAATCAAACCATATCCATTTTAAA
Source organism: Cicer yamashitae (assembly GCA_037974755.1). Lineage (NCBI taxonomy): Eukaryota > Viridiplantae > Streptophyta > Magnoliopsida > Fabales > Fabaceae > Cicer > Cicer yamashitae. Next base: position 28,254,031 of record JBBPBQ010020324.1, on the reverse strand, counting down.
ACCATTATATGGATTAAGATTTATAACCAAATCCATTTTTTTGGTTCAAAATCGATTATAAAACCGATTGTAAAATCAGTTATGGTTAAATAACCGAGTTCTACTTATGCAACCGGTTTCGACAAATCCAATTTTAAAATTGATTTTTTCTCAAAACCAGTTAAAATCTGGTTATTTTTTAATTGATTCGCGTACTTTTAATTGATTTGAAAACTAGACATTATATACGGAAAACTTGATATAACTTGTTAATTTCAATAATTTGATGCATTATGAAACTATGATGACAAAACTACAAGCAAACTTGAGCATATTTTTCTACTTCATGAAAATGGTGAAATTTCTACTGAAAACTCGTGGTACGGGAGGAATAATACAAAGCTTAATACCTATAGAAATTGAGAGGAAAAAAAAAAGAAGTATTGTTAAGTTAGGAATGGATTGAAATGTAGAAAAAGAAGAGATATATAAAAGAATGAAGTTGGGGTTCAAAAATTCTTGCACAGTTGAATGAAATTTGGGAGTTGAGTGGATAATATCCGGATAAGAGTGGTAAATGAGTTAAATTATAATCATATTATTTTAACTGAATATTTAAAATGGATTTGGATCCGGTAATGGATTTGGGACTCATAACCGAATTTTTTGCATAACCCTACTCAAAATCATCACGAAGAGCCATCATAAACCAAATCAGACGTTGCTCCTTTCTCTGATCAATGTACGGTTTGACAACTTTCAACTCGTTGATTCCATAAGAGCCAATTGATCCCACAAATTAGTCATTGTTGAATATGGTCATATTGTTCTGCTTAAGGGCCCTATTATCACATTCCAACTGGTAACATTTTTCAAAGTTAGACTGAACATACAAACGTTTCAAGTGATCCCAAATCTCTTTAGCAGTATCATATTTTGCTAGTTGCACACCTATAGACAACTCAACAAAATTATTAATCCAAGTAATGATTTTAAATTACTAACGTTCCATGTTTTCAAATATTTTGCATATTTAGCTTCATCCCTTTTATCTATAGGCTTAACATAAGTTCCATCAATATAACCCCACATATCTTTGCCAATTAATTTTTTTTCATCACATAACTCTAATAAGAGTAATTTTGTCAAATAATGACAGGAAAATACAACGAACACAATCACTAAGAAAAAATAAATTAGGGACAACATGTCAATAATAGAGTCAACCAAGAACCAAACAAAATCATGTCGGAAACAAAAGAGCAGAACCACGTTGGAAACAGAAGAGCAGAATCGCACCGGAAACGGAGAGGCATAATTAGATCAAAAACGGAGGGAGCAAATCGGTACTGGCAGTAAAACGGGTCGTACAAAAATCAACTAAGTTGTGGACCTATTAATAGTAGATTCAAAAATAATCAACCAAAGCTCTTTGATACTATGTTAACAATGATAAACATAGAAGGGATGGAGATGAAGAGAGAAATAAGATAAATAACCCACTAGGGTTTCATAAACCAAATGAACAAAAGCTTACTGTGATAGAGTTACAATAAGTTTATATACAAGAGAATACAAAAGTCTAAAATACATTAACTACGAATATATTATAATATTATCTAACAATTGGAATATGCAAAGTCACATATTACAGAATGATACTTATATATTTGTAAATGTTATTAATTGCATTTAGTTTTTTTCACTATGTTAACATTTTAAAATTATTTTGCATGATAGCTTTGTGTATGTAGAATGCCCACACACAGCTGAAGCTCTTTCAAAGGTTTTGGTAGAGTGCATGATAGATTGGAGGAATATTGATAGAATATTGTCAACCATCACTTTGGATAATTGTATGTTGTTAAACAAACTTTTAAAATGTTGGTATGTTGTTAAACAAACTTGATTGTTCTAATCTTATGCTTGATGGTCAATTATTTCATTTCAGGTGTTGTGCCCACATTTTAAATTTAATTGCTCAAGATGGTTTGGATGTTATTGAAGATGGTATAGAGAAGGTTAAGGATAGTGTTTGATTTTGGACAGCCACACCCAAAAGAGACCAAACTTTTAGGGAAGCAACGGGTAAATTAAAAGTTCCCATCACTAAGAAACTTATTCTTGATTGCAAAACTAGGTCGAATTCTACTTATCGTATGTTTGCTGTTGCACTAGAATATAAAGATGTTTTTATTCGTTTGAAAACACAAAAGCGTTTGTATACATGTTTGCCTACCACAAAAGAATGAGAAATAGTAAAAGAAGTTTATGATAGATTGCAAGTCTTTAATCGTGCAACTGAGATATTTTCAGGTACACAATATCCTACAACAAACATATATTTTCCATTGATTTGTGAAATAAAACTCTCTTTGAAGCAATGCAGACTTGCTCAATTGAGGTTATTAGAAATATGGCTTCCACAATGGTTGATAAATTTGAGAAATAGTGGTCTATGATTCATGGAATTATGGGGATTGCCATTGTTTTGGATCAAAGATTTAAATTCAAGTTGTTAGAGTACTTTTATCAGAAACTTTATGGAAGTTTGTCTTCAATTGAAATTAACAATATCAAGAAACTATGTTACTTATTATTTGAAGATTATCAAGCTAAAACCAATGGGTTGGTGGATAGTTCAACTGAAAAGTTCAATGAGAAGGAGTCAAATTTAGAAAATGGTAATTGTACCAATTTTCTTAGTGGTTATGATTCATATGCCAATGATACCAATGACGTGCAATCAAAATCTGAGTTAGAACTATACTTGAAAAAGAGGGTATTGCTTAGGAGTGCCACATTTGATATTCTTGGATGGTGGAAAGCAAATGGAATCAAGTATCCAATTTTGCAAAAAATTGCCAAAGATATTTTGGTCATCCCAATTTCCACAGTTGCTTCAGAATCTACTTTTAGTATTGGTGGTAGGTTGTTGAATCCTCAATGGTCTAGGCTTCATGAGGATACTTTGGAGACACTTATGTGCACACAAAGTTGGATAAAACATGAAAAACAAGGTAATAATTGTTGCAATATAGTATTTATTCAATTAAATTTGTGTTTAGTTTAACTATTTATTTTCTTTTATGTTTTAGCATCTATTGGTATCATTGGACCACTACAATATTTAGAATCGAAAGATAAACGTTTGTAAACTTTTCAAGAATCTAATTATGATGAAAACATAAATAATTGTGATTTTATATTTAAGAGTTTTTTTTGTTATTAATCGTGACTTTATAATTATAAATAACTAATATATATATATAAATTTTTGTACAGATCTAGGAGAATACCACCAAAGAACTTGCAACTTCATAAAATATTATTTCGGATGTTTGGATGTTTATTGTAGTAATGTGGGATTATTTAATATGTTTTGAATGTTTTGAGTTAGAAAATATTTTGGTTTATGATACTTTATGATTTGAACTTAAGATATTTGAAATTTTTTTAAATTTAATCACAAAAACAACAATTATTTTTTGATCTATTTTAGTTAAAGCACGTGTAATGGGTATCGGTATAGGCACTTTGGTACCCAAAGAGTAAGTGTATGAGTATTAAAGTTGATACCAACGAGGATACGTTCATATCTATGAATATTTTGTTAAATTGCGCGTTTGGAGAGAGTACTATAGTACTCTACCCAAACCTATCCATTGTCATCCTTACTATAACACGTCACTACTTAACATCCGCTTAACCTTTTTTAATAGAAATACAAAAAATTGATTAGAATATGTACATTCCGGAATGAAAAGATTAACGATGCAAACAAATTTAACATAAATGAGCAAATAGCAAAAACATTTAAAAAACCTATGTGCAAATTTAATTAAACTTAAATGACCACAATTGTATTTTAACATTCTTTTTTACACTATTATTTATTTCTTTTGACAATTTAAAAAATGTTTTTAAACAGTCATATATTATATTATTTAATTGTAATGTGCAGTGTCAACATAAAAATTTTTATACTATCAACACTATGAGCTTAGAAATGATTATAATAAAACTTAATTAATCTTAATGGTTCTTATTGACTGACAATCTAAAAACCATTTATAAATTAAAAATATATACTATGTTTCATATTGTTTTCACTTTTTCATTAAAAAAACAAAAATGGTAAAATGATTAGTGCAGGTGCAATCATGCCAAGGAATTGAACTAGACTCGCCTTTACTCTGCATCAACACTCTTTACGTATTTTGAATCTTTTCGTCCTCTCACTCACTTTAATGGGTTGGAACCTCTTCTTCTGGCTTGTGATTTGTTTTCCCACCAACATTGCTCTTCTCGCTTCAACTTTCTATCAGGTCTTTCATTTCATTTCTACTTCTAACCCTTTTTAATTCTTCCCTTATTCTGTTCTTTTTTCAGTCAAAGTTGAATTTTTATGTCAATGTCACTGATTATTTCATTTAAAAAATCTATTTTATTTATTTTTTAATTTATAGTTTAATTTTGGTGTTTTAGGTTTTGATTTTATCTGACTTGGAAGCTGATTATATCAACCCATTTGATGCTTCATCTCGGATTAACTACTTCATTCTTCCTGAGTTCATTGGTCAGGGTGTATTGTGTGCCCTATGCCTCTTCACTGGTCACTGGGTCATGTTTTTGCTTAATGCTCCTCTTGCTTGCTATCATGCCATGCTGTAAGTAAATTTGTTGTTGTTATTGTTTTGGGGGAAAAATGATGATCGTGAACTATATGTTGTTGGCATGACCTTGTGTTTAGTGCTTTATTTAGATTAGATGTGATGTGGAAGTTGTCTTGCCTAGTCTTGTAAATGTTCTAATGTCTTGATTTCATGAAGTGTGAGTCTCGTTACTTTGTGAAAATATTTTCTATTTTTTATTTTCTAAACCTTGTGTTGATTTTAATTTGCTAATAAGATGTGATACTCATGATTCATGAAGTGGACCATTGTAGTGGAGAGAAGATGAAAGGCTAGATAGAGATGATGCATTTTTAAAAAAATGAAAATGATTATTTGGCATTTTCATTGTGTTTTGGAAATTTAGATAGTTATTCACTTCATGAGTTCCACATCTTATTTGTTAGCAGGTAAAATTTATACAAGTTTCAGGAAATGAAAATGGAAAATGTTTTCACAAAGTAAACAAGCCCTTAGTATAGGGTATGTTTGACTATTTTAAAATGAGCAAAGCATAATAGAGTAAAGTGGAGCGCAACGAAAGGGAACAGAGTTTCCATTCCATTGTTTCCGTCTATTTTTTAATATCCAAACAATGGAACACCTTGCCATTCAATTCTATACCTCTCCATTCTATCTCATTTCGCCAATCCAAACACACTCTTAGTCTTGCTATTTCAAACATGTCACTGCTTGTTGTGATAATATCATTAACATAGAATGTTAGAATAGAAGGGATTCTACAAGCCATATAGAGATTTGTTCAGTTTAGGTAATAGGTTCTCTTCCCTTCCTTTTTCTCAAACCAGATGGGATTCTAACAAAGATTTCTTCATCCAAGTTTCCATTGCGGAAAACATTCTCATTGTCAAAATGGTGATTTGTTACACCTTATCCACATTAGTCAGGAACTTCCACCTTATACTTCAGTGGCAAATGCCTTGAGTTCTGGTAATAGATTGGCATTTGTTAAGATAATCAGAAATGGGATATTGTGATCATGCTGTTGGTTCCTTATAAGAGGCAATAGGGATATCCAAACCTGAATAAGTCTAAGGTTCTGCCGTCTCTACAAAATATAATTTTCGTTGTCATTATCAGAGTGCAAATCTATGCCAGTCATTTCACCAATGCAAAGCCTTGTATAAGTGGTTTAAGTCTTCAACTATGTGTTTTGTGAATTAATATCACTGGACTTGTCTCTCCCATGGACCAGTTTCTTGAGGTAGATTAGACTCAAGGTTCAATCTCAGGTTGGGAAATGGAGGAGAAGACACAAATTTATAAACCTTAGACGGTTGAAGTTATGAGTTTAAGATAAAAGGAGGAGAGAAATAATAAGAGCTTGAATATTATTTGTAGGAGGAGCAATGGTCTGAAAAAGTGTTTAACTGTTTATAATTGAGAGACATCTCTCACCTTACAAGCCAGTTTTGTAGGGTTGAGTTATGCACAAACCACATTTTAAAATGGTATCCGAGCCTATGTAAGATCCATTGAGTCACCCATTATCAGGCCACTGGGGTCATGCTCTATTTAGTTCTGGGTGTGAAGGGTGTGTGCTAAGAGTCACACATTGGATACGATATGATATGAAAAAGTGTCTTTTAAGTGAGAAGCATCCGTCACCTTACAAGCCGGTTTTGTAGGGAATAGGGATTGAGTTAGACCCAATTAAAAATTTATGATTATTGATACTAACTTGATAATAGCTTGATACTAAGAAGACTAAACACCAACACTGTTTATAGGATAAAAGACTCCTAATCCTTAATAAATAGAGAAGATAGGGACAACAAAAAACAAATAATAATAATATCTAAATAATATGGAAACTAATTTCTAAGAGATAACCTAATATACTCAAGATTATAAATTGATTCTAGAAAATAAACTAAGATACTCTGATGTCTGACGTAATATCAAAGATATTTTGAAATATTTCATATATTCTAACGACATTAGAAGATTAGATTCTGAGGCCATGTGATCCACAATTTCTGTTTGGATTTTAGATGGTATGATGCAGTAAGGGATCCCTATCACAAGACATATCTTTCCTAATATTCATCAAATCCAGAACATATGTATCGTCAGAACAGGATGTTTTTCTTGAAATTGCACATTAGCTTCAACAAAAGCTCTATGAACAGGGCGTCAATCAAATCTGTATCTTTGTTGGGTAGGAGAGTGAGTATCCTACAAATACAACTTGTGGGATTTCATTGGTCAAATTTTGACATAGAAGGATTTTTTGATTAAAACGAAAGCTGTGCACTCAATGAGTTTTTATCTATTTTGCAAGAATATTGCTGAAATGAAAATTTGCCACATTTTTATTACTAATTATTTAATGACGGTACAAGTTCTGTAAGGAAAGCAAGAGTGACCTTGATGATAGTGCAGCAAAAGCACATCAGAATTGGTTTCGAAATAAAAAACTGAAACAGCATGGGCAGAGGGATTGAATCAATCCTATAATGTGGACCGGTCTATAATATATTAGAGACCTATATCCATTTTTTCAGCAAGGCCGATCTATCTCCCGTACGAGTTGGCTGGATGATTAAACTACAATTCAAGTCCTTGATCCTGGTTGTCCTTTGCTCGCTGAATGATCATTGTCTGCACTAGGATATATTTTCCCTCTATTGTTCATATAAGCTGTCAGATATTTCACGATGACAAATTATATATAGTTCTTTAAACTTTGTTTGGCTATATGAATGTATAGTGTTTACTTTTTTGGCATTTATTTTACTAGTTTACATTCTTGAGCTATTGATTTGTTAACTCTATTTACTAGTTGTGTGAATGAAATGTACTTATTTTGTGATTAGGTTGTTAACATTGTTTACTGGTTGTGTAAAATATAATGAATGTTTAGAGGATGCACCGTGACAAAGTTACTTTCAATTTAAAGTATTTTCCAACAAAACATCTAATGCTGATGAATTAATTTGGTGATAGAAATATTAGAAAGAAAATTACAATAATGAGAAATTGAGTTGTTTAATTATCTTATGTTTTGTACTTCCATTTTAGGATTTATCTTTTGAACTTGTTTTGTTGTATGTTCTTTGTCACGAATTATCTCATTTGAATGGTTCAGGTATGTGAAAAGAGAGCACCTTATTGATGTTACTGAAGTGTTTAGAGTACTCAGTGCCGAGAAGAAATTCCGGATAGCCAAACTTGTTTTGTACTTAATAGTCCTCATTGTCACCATCTTCAGGTTTGTCACCCTCAAAAAACATATGCTTACGGCTTACCTGCAATATTTAGCTTGTACAGTCTAAATGCTCACCAATGTATCCATTTCATTTTTTAATCGAGGGTTATGAAATAGAGGAAGATAAGTTTTTTCTGAATGTGCTTGAGTGATTTGTATTGGACTCAGTTAATGTTCTATTTATACACTCCTAGCAATAAATACAATTTACATCTACAAGGAGATTAATAGCATTGCTACTACCTATATGCATGTATGATATTCTCTAAATTCATGGCTAACTCTAGGTAGTTAATCCTAGATAGCAGTGCGTCACGGCCAATTCCAAAAGTGGAATAGTGCATTCCCGGATAGGTGGGGGTAACTACTATTTTTTGAATAAATTACATGAATAATACTATATAAACCTATATTTATTGCAAAATTAACAAATGACTTCAACTCTGAAACATTCATAAATAGCAATGATAATCCACAAGTCTTACTCTTAGTCAAAACATACATTGAAATACCAACAAAAGTCAAGGAAATAAAGATCCATATCGAAATCTTTAACACAGTAATAAAATAACTAGATATTAAAACCCAAATACATGTTCTAGCATAGAAATCAAAGATAAGCATCATCTTCATTAGCATATTTTTCTTCCTGGGTGAAAGTTGAAACAACAAAACAGAGAAGGAAGAAATCATAGCGGGATCTCGCTTGGAAACGTTAGGATTAACTACGACGGGATAGTGGGATCTCGCTGGGATCTTGTTTCACACTGTCATGGACCACACCGCCATGGTTAGGCACTGCACTGTATCGGGATAGTGGGATCTCGCCGGGCAACTCTGGGATTAACTACTTAGGGCTAACTACATACGACCCTAAGCTTAAATGCTACAACACTCAACACTAATATTAATTCCAACACTACTCGGAAAGTGGAACATTAATGTGGTTCTATTTTCAACCTCAAGTTGGTGAATAGATATTCTCCATTCCTAGCTTGGTTACTATTCTTTCAAAAATTGGACTGCTCAATCATTTGTAAGGATATCTGCTAGTTGCCATTGGCATGATACAAAGTACAAATCAAACCAGAATGAGGTTCTTCCTTAATAAAATGTTTGTCCATCTCATTTTGTTTTGTTCGATCATGTTGAACAAGATTATTAGCTATTATTGTTGACTTATTATCACATCAGAGTTTCTTCATAGGTGAAATATCCCATTTAATCTTCTAAAATAATTGAGTCAAAGTAGTGGCCAAATACCTTGTGTCACATTTAGTATTTAGATTTTTTATATTCTAATACATTACAACAATCACTTAGTACTAATTTTGTATTTAGATAAGTTTATAAACATAATTACTTGTATATGTTTAGTATTAGCATAAAAGTATTTGTAATTATCATTTGATGTGGTATCCTGATCTTGTTGCTGCAGTTGCTCTCTAAAACTCCCCATGATATGCCTATTTGAATATGGATGAAAAAGATCACATATCTTGTGATCTATCCACCTTGATTGTGTTTTGAAATCATCTAGTATAGTATAATAATGATGAGGTATAGGGAAAAGCTGTTTTTGAATTCTGTCATTTGCATAAGAAATTGGAATGGATGTTTTCCTTCTTGTTATCTGAATTATTTTCTAAGGTTATTCTTGTATGATTCATCCTTCATGACTAGCTATTTATAATTCTTTCAAAGAACCTGAAGGTCAATTTTTCATTTGCAGGCTTACATTAATCGGCGTCTACTATTTAGGTCTCGAAGACGATGACGACTTGAGATATCTTTGGTAATCCGTGTGTTCAATGTGGCAACAAATATGTGAATCCTCTCCTCCTTTTTGGAGTGTTGTTGACATGTCTCTTTTTTTTGAGAAATTGTGATTTGATCTGTACCATTAGGTTTAGTACTTAGAACTCAGCTTCTCACATAAATAGAAATGTTAGGCACTAATTTGAATGAGGTTGCATACCCATGGTTGGATATATATGTTAAGGGTGAAGTAGCAATGTCAATCACAAGAAATAGGGGGTTTGAATTGTGATCCTTTTAAAATTTTGATTCTCAATTTAAATTAACTCAAGATTGATCTTGGTTTGATAAAGGCAAAACGTTTTTCGTTAGAATATAACAATAAAAACTTCACAAAGTGATTAGTGCTGTGTAGGTGAAAAATAAAAAGGAGATAAGGGATAGAAATATCACATACAAAAAGTATACTGGTTCACCCAACTCAGGCTAGTCCAGTCTTCACAACCGTGAGATTTTCAATATGTGCTTCAGAATCAAGAATGTTCTCCTTCATATCTTTTCTCTTGATAACACCTTGATCAATTACAATCTTCACCTTTCAACCTAAAAATGATTTTTACAATCACCTTTCAGTCTTGAAAGGATTTTTACAAACACACTAAATCTAACATAAAAGATAGACTTGAGTAACAAATGATGTGTATGATAAAAGTGTTTGGGATCTTGAAGCTTCTCAACACTTGTTTGAGATAAATAAAGACAAACTCAGTAAATGATGATCTAAAAATATAGTAAAGAGAACTGGAGTTTGCTTGAAGAGTTTTTGACTTGTTATTACTTGAACAAGTGTTGGTAGATTTTTAAATTGAGCTATTGTCTTCATCTTCCAATTGATCTTCAATTTATAGATGATAAAAGGCTTTGAATATTCAGTTTAAACTGAATATAGTCGTTGGACACACTTCTCAAATGTTAGATATATTTTAAAGCAATTAAACATGTGTTTATATTGCCGCCCATAACGTTCTTGACAATCGAAGAACGTTCTTGCTTTTGGGTTGATGGAAAACGTGAATGAGTGAGTGAATGAGCTGTGAAATGTCAATTGGTACTATTCCAAATCAGAATTATGCAGAGCTTTTTGCAGAATAATGTAAGTACAATGTACTTGCTTTCTTGCTCACAACTCATTAATTTGCGGATCAATCTTGAGGTTGTTTTCCTCCTTTGGGAATTTAGCTCAAGTTTTGGGCTTGACCACTTCTTTGAGTCGTCTTGATACTCTTTAAATTGTGGTTTAGACTGTGATAAATTATCTGTTTTAATTCTACATTTAAAAGAGAATAACCAAAATGTTCTTTTGTAAAACTAGAATATTCTTCGTTTCTGTTTTGTATGAGTACTGAATTTTGACAGTTGTTATGTGTCTTGCTTTTCTGCTCTGTATGTGTAACACCCCAAATTTTTGATCTAAAGCATTACTTAAAAATACTTATTACTTAGAAAAATTACAACAATTTTTTTTAATTATTTAAGTAGGAATACCTAAACCTACTATTCATTTAAATAATTAGTAAACCCTAAACTCCGAAATAATTTACATAATAATTTATATTATATTTTTACTAAAATTCACATCGGATAAATAAAAACTCCTTAAAAAGAAAAGAAACTTTTATGAGTTATTAGGATATCACGTTTCTCAAAATACAAATCGAATACTTTAGACTTTTTCTTCCTATAGAACAATACAATCTCAATAAAACTTAATTTAACTATAATTTTTAATTTAATTCCAAACACTAAGTAGTACTTGTATGGTTTTCATATAAAAAGTCGTTTATAATTAAATAAGTAAAATACAACTTATAACTCTCATTCCCAATGTAACCTAACAGAGCGGTGCTTCTCCCAAACTTGAATTTCAAGAATCATTAACCTGTAATAACTGCAATTTTCCAAACGCAGGGCCAAGTCAGTCAAACCCAAACAACGAATGAGGTGAGTTTTAAAATCATGTTGATTGTATAATATATGTAAGAAGAACACACGAATAATCAACATAGAACCGTATTAACCACATCACAATATATCAAAACATTCAAGGAAATAATCATATTATAGAGTCAAAATCATTTAAGGGGAATCGATATCTCATTATAATATCAAATCATCTAAGAGAAATTATTATCACATTAGATACACATTAACCACAACAAAACAATCACAAGATGATGCAATGCTATGCATGCTCTTGATAACTATATGATCCGAATATAATACCTGCCACTAAGGCAACTTCCACACAGAAAATCACTCATACCAATGGAGAAAAATAAACTTGCCACAAAGATGCATATGCCATGACATGATGGTGCATTATCAAAATAAAATATTCCCACACAGCTCACTAAGATGCATACGCCATGACATGATGATGTATTCTCAAAATCAAACATTCCCACAGAGCCCACTAAGATTAGGTCAAATGATCCAAAAATAACTTATTCGAAATCATCACCTTATTCAAATATCACTAAGATTATACATCACATGTTCTTATCATGAAAATCAAATATTCATAAACAACCATCATAAAAATCAAAGCTTCCACTCCACATATCATGAAGATCATATATTCATAAGCAACTATCACAAAGATTAAAGCTTCCACTACACATATCAAGAAAATCATATATTCATAAAAGTATCATAAAAAATCAAAACTTTAATCTGTTACATCGTAAACATTTAAACTTTCATCACATACATATAGAAATTAAAACCTTCATATATGCCACACATAAATTCAAATTTTATCACATATATCATAAATAAGACTTTCAACACATTAAAAATAAAAACTTAAACTTTCTTCACATATACCACAAAGTTGCGGAATTTAAATCAGACAACAACCTAATAAAAGTTTCTAATCAGTTTTTTAATCCTACAAACCCTAATTAGTCATATTAATTCAATTATTACTAAATAGGGCTACCACCATGCGTTGCGAACCTTGCATGAAATGTTGGAAAATACGGTTTTCCCGTTCATGTCACATTATAATATACTCATGAAATCAAACGCTCTCTCACCCCTCCCTTATTTCGACGCTTTCACACGCGAATATGAGTCCGCAAGAAAAAATCCTTTGTTCTTTGACTCCTTGTCCTTCAATCGATCCCAAATTGGAAAATAATCAATGGACAATATAGCCAATGCTTACACGGTCGTTTTGGCGTTGGTTTCACTCAAATCGGACTAACGGTGAAGAAGAACGATACAAAATAAATAATTTCATAAACGGAGAAGTCGAATATTTTACAGAGAAATTGGAATGGTTAAAAATCTGAGAAAGTATGTTTAATTGACTATCTAAATAGGAAATAGTCTTAAATAATTAAAATATAATTGTGCACAAAGTTATTATTTAGTCAAACGCACACGAAATATCTCCACAAATATCTAATGCAAATCTACATTTAAACTCACTCAAAATCTTATTCTCTAAAATAGTTTTGCTAAAATACTATTATTTTTTTGAAAAATAAATTAAATAACTAAACATAATATTTATAATTTATATTACTCATTAAATCAAATATATAACGATTATCAAACCATAAGAAACTCACACGTATAAAGAGAAGTAATCAAAAAATTAATCAACATATATTCAAAAATAATTTTAACACCAAATTAATTTCTTTAAAATTCTATTTAATTAATAAAATAGTTGATTATAAAATTTGGGATATTACAGTACGCATGTTGCTTTTTGCAGAGATGCAGTGTTGATATTTCTGTCCTTGCTGTACATTTTAATTATAAATCTGGAGATTGATCTTGCTTTTTGTTCTTGATGTTTTGTTTTGCCTTTGTTGATCCTCTTTGAACGAATCTGTCCAAAATGATCTTGTGTATATAATTCTATTGCTTTCATTATGAAGGCTGGTAATTTGTGATGAAGATTGACAACAAAAAACGATCTTGATTTAATGATAACTTTGTTCTTTTGCAGACCAGAATGTTCTTGGATTGATCATTATTGAATGTAGTGAAAACTAGAATGATCTTCGTTTCTGTTTTGAGTAAGTGCTTGAACTGAGAGTAACTGACAGCTGTTATATGCTTTTTCCTGTTTCGTGCGTAGACTGTAGTGTCTTATCATGGTTGTACTTGTTACTTTATCAATCTAGAGATTGATCTTGCTTGTTTGCACTTGATGCTTGGCTTTGCCTTTGTTGATCTTTTTTTCTTTGAACAAATCTGTCCAAAGCGATCTTGAGTAGATAATTATGTTCCTTTGTAATGAATATTGGTGATTTGTAATGTAAATGAATGTATTTTTGTAGCCCAGATGGATCTTGAATTAAAGAAGGCTTTGTTCTTTGTAAACCAGAATGTTCTTGGATTAATGCTGTGAAAACCAAAATGATCTTCATTTTTCTGTTTAATAACCAGAACAATCTTACTTTCTCAAATTTGATCTTACTTCTTTCAAATGATCTTGTTTCTGATTTATAACATGGTGTGATCATTGATTGTTGTATGAATGTATCTGATCACCTTCTTCATGAAGATGCTATCTTGAAGATGTAATAATCATTCTCTTGAATGATTGATATATATACATTCCTTTTGAGATTCCTTCAAAGAAAGGGTGTTGATTTTAATGTCATCGATTAGAACCGTGTTGAGTTTGGCTGCTACTCTTGACTTAGAGGTAGAGTAAATGGATGTAAAAATGGTTTTCCTTCATGGTGATTTGGAGGAAGAGATTTACATGAAGCAACCTGATGGTTTTCTTGTTGAAGGCAAGGAAGACTATATGTGTAGACTTAGAAAGAGTTTATACGGTTTGAAGCAAGCTCCAAGACAGTGGTACAAAAAGTTTGAGTATGTTATGTGTGACCAAGGATACATGAAGACTACTTCTGACCATTGTGTATTTATTAGAAAATTTTCTAACGATAATTTCATTATCCTGTTATGATATGTTGATGACATATTTATTGTTGGGAAAAATATTTCCAAGATTGACAAGTTAAAAAAGTAGTTCGACGAGTCCTTTGCCATGAAAGACATGAGAACAGCTAAACAGATTCTTGGCATAAGAATCATGCGTGACAGAAAGGAGAAGAAACATTGGACGTCACTAGTGGCGGATCTTGCACAAAATATTGGGGGGAACGAAAAATATTAACTAAAATATTATAATTGAAGGTTTGCAATTTTCATCTTTGTCAGAAACTTTTTTCTTGAAAAATGCATCAATTATATTATGTTTAAACATCATGTCACTCCTAAAAAAATATACAAATTAATTAAAACAGTTCACAAATTAGCTAAACCAATTCACAATTTACAAATAGTATCACACCATATCATATATCAAATGTTAGCATGTAAAAGTTTGTTATAGTTGTTAATAGGTAATAGTTGGGTTGCTAATTAGGGTGTTAGAGTTTGTCTGTTCGATATTAGTTAGTTTATCATTCGATATTAGGTAGTTTATCTGTATATAGAGCTTGTTGTATTAATTTTATTAGTATAAATTCTAATAAATGTCAGCGACTTCAATCGCGTAATTCTAATATAATATCAGCGACTTAGATGTAATTTAAGAACCATTGAATAATATCTCCTTTACATTGTGGTAAAAATAAGAAGAAGATTAATGCTGACAAGAACCATTGACATTTGTTTTTACTCTATTTATAGGAAAAATTACTTATGTAGAAAAGAAAAAGAATAAGAACCTGAATATATAAGAAGATTGAGATAATCTGAAGATCAAGACCAAGAAGCGACGCTACCAACTGGTCTCTGCGACTGATAGGGAGAGTCCAAGAGAATAGGGAGAGTAATCTGAGCAGAATATTGGGAAAAGAGAGGGAGAGAGGCGGAGACGAGAAATGCGATGTCAGTTTCTCAAAACTCTAAAGGTCTGGGGGTATTTTAGTAACTTATTAGTATTATTTTAATACTCTATCATTATTATTTATAAGAAAAAAAAATAAGGGATGTCGTGGCCCATGCCCGTTCTTGAGAAGATCCACCATTGGATGTCACAAGAACACTATATTGAGAGAGTTTTGCAAATGTTTCAGATGGAAAACTCTAAGCTTGTAAGTACTCCTCTTGCTACTCATTTTAAGTTGAGTTCTAAACAAAGTCCTTCTAATGAAGATGAGAAAAGAGACATGGAACGAGTTCCTTATGCATCTGTTGTAGGTAGTTTGATGTATGCAATGGTGTATGCAAGGCTAGATATTGCGTATTCTATTGGTACAATCAATAGATTTTTGTCAAATCCAGGTAGAGAGCATTGGAATGCTGTAAAATGAATTTTGAGGTATCTTCGTGGTCCTACATGTATGAGGCTTTGTTTTGGAGGCGACAAACCTATTTTGGTGGGGTACTCCGACTTAGATATGGCTGGAGATATTGATCGAGGAAGTCCACTTCAGGTTACATGATTAAATTTGCAAAAGGAGTTGTGACTTGACAGTCAAGATTACAAAAATGTATAACATTGTTTACAACTGAGGCAGAGTTCATTGCCATTACCGAAGCATGAAAAAAGTTGATTTGGTTAAAGAAATTCTTGCAGGAACTTGGGTTTATTTTGGACAAATATATATTATTTGTCGATAGTCAAAATGCTATTCATCTTGGTAAGAATTCAACATTTCATAGTAGGTTCAAACACATTGATGTTAGGTATCATTGTATATGTGATGTTTTGGAAGCTAAGTAGTTGGAGTTGGCTAAAGTTCATACTGATTATAATGGTTTTGATATGATGACTAAAGCATTACCAAAAGGGAAGTTTGAAACTTGTTGTGATATCGTCGGTTTGGCGATTATCTCCACATAATCGTGAGACGAGATTATGTTGGTATTGGGCTTCCTTCCTATGTGGAGAAAGACCCAAATATTGTAGCCCATGTGTTTCACTTATTCAAGTGGAGAGGAGTCTTCTTTGGGTCGTAAGAGAGACTATTTTGAAGAAAAAGGCAGTCACCAAAACAGAAAAGAGAAGAGTAAACTCTATTCTCGATTTTGTCAAATCAGTCTCAAAAAAACATCGATTGCGCATTCGTTAACCATTGAATTGAGCTAATTTTTGGACAGAAGGTTCACAACATACCGATCATTATTTTCAATGGTCGGATTGATGAAACGATGTCTGGAGAGGGAGAAATAGTGCTCGCACAGTAGCAGATTTTTGGGGGTGTTTTTCATCTTGTTTTTCATTTTAAGCTTTAGTGCCTTGTTATCTTGGCTGACTGTAGGCACAATTTGTGCATCATTTTAAGACTCTCTTGTACCCTTATTTGATTATAGTAGAGCTATTTCTTTGGTATGGACAACCCGTGGTTTTTATTCCTACATTGAGGGGTTTTTCATGTTAAAATATCGGTATTCTTTACGCAGTTTTATTTGATCAATTTTACTAGCATATATTTGTTGTTGCTCTTCACTGGTTCTTGCAAGTTGGAGAAATTTTATATTCGTTGTGTATTGCTTGTTATCTTGTTTCTGTGTTTATTTCCATTAGAATTTTGAACAAAAGAAGGTTTAAGATGTACAATTCAATTAATTCAAAACACGAAGATTTTGAGTGAAAAATGGAAAATTTTAAGTGAAAGAAAATTAACGGTAAGACTTATAATAATAGATAAAAAAAATTCGACAAAATGATAAAACATTGGATTTTTACATTTTGTTTTTACGACGACCAATTATAGTATTTAGTAATATAATTGTTACTATTTTATTTAGGAAAATGATGAAACCCGCAACCACCAAATCAACCTCGTCTCTCTTGAATTTATCACGTGAACTCAAATGGATTTTCAACCAAATTATGTGGAGGTACATTTCATTTTCAATTCCATATCCAAATAGACTAGTCATCTTTTTTTTTTTTTTTTTTTTTTTTA
>JBBPBQ010020324.1:28193315-28236261 GCA_037974755.1 Cicer yamashitae | reverse complement strand
TTTTTTTACAAAAAAAGAAAACGATATTCATTCATTAAAATTAATAGAGTACATCAGATACAAATACAAATTCAACATCGTTAAAAATAAAAAATGATGAATATACGAACAAACTCACAACATCCAAGTTAATAGCATAAAAATGTATAATGTCTATATTTAATGTGACAAAGTCAAAGTGACATAAATACCCATGTATCAAGATTTGCAACGTTAACGACTTAATCATTGGTTGAATCGGTAATTGATTGAAGTTTATATGTCAATTTGAATCAACCGAACACCGCACCAAAATGGAAAATTAAATAATGTAAATTTGAAACAACTATCTCACACACACAAAAACACGAAAGTAAACCTAATTTGTGTGGAAACCATTTATTTGTATTAAAACAAGAGAAAATAAACGTAGGAGTTCTAATACATAATTTCATAGTCAAAGAACCAACTAAATGAATTTAAGTGGTTAATAAACTTCACAACGAATCATTTAAAAAATATGAGTATTTGAAAAATATGAGTTTGAATTCGGAGATTAAAAAATACTCATAGTCAAAGAGGTGACAATGAAAGTATTCTAGGGTCGCTTTAAACAGCTGGAAATACCACATAAATAAATAACCGTACCCTTCTAATTGGCATTTCATTGTTGAATTGAACCAACCACACCACACCATTAGTTAGTACGACAAAGACAAACGTCAAGCTACAAATTCATGTCTCTCTTGAAATCATGTCCCCCACCTCCTTGTCTCACTCTGTCACTGTGGCTAATAACCTTCAACAGTAACAATACATGAACGGGTCATGTGTATAGGCAAGTAAGCAAACACTATAAGAGCCAGAGGAATCTCCATCACAAGTTGGAAAGATATAAATCATAGAGATTAGAGAGCTACATCACAATATTCTATAGCCCACATTTGACCTAGGCCCTTATTTTTAGTAAACATTAAAATCTAATGAGCTAAATGGGCTCCCACCATGGAGCAAGCCCAATGGGCGTTGTCAGAATATGTCTCTGTCATGTCTATTGAAAATTTATTCTATACCTCCGTAGCTGGATATCCTACCCCCACCAAGCACATAAAATCTTCATTTTATATTTAAATATTAATATCCGGTTATATCCTGAATTGACGACATTGACCCTGCCGAAAACGCTGGTTTCCTAAAAATATATCTTTGCCGTAGGGATGTACATTATCAACTAAATTAATATATGTTTAATGTAAACTCTGTAATTAGAAACTTATACGAACTAAATTAACGTAACTTTACATAAATTAAAATCATGAAATTTTTACAGAAACTTATACGAACTAAATTAACGTAACTTTACATAAATTGAAATCATGAAATTTACATAAAGTCAGTTTACTTAATTTAGTTCATTTAATTTATGTAAACTTAATTTACGTAAATTAATAAAGTTTACGTATCTAACCGTTTAAGTAAATTTAATTTACCTATATTTATTTTTGGTTGTTTTTGTGTGTTTTGGGCGGGCATGGTGGAGGCATGCATGCAAGTTCTCCAAAGGAGCTTGATGTGGATGACCACCATCAACATGTGGAGGAGGTATGTCAAGATATAGAGGAGCCTTATCATTAGGTTATCAATGATATAGGAGATAACGATGCAGATTCACATGGAATTCTCAGTGGTCCAACTAACACTTTAATTTGTTCTTACGACATATGCAAATCACGTGACTGTTTGAATTTGGAAGTGAGTGTCAATGCATTGCCAAAAATTTGTTTTTGTGTTTGTTGTCAATAAAATTACTTTTAACATTAATCTTTTTGTTTATTCCAAGATTGAAGGGAGATGAGGATCTTCAACAACAACAAGAAATTGATTTAGGCTATAATTCACCATCCACGATGAAGACATAAAATTTTCCACTTGTGAACTTCTTCTCTATAATACCTTTTCCATAAACTAATTGTTGGCGGTATCAACACACTATGCTTCAAATAAACTATAAATATTATATAAACACAGAGATTAAATTCCCTTTGTAAAATAAATAAATATAATGAAATAATTTACAAACAAATTGTTCTTGTAACCAATGACAATCATTAACTAAATAGGAAATTTCACTTACCTTCCTTGAAATCTATTTAAATGAAACAAACACCTCCTTCTAGTTTTCAAATAGGCCTTAACCTCTCCTAAATTCTCATCAAAAGTTAGATACCTTCCTTCTCCTTTAATGGTGTTTATTTCTATGTTAAAACCTTAAAATACAAAAACATAGAAAGTTGAAGTCCATACAATCTTCGACCCTTTAAATTATTTTTTCACTTTAGACGTTCAGTTCCAGCCAACAACGTTCTATTACATGGCAACACCTTATTAATTCTTATTAATTCAGATGCAGTAGCTAAAATTAGTTCTACAATTACTAGTCCTCCTTATATCTAGAGACTCTAATCTAGTACATTTAGAGGCTTATTCCACTAAAGTATTCTTAACTTCGTCTCTTCAAACTTTGAATATTCTTAAAGCTTCTCCAACTAAGTATTTTTTTCTTCTTCTTTTCTCTCTTCTTACATTGAGTATTATAACGCCTCTCCAGGCCAAGTACTATTTCCTTGTCTCTCTAGACATTTAGTATTATAACGCCTATCTATGCCTCTTATATTATAGTGCCTTAACACACTACGCCAAAAATGACATTTTATAGCGCGTCTTTTACATCGCTTATTAAATACAAGCGTTGTTGTATAATATTTTAAAAATAACGGAGGATACAACAGCGCTTTTTTGACAAACGCTGTTGTAGGGTCATATAGGGTCACATTGCGCTTGCACATAACGTTTACAACCCTTTTACAGCGCTCTTTAAAAAAGCGCTGTAAATTGAAGCGCTCTCACATAGCTTTTACAGCGCTTTTTGAGCGCTTTAAACACAAGCGCTTTAAAATGTTGCGCTCCCACCTTATGTTACATAGCTTTTAAAGCGCTTTTTGTAAAAGCGCTGTAAAATACATGCGCTTTCACATAATTAAATGACCTATTAGAGCGCTTTTTATACAAGCGCTGTAAAAGGCTTGCACTTTCACATAATTAAAGGACCTATTAGAGCGCTTTTTATACAAGCGCTGTAAAATCATTCACTTTAAATAGAAATCATTCACTTTAAATAAATAAAAACAAATTTAAAACAAATTTAATACGTTGTCATAACCCTACGAACTCTCATCTCCTCTACTTTGCGAACCCTCCTCTCCTCTATTGTGCGCCCATCTACAAATTGAATACGTTGCTCCTCCTTTAAAACAAATTGGATACGTTGTCTCAGATACTGTATTTATTAATTTGTTGTTGTCACTAAAACTGATAAATTGTTACATATTAGATATGTTCTGTTTTGAAATTGTTACATATTAGATATATTCTCATGATATGTTCTGTTTTGAAATCAGACTTGGACTTGGTTTCCATTTTCCAATATTAGATATGTGTATTATATATAGATTGGTAAAATGTTATCAGTAACTTATTATTTGTGTAACTGCATTTATATAGGTCATCATATAAAATGGACCGGAAATGGATGTCTGCCAATCGATTGACAAAAGAGTATGAAAATGGAGTGAAAGAGTTTGTTGAGTTTGCAGTGAAGAATGCAAAAGATCCAAATAGAGTCGTTTGTCCTTGTTTAAAATGTTGTTTTGGAAAACGCATTAGAGCAGATGAATTGGAAGGACATTTAGTATGGCATGGAATTGATAAAAGCTATACATGTTGGATAAGACATGGTGAGAAAAAAAAAAGGAAACATTAATTTTGAGAATGGTTTGACATATGCTTCAACTGATTTCGACACAGATACATATGAGCCGGACCGAGTTGAGGAGATTGCAAAAGCAATGGAAGAAGATCTTTGGGATTGTCCTAAAATATTTGAGAGCTTGTTGAGTGATGTAGAGAAACCATTATATAATGGTTGTACTAAATTCACAAGACTGTCGACGATATTAATGTTGTACAACTTAAAAGCGAGTAATGGATGATCTGATAAAAGCTTCACAGAATTACTAACACTCTTAAAAGGATTCTTAATGAACTTCCTAGTCGAACCTACGAGGCTAAACGAATTTTGTGCTTTATTGGTATGAGTTACGAAAGGATTAATGCATGTCCTAACGATTGCATTTTATTTCGAAACGAATATGAATTACTAAAGGCGTGTCCGAAATGCAATGTCTCTCGATATAAGAAGAAAGAATCTACTCTAGCAAAAGTCGTGTGGTATTTTCCTATAATACCAAGATTTAGGCGCATGTATCGCAATGAAGAAGATTCAAAACACTTGACATGGCATGCAGATGAAATAATTAGAGATGGAAAGTTTCGACACCCTGCAAATTCTCCACAATGGACAAAAATTGATCACGAGTATCCTGAATTTGGATAGAGTCAAGAAATCTACGACTTGCACTTTCTACTGATGGAATGAATCCACATGGTCTTCAAAGCATCTCACACAGCACGTGGCCTGTGATTTTGTTGATTTATAACCTACCTCCATGGTTATGTATAAAGCGTAAGTTTATGATGTTGTCTCTGTTAATTTCTGGACCCAAACAACCGGGGAATGATATCGACGTATACTTGGCTCCTTTAATTGAAGATTTAAAAATTATGTGGGAGACAGGTGTGGAAGTTTATGATGGGTATAAGAAAGAATGTTTCAATTTGAGGGCTATGTTGTTCGGCACAATTAATGATTTTCCAGCATATGATAATTTATCAAGATATAGCATTAAAGGTCAGTGTGCATGTCCTATATGTGAAGAGAGTACAAATTGGATGCGGTTGAAACATTGTAAGAAGAATGTATTTCTTGGACATCATAGATTTTTACCTTATAGTCATCAGTATCGTGGGTGGAGAAATGCATTCAATGGAAAATCAGAGGAAGATAGAGCTCCTGTAGCATCGACTGGTTATCAAATACTTGAAAAAGTACAAGGTTTGACTAATAAATTTGGCAAACCTTTTGCGGGAGAGCTGGTCAAAACTGGGTGGAAGAAAAAGTCAATTTTCTTTGAATTTCCATATTGGAAGTCATTGTATGTAAGACATTTTCTCGATGTGATGCATATTGAGAAAAATGTATTTGATAGTGTTATTGGTACGTTACTCAATGTACCAGGAAAGTCTAAGGATGGTATCAATGCAAGATTGGACTTGGTCGATATGGGAATAAGAAATGAATTGTGTCCCGTAAACAAAGGAAATCGCACATATCTACCTCCAGCCGCTCATACTCTATCTAGAAAGTAAAAACTTGTCTTGTGTAAATTTCTACACGAAGTTAAAGTTCCAGAAGGATACTCTTCAAACATTAAAAATTTAGTTTGTATGAAAGACCTCAAGTTAAAAGGTTTGAAGACCCATGATTGTCATATTCTAATGGAGCATTTGCTACCAATAGGTATACGTTCAATTTTACCTGAAAAAGTTTGCCGAGCCATAACTAAATTATGTTTCTTCTTTAGGGAAATTTGTAGTAAAGTGATCGATCCTCAGAATTACCGACATTGTAGAGGGAAATTGTTGTTACTTTGTGTGAGCTTGAAATGTATTTCCAACCCTCGTTTTTTGATATAATGGTTCACCTTACTGTTCATCTTGTTAATGAGACACAACTTTGTGGGCCAACTTATATGAGATGGATGTATCCGATAGAACGATATATGAAAATATTAAAATGGTGCGTAAAAAGTAGAAGTCGACTAGAATATTGTATTGCTGAACGGTAGGTACATTGTCGAAGAAGCTGCTGAATTTTGTATTGAATATCTGTCCAATGTTGAATCCATAGGGATTCCCATGTCTCGTCATTCAGAAAGAATATCAGGAGAAGGGATAATCGGAAAGAGACTAATGACTATATCTAGGACATAATGAGAGCAGACACAATTGTATGTTCTGCACAATGATGATGAGGTTCAACAGTATGTTACAATACACATGGATCAACTATCTAGTTCAAACATGAGTAGGAATCAAAATTGGATAACTCAAGAGCACAATCGAAGTTTTATAAGATGGTTAAAACTCATAAAGTCAAAGTTTGATGTAGACCCCGGATCAATTTCACAGAGATTGAGGTGGCTAGCAAATGGTCCGAGTTTACATGTTTTTTCTTACACCGGTTATGTAATTAACGGCTACACATTTTATACCAAAGAACAAGATGATCAAACCACTATGCAAAATAGCGGAGTCACTCTCGTAGCTGAAGCGATGCATATCTCAAGTGCAAAAGACAAGAACCCAATATATGCAAATCTATCATATTTTGGGGTTATCGAGCGCATATGGGAGTTAGACTACACAATGTTTCATGTTCCCATATTTGGTTGTAAGTGGGTCGAAAATAATAATGGCGTTCGGATTGATGAGTCAAGGTTCTTGGTTGTCGATTTTAATAGGGTGGGATACAAAGATGAGCCTTTTATTTTAGCGTCGCAAGCTCAACAAGTGTTTTATATCATTGATCCTGCTGATGATAAATGGTCCGATGTCCTATCGACCAATAAATTAAGTGAAGATAACAATAATGATGAAGATGTTGGTAATGATCTTTTCTGTGCAACATCACAACCACATGAAATTGATTCAACTGATGATGGTTTATATCTTAGAGATGATCATGATGAGGGAATTTGGATTAATCCATCGTTTCGTATCATTAATGGACAAAAAAATGTGAATCCCACCAGGAAAAGAAGAAGGGCATCTTAATGTGTTTAATTGTTTTATAAGCCATGTAATCTGAACTGAGTTCATGTAATTTAATTGTTTGATCTGCCAGAATTGAGCATTTTAGTATTTAGCTTGAATTGTATTTGATTTTCTGCTTATATTGAACTTGAAAAAGCTTTGTTTGAGTACTGTATTTGAATATGAGCTGATCATGTAATTTAGCATTGATATATATAGGTATTTAACTAATTATTTGGAAGAAAAAAAAACTGAAACTGAACTATATATAGGTGTTATGGTTCCAAATATAGGTATTTTACTAATTATTTAGCATTTTACAGAAACTGAACTTATATTGTAATTTAACATATTTAACTTGAACTGTACAGGCAACCAGAAGTACCTTATCTGGATTCCTCAAGACTAATGATTTCACTCTCCTTTTGAGTTAAGTATTCTTTTCTCTACTTCTCTAGGATAAGTATTGTTCAAGGCTTCTTAAGACCTACCTACCAGAAGTACAGTTTTTGGATGTCCTAAGGGTGTGTTTGGTTTGAGATAGATGGAGAGGAGGGAAGGTAGTATTTTAAATTTTATGTACGTTTAGTTCAACTATTAGGAGGGGAGGGGAGCAAAATTCCTCTTAAATCTCATTTTTCTCTTCCTCCATTTTTTGGGGATTTGGAAGGGAGGGAAGGGGAAGTGGCCAAATACATTTAAAATAATTTAAAATCACTCACCTCTCCTCTGTTGAACCAAGTAGACATTATGAGTTTGTTTGTTTGGAGGGGTATGGAGGAAGAGAGGCAATATTTATACAAAAAAGTGTGTTTGGTTCAAATTTTAGGAGATGAGGGGAGAAAAATTTCTCATAAAGTGGTTTTTGCTCTCCCTCCATTTTAAGGGGATTTAGAGGAGAGGGGAAAAAATCAATATAACTTAACCATTTAAAATATTTCTCATACTCTTGAACCAAACACAAAACCATTAAAAATCCCTCAATTTCCTTCTTCTGAACCAAACACGTCTTTACTTCTCCATTGTTGAAGGCACACAACACATTGACCCTACAAGTCAAGTATTCTCCACACAATCTAACAGCCCTATATTGTTGAATGCACACTAAAGCCACAGGTTGACCCTACAAACCAAGTCTTTTCAACACAACCTGAGATCCACAGGTTGCTTGAGGCACACTAAAGCCACTATCGGGCTAGGTTACAGTGAGTTTGAAACTATTTTGGTTTTGCTTCTACTAAGCAAATTTATTACAATGATTTTCTCACACTAACAATGAAGCACTAAGAATATTTTTCTTTGAACGTGTGTTTTTATAGAACTTAAAACCTTCAACTTTGAATACTTAGAAAATTTGAGCTCTTGAGGTTTTCTGATCAACTTTGATTTTTAGGATTTCTGACTTTGTGTATTCGTCTTGTTCTTGTTATTTCTTCTTCCACCTTGATCCACTATTTATAGTCGAAATTAAGGCTTCAGTTTAGTCCTTTGAGAATCTTGAATCTTATCTCCATTCTAGCTTGGTCAACAGTGATTTTCTTCAAATATAATTCTCAAATATATGTTTTGATAATATGACTATTAGCCAATTCTTTATTTTCGAATCTGATCTTGAGCAGTTCTTCGAGATAGATATTGTGCGTATTTGTTTAGATTACATTTGAAAATTAATTCACTTAAGTCTTCCTTCATACGCTTGATTTGATTTGAGCGGGAAAAATTATGGGCTTGTTCTTGGACCTTCAAAAGTAAGGATATGGATGTGAAATTTATCTTTTATCAGAATTGTTGACTTTCCATTAGAGGCATTGACTTTTCTTCATCAGACTATAACTTGATTGTTGCAGTCAGATGTTGTACTATTTGCTTTCTTGATCATTAGGGGCAGAGTGCGTGACTTAGAATTAGTGACTTGGGCAACTTTGTAAGAACAGGGGTGCACCTAAGAGGGGGTGAATTAGGTGTTTACAAATTTTCTTGTTTTCAGAGATTTAGTGATCGATTTTTCTGATTAGGACAGTGTATGGCAATAAGTAAATGGCAGAAAATTAATGGACACAACAATATTATCCTGGTTCCCCTTATGACCAAGGGTACATCTAGTCCTCTTGCACACTACAAGAGATTTTTCCACTATTGTCAGAAAATGTACAAATCCCACCATAGAATCTCTGCTACAAACTTTTAACACACTTCCTAAGACAACACACCACTATCTTAGATTAGACCACTTGAAGAGAGTATACTACTTTCTTTAGAATAAGAATATAATAGTTGTACAATGATATCAATCAAATTTTATTTCAAGTATGCTTTGAGAACCTTTCTCAATGATATGAAAATGTATTGCAAGTACTTGAAATATGATAAATAACTTTAAGAATATTTCAGAAAATTGTTCAAAGTTGTTCAAAGTTTGGTAGTAGGATTGATTTCGAATAAACTGAAGTTATGGGGTATTTATACTCCATAGACATCACTTCAGATCAGTGGCAATAGTTCCTAGAGGTTTGATGAACATATGCAATGATCCAGAACCATTTCAGAACTGAAAAATTGCATTGCTTCGCAGTTGCATTCGGCTACAACATGTGTGTAGTCGAATACACTTCTGCAATGTTCATTTTTTATTTAAAATTTCAACATTGTATTCGAATACGAAACCTTGTATTCGAATACAACCAAGTGAATTTTGCCACTAACTCATTGTTGTATTCGACTACACAAGGTTGTAGTCGAATACAAATGTGCAGTCTTAGCTACTGATTTAGCACTTGTATTCGGCTACACCAACTCGTAGTCGAATACAGATGTTTAGTTTTAGCTACTAACTTAGCACATGTATTCGGCTACACCATCTCGTAGTCGAATACAGATGTTCAGTTTTTGCTACTGACTTATCTCTTGTATTCGGCTACAAGATGCTGTATTCGAATACAACATTGCATTTTGCCAAAAAATTTATTTTCAAACATTGTTTATGTATTTTTGGCACTTTAAAAATCCTTTGATGCATATGCTAAAATGAAAGGTTCTCATATGCATTTTAAATGTAAGAATATTAGATTGCATCATGTACCTTTACATTTATAAAACTTCTAGTAAGTTTGACCATAGTTGACTTTGGTTATTTGACTTCTTTTTGAGCTTGCTACTTTGATCACATTCTTTGGTCTTTGTCTTCATCAGAAACATGTGTTTTAGAAACTTCACCTTTGTTTTTTTATCAGAGTCAGTGCAACTTCAAAGTATGCTGGGTATCAGAGGCAACACTTTGGAACGTGTCGCAATCTTCAAAGTCCTTGCAACTTTAGAGGCAGAATTTTGGAGCGTGCTGCAGTCATCAGAGTCAGCAGAACATAAGCTTCAAAGGCAAGCTTCATACTTTAGAGGCATGCTAAAGTTACTGTTCATCAAAGGCATGCTAAATACTATTCATCAGAGCATTCAGAAATACTGTTCATCGGAGGTTGCGCATAAATACTTTTCATCAAAGGTTGCACACAAATATTATTCATCAGAGGCTGCAGAAATACTGTTTATTAGAGGCGGCAGAAATACTCTAAGCTTTCTGAAGCATGCTAAGTCTTCAGAGGCATATGTAGAAACACACTATCATACTCAAACTTCAAACCCAAACATTAGAGGCAATCTTCGTAACCATCAAACGCAGATGCGCGTTCTTTTCCAAAGCGTGCATTTCATTGACTGATTTTCCTTTAACCTTTTTACTTCCTCTAGTGGTATCCTCTGGTGGTATCCTTTGATGGTATCTTCTGGTGGGTATCCTCCAGTGGTATCCTTTGGTCACTTTTTCTAGTACCTTCCTCTGATTTTCTTCTTTGCATACTTAGTGAAGCTAAATTTATTGTTTTCATAAAATACTTTTGTTAACATCAAAACTCTAAGTATAAAACCAACTTGGTTCCAACAATCTCCCCCTTTTTGATGATGACAAAACTGTATTTTTTATAACAACTTTTCTTTTATTATTTTGACTCCCCGTTACTTAAGGTTCCCCACAAGTCTAAGTATTTTTTTTATTATCTCCCCACATGCATACATAAATAGATCAAACAACACATGCATACATAAACAAATCAAACAAGAAATTTGTTCTCAAATATCTTTCTCCCCCTTTTGTGATCAAACAAAAAGACTTGAAAGTGAAACCTTTTTTTTTATTTGCTTTTTTTTTTTAATAAACTGAATATGACATATCACATATCATAAGCATAAAACATAAGACTTGTCCTAAGATGAAACTAAACTACTCTAAGGTTGGCACATCATCAGTTAGGTATAAAGATAAGGTTCAGGTTTTGCTTAATGAAGTCAAACCTACATTCAGCTAGTGGTTTGGTGTATATGTCTGGTTGTTGGTGTTTAGTGTCTACAAACTGGATATTAAGTACTCCTTTTTGAACAAAGTCCCTAATGAAATGATGTTTGTTTCTATATGTTTGGCTCTAGAATGTAGGATTGGGTTCCTAGTTAGGCAAATGGCAGAAGTGTTGTCATTATATACGGGAATGTTGGTTTCTAGGATTTTGTAGTCTTCTAGTTGTTATTTTATCCACAATAATTGAGAATTGCAACCAGCTGCTGAAATGTACTAAGCCTCTGTTGTTGACATGACAATTGTGCTTTGTCTCTTACTTAACCAAGAGATTAAGTTGTCACCCAGAAATGTGCAGTTTCCACTTGTGCTTTTTCTCTCAAGTTTGTCTCCAGCATAGTCATAAACACAATACCCAGAGCATGCAGAAATACTGTTCATTAGAGCATGCACAAATATTGTTCATCAGAGGCTGCACACAAATACTGTTCATTAGAGGCTGTAGATTTACTATTTATTAGAGGCAACACAAATACTCCGAGGCAGATGCGCGTTCTTTTCCAAAGCATGCATTTTATTGATTGATTTGATTTCTTATCCTCTAAACTTTTTATTGTTGAGACAAAATTTCTCTCAAATGTTTCAATAATAACAAAATTATTTCAAAGATTATGATTATACATGTTATCTAATTTGTGCTCTTTAGTGTATCAAATTTAGAAAACAGGTTCCTAACCTCCTTGATCAAATGAAGTGTATTTTAAACATTTTAACATGTCCTCTACGTTAGAGGATAAACAAGTGGAGGATGAATTTACAATACTGAAGAGACAGAGGATATACAATATTGAAGAGGATATACAATACTGAAGAGATGATAAATTTCCGTCAAAAAATAAAAGAAGATGAATCTATGTAACAAGGCAAGCAATTTGAAGCATAAGGATGAATTCATGTCCTTTATGATGGAGGATAAACTAAACAAAAGATGGGATGAACTTCTGTTTATATTCATCCTCATACATAGGACAATGAGTAAAAGTACCAAAGTACAAAAAGATGTTGTCCTTGACAAAAATAAAGGCCCTACAGTTCTTGGAAAAGAAAAAAGTCAAAAGCACAAGTTTCTTAACCAAGAGATTAAGTTGTCACCCAGAAATGTGCAGTTTTCACTTGTGCTTTTTCTCTCAAGTTTGTCTCCAGCATAGTCATAATCACAATACCCAGAGCATGCAAAAATACTGTTCATCAGAGCATGCACAAATATTGTTCATCAGAGGCTGCAAACAAATACTGTTCATTAGAGGCTGTAGAAATACTATTTATTAGAGGCAACACAAATACTCCGAGCTTATAGGCGAAGGCTAAGTCTTCAGAGGCAGATGCAGAAACACACTATCAGATCAAATCTTCAAACCTAGACATCAGAGGCAATCTTCGTAACCTTCAAAGGCATATGCGCGTTCTTTTCCAAAGCATGCATTTTGTTGATTGATTTGATTTCTTTTCCTCTCACCTTTTTACTGTTGAGACAAAATCTCTCTCACATGTTTCAATAATAACAAAATTATTTCAAAGATTATGATTATACATGCTATCTAATTTGTGCTCTTTAGTGTATCAAATTTAGAAAACAGGATCCTCACCTCCTTGATCAAATGAAGTGTATTTTACACATTTTAACATGTCCTCTACGTTAGAGGATAAACAAGTGGAGGATTAATTTAAAATACTAAAGAGACAGAGGATATACAATATTGAAAAGGATATACAATACTGAAGAGATGATAAATTTACGTCAGAAAATAAAAGAAGATGAATCTATGTCAGAAGACAACCAATATGAAGTATAAGGATGAATTCATGTCCTTTATGATGGAGGATAAACTAAACAGAAGATGGGATCTCTGTTTATATTCATCCTCATACATAGGAAAATGAGTAAAAGTACCAAAGTACAAAAAGGTGTTGTCCTTGACAAAAATAAAGACCCTATAGTTCTTAGAATAGAAAAAAGTCAAAAGCACAAGTTTCTTACTTAACCAAGAGATTAAGTTTTCAGCCAGAAATGTGCAGTTTCCACTTGTGCTTTTTCTCTCAAGTTTGTCATCAGCATAGTCATAATCACAATACCCAGAGCATGCAGAAATACTGTTCATCAGAGCATGCACAAATATTGTTCATCAGAGGCTGCACACAAATACTGTTCATTAGAGGCTATAGAAATACTATTTATTAGAGGCAACACAAATACTCCACACTTATAGCCGCACGCTGAGTCTTTAGAGGCAGATGCAGAAACACACTATCAAACCCAATCTTCAAACCTAGACATCAGAGGCAATCTTCGTAACCTTCAAAGGCATATGCGCGTTCTTTTCCAAAGCATGCATTTTGTTGATTGATTTGATTTCTTTTCCTCTAACCATTTTACTGTTGAGACAAAATCTCTCTTAAATGTTTCAATAATAACAAAATTATTTCAAAGGTTATGATTATACATGTTATCTAATTTGTCCTCTTTAGTGTATCAAATTTAGAAAACAGGATCCTCACCTCCTTGATCAAATGAAGTGTATTTTACACATTTTAACATGTCCTCTACGTTAGAGGATAAACAAGTGGAGGATGAATTTACAATACTAAAGAGATAGAGGATATACAATATTGAAGAGGATATACAATACTGAAGAGATGATAAATTTACGTCAGAAAATAAAAGAAGATGCATCTATGTCAGAAGACAAGCAATATGAAGCATAAGGATGAATTCATGTCCTTTATGATGGAGGATAAACTAAACAAAAGATGGGATCTTTGTTTATATTCACCCTCATACATAGGAAAATGAGTAAAAGTACCAAAGTACAAAAAGGTGTTGTCCTTGACAAAAATAAAGACCCTATAGTTCTTGGAAAAGAAAAAAAGTCAAAAGCACAAGTTTCTTACTTAACCAAGAGATTAAGTTGTCAGCCAGAAATGTGTAGTTTCCACTTGTGCTTTTTCTCTCAAGTTTGTCATCAGCATAGTCATAATCACAATACCCAGAGCATGCAGAAATACTGTTCATCAGAGCATGCACAAATATTGCTCATCAGATGCTGCACACAAATACTATTCATTAGAGGCTTTAGAAATACTATTTATTAGAGGCAACACAAATACTCCGAACTTATAGGCGCACGCTGAGTCTTCAGAGGCAGATGTAGAAGCACACTATCAGACCCAATCTTCAAACCTAGACATCAGAGGCAATCTTTGTAACCTTCAGAGGCATATGCGCGTTGTTTTCCAAAGCATGCATTTTGTTGATTGATTTGATTTCTTTTCCTCTAACCTTTTTACTGTTGAGACAAAATCTCTCTCACATGTTTCAATAATAACAAAATTATTTCAAAGATTATGATTATACATGCTATCTAATTTGTGCTCTTTAGTGTATCAAATTTAGAAAACAAGATCCTCACCTCCTTGATCAAATGAAGTGTATTTTACATATATTAACATGTCCTCTACGTTAGAGGATAAACAAGTGGAGGATGAATTTACAATATTGAAGAGACAGAGGATATACAATACTGAAGAGGATATACAATACTGAAGAGATGATAAATTTACGTCAAAAAATAAAAGAAGATGAATCTATGTAACAAGGCAAGCAATTTGAAGCATAAGGATGAGTTCATGTCCTTTATAATGGAGGATAAACTAAACAGAAGATGGGATGAACTTCTGTTTATATTCATCCTCATACATAGGACAATGAGTAAAAGTACCAAAGTACAAAAAGTTATTGTCCTTGACAAAAATAAAGGCCCTACAGTTCTTGGAAAAGAAAAAAGTCAAAAGCACAAGTCATGTCATAATTCATGGAAACTGAATCCTCCTATCCGTGGATGGACTGGAAACTCATCGTCCTAAGCTTTTGTCTTACAAGGTGTAGTACCTCAATTTTGTCCGACCAACTAAAAATAACTCTAAAAAATATATATAATAATATGTTTAATAAATATTTTACAATTATTATAAAAAATCTAAAAAAAATTATCCTTTTACAAATCTGATTCAAATTTGAGTATATATAAAAAATAAAATGGTATAAAACAAAAAAAAAGGTTGTGAATTACAACAACACACAATTTTTTTTTTCTATTTCACACATTTTCATTTTTTACTTTTTCACTTTAGTTTGTTTTCATGCCAACACAGACGTTTCTTTTCCTGCTAACACACATGTCTTCATTTTCTTTTCTTGTTATTTCACTCTTCCACTATGCGTATTCTTTTATTTTGTTTGCCTTGTTAGTATCCCTACTACAAACATGCTACAAACCAGTTCCTTGCCTCGTTTGATTTATTTTTTAGCTTAATAAGGTTATTACTTGTACCACTTATGCACTCAAAATTTGATGTTGTTTAATATTTACTGCAAAACAATACAAAATCCAGAGCTCAAATTTATCTAATGAACAGAAACATTCACTGTTTTACCTATAAATTGAGACAAACAAAAAATCAAAAGGGAGAGAAAAAAATGATTATTGAAATAGATCTGAGACTAAGAAAAAGAGAAGAAGAAAGCAACACTCAAAATAGTAGTAAAAATTGTTGGGAACTCTAAACCTATGAAAACGAATAGAAACAAATAGAAGAGGTAAGGTATTTTCTTTTCCTCCCTTTACATTATAATCTTCTTGTTATTATACAAATGTAAAATTTTGATTTAGGATGATTTATATATGAAAAATAAAAGTAAAAACTTTGTGGTTATACAAATGTAGCATTCTGATCTGAGATGAGTTATATATGAGAAGAATAAAAATTTGTTTTTAAACCTTCGACGATACCGTTGCCGGAGTAACCACCATTTTTTTAGCCCCGCCGTGCTTGGCCTCTTGATCTCTTCCCCTCCTTCTCGATCCCATGCTGAGGTCTTCTCTTGTTCTCTCTAAGTCTCTTCTTTCTTTTTTTCTCTTTTTCTTTTTTTTCCCTGCTTCAGCGTTTCCCTGCTTCTGCTTGTTCTTCTTCTTTGGTTTCCTATTTTTCCTCTTCTAAACTGCAGCAGCAGCGGCACCTCTTTTGGGGTATTAGGATTACTGAACTTGTGTGGTTACACATCATTGCTATTTATATTTTTCCTTTTTTTCTTACTTTGTTTTCGTTTTTTTCATTATGTATAAGAAATCAGTTTCTTTAAAAAAAAAAAACTTTAGTTTTGCATCAGCTTTATGTTTCTTTTTAACATTTTTTTTTAAAAAAAAAACTTTTCTTTTATTCCTCAACTTTGTTTTGTTTTTTTTATTATATATTAAAAATCTGTTTTTTTAAATACGTTAAGTTTTACGTAGCTTATTTCTTTTAAACTTTTTTTTTAAATAAAAAAAAACAGCAAATCATTTTTTTATATACATATGAATTTTAATTAGTTTCTAATAAATATTCTAAAAAGAAGAAATGTTTTATTAAATGTTAATTAAATGTATCATCTTTTAATCTATTAGTTATCAAGATACAAGTTGTATAACTTAATAATTTTAAAACTCGTTTTTATAAGTAAATTAATTTAATATTTTTTATTTATTTAAAAATCTGATTAATTAGATGCGACATCTTTTTAATCTTTGAGTTGTTAAGACACAAGTGGTGCCACTTGGCAGTTTTAAAACTCAATTTTAAAATGAAAATAATAAAATATTCTCAAAATGATTAGATTAGATGTGACATCTTTTTACTCCTTCAGTTTTTGAGACACGAGTTATACAGCTTGATAGTCATAAAACTCGCATTTTAAAATAATTATTCAAATCAAACGTACTCATTTTTTTGTCAAAATAACTTTTTTTTAATCCATAACAATACACATTTTCTTTAAAAAAACAATCAACACATCCGCATTTTTTACCCAAGAACTACGTAGCTTTGATTTCTCCATTGCACCGGGAGATACGTAGGAGCAAGATCACACTCTTGTCAAGCACATTAATAAAAAATCTCTTTTTTTTTCTTCTCTTTTTTAAGCACACATTTATTTTAAAAAAACAATTGATATTCATATTTAATAATAAGGAGAAATAAGTATATTTAAGTTAATATTAATTTTGCACAATTAATTATAGGTAACCGTTTTTTAACGGATGTCGTAGGGTGCTAATACCTTCCCTATGCATAATCGACTCCCGAACTCAAAATTTAGTTTCAAAGAGCATTTTTTATTTTTTATTTTTAAGGGTTTTCCAATATTTTCCCTATTTTAAAATAAATTTTGGTGGTGACTCCATTGAATTCGAGAAACACTCGAAATTTTAGGCCGCGACACAAGGACATATGGATAGCACTTTTGTAAATCAAAGTAAAGACCATGGACAATTAACCAAGACTCCAACGGATACTTTGTACTTTTTATTCATGGCTGAAGCATCATCACCTCTATAAAAGGAAATGAACTCATCCTCATTTAACAGACAACAACTCATACAAAAAAGAAATACTAAAAGTTGAGAAGAGCAATCTCATCCTCTCATAATACTTTCTACATTTCTTAACTATATCTTTGAAGGTATCCTCTTAGAAAGTTTATTAGAGAGAAAGAATCATACACTTATCACTACTCTCAAAATCTGTATATCTTCAAGTTATTATAAACTTGGTGATAGTTGTAAATCAAGAAGAAAGAAATTGTAAGCCTGGTGAGGCTAAGAACAAACACAGAGAAAAAGTATCTCGTTAGAGGACAAGTCATTTTGAACTATTGTGAAACTCACAAGTTAGTGGGAACTGGACGTAACCCATTTTAGGTTAACCAATATAAATTTGTGGGTGTCTTTTCTATACTCTCTACTTATTATTTTGTCTAAAGCACGTTTCAGTTACAAACGTTTATCCTCCTAAAATTACATTTTATCCTCTCTTAGAGGATACAGTTTATCCTACTACAATATATCTATTCAATCCCCTTTCTAGTGATATTTTAGCTACTTCATTTACTTCCTCTGGTGACATCCTCTGGTGGTATCCTATGGTTGCTTCTTCTGGTACTTTCCTCTGATTTTCTTCTTTGCATACTTAGTGAAGCCAAATTTTTTATTCTCATAAAATACTTTTGTTAACATTAAAACTTTAAGTATAAAACCGACTTGGTTCCAACATCTAGTACCATGCTAGGATTTCCTATTAAGATTACTCATCAATCCCAAACGGCTTTTACCAGATGTTCTGATAAAGGTATGTTGCTTGAGAATGGTTATGAGTCAAGGGTTGGCTCATTAGAGATCAATATGAATTGTTCAAAGATCCTAAGGTCAACTCCAAATCAATTCACATGAAACTTAGAAATAGAGTACTATTCAAGATCTTTATTGGGTGTGTGATACCCAAAAGTTGGATCAACGAACCATGTTAGCAAATACCATAAGGGCCTAATTTGGAACATCTCCCAAAGGATCAAGACCAATCTTCCAAACCTGATTTTGGAACACGTGAGGTCATATGTCATCAACTCTAGGTTAGGAAAGATAAGGACAATTCCCTACCCTAGACTTATCACAACAATACTAATGACAATTCCCCTTATTTAAGCCCTAGAGTAAGTAGGAGACACTATCCAAGAAGAATGCATGATTAGTTCGTCTGCATCTTTCTTCAATATATCCAAAGTTATCAAGATGGGATTGATCTCTCCTAAGCAGTGCATTTGACCCAATGGTGATACTAGAAGAACTTTTGGTCAAACCAGTGGATCTCAGGCCATTCCCCTTGTAGATGAGGACTCTTATGCCCCCTTATTTGATGAAGACAATAAAGAAGTAGCTTGGAAATACCTATGGATGTGCTAGTCCAATCAAGAGATGGCTCATGTTTGCCTTCTTTTGTCCAAAGTTGCTCATATTTTTTAAAAGAAGCACAAAAGGGTTGCCAAGACATTCTGTCTAGAAGAGGATAAGGAAGAAGCAACAAACGCCAATGAGGACGAAGCAAACCTCATTCTAAAGAAAAAAAACATAAGGTCACATCCAAGCAAACTACTCTTTGTGCTATTTTTGGTAATACGAGTAGTAATGAACAACTTGAACTAGAACCTTTCACTCTCTCTACCCAAAATACAAACTTAGTTGCCCATCCTTCTAATCATGCACCTTCTACCTCAACTGACTTTGACACCTCAGATTAGATGTATGAGGCAACCTTAGCCGAACACGTTGCCATTATCTAACATAGAACCCATTCCCTTTGTTACAAGACCACCACAAACCCAACACCACCAGCCACTGAAACTAACACTCCACAAATACCTCCCAACTCTAAAATTACACTAACACCTACCCTGTCTACCCTTACATCTGACCCTACCACACCAAGACCTGGGAACCCCTCTCACCAAAAAGTTGAGACAACAGCTCAAGTCATCATTAATTTAGTCTTTGATACATCATCATCAGACTCTTTTATTCCTCCCTTTCCCCTTTTTCACTTTGAACTTGCCACCTCCAACATCCCGCTATACCTCATTCCCCTCACCCACTTCATTTCCTCTGGCTTTCCAAACTTAAATGCATTCTTTGTTAAGGGAATACCAAGACTCCACTTTTGATTTTCGTACTCTTAAGTCTAGTGAACACGCTCTGAAACGCGCCTCTAGCGACTCTGTTATTGCTAGCAATGCTCTGATTAGTTTGGCTTTGACGAGTACAACAAGCATTTGACTAATCTGCCTTTGACAAATGTGAAAAGCACATGAATGTCTGCCTTTGATAAATTGTGCCAAGCATTTGATCGGTTGGCTCTGATAATAGTCAACGCTCTAAAGAAGATAAAGCTTTTGCGCATCTTCTACTAAGCACCCCGAAGGTCTATGCGACATAATCTGATCACAATATCCTCTACTCCTTCTGTCTCCATATCAAGATTCACATAATCAATTTCAAGGATGGTTTTAGACAAGGCTTAATGGTGAATCAATCTTAGAAGATTTGATACAAAACTTCATGATACATGTTGATTTCTTGCAATCAGGACAACGACCAAAAACCTTAAAAATCTATAAAAGAACGTGCAACTCCCATTGAAAAGCAAAAGGAACAATGTATCACAATAAGCCCTATACAATTGTCTCTACACTCTTTCTCTTTACCTTTTATCTTGTCTAAGTGCTGAGAAATATTTTTCTAAGAATACAACATTCTAAACACCCAATTGTGAGAATTATTAAGAAAATCCTTAAACCTTTCTTTTGTAACCTAGCCCAGTAGTGGTTGCATCCCTCAACAGTTTAATTATACTAAGCTAGAAGGTTGAGAAAACTTGAACACACTTAGTTTGACTACTAGATGTTTAGTGGAAGTGCAATTCAGTTGGTGATTTAATCCTTCAGGTTGAAGGAACTGGACGTAACTACCGAGTTGGTGGTGAAACATGATAAATCAGTTGCGTCGCTCTGTTTTTAAATATTCACTGTTAAAACCTTTTTTTTTAAATTAACACACAATTCAACCCCTCTCCCCCCTTCTTCTGTTTCTCGTTCTATATATACTCCATTTTCTTATGATTGCAAACCTTTGATGAAGACCTTCTCAATATATTTGAATCGGAAATGCTCTCCATGAGTGAGTGCTTTTAGTGTGTCTATGCATGACTTTGAAAACTTTAAGCATAATTCAAACTTCTACAAGTCTTGCAATACTTTCTTCCCCTTTGTCTTTAACAAAAAGAAAGCAAAAAAAAAAAAGATAAAGCAGTATTGAAATGTTTGCATGCAACAAAAATAACGAAATATCTAAATTATGCATCCATATATTTATGACTACTCAAAAAATAAATCGAAACTCATAAAACATAGAAAGGATCATAGAATCCAACAAAATCAAAAGACAATGAACAACATCATCATTCACATAAAACCATGCACTAAGTTAGTTAAATCAAGCAAATAGCCAATGTGATAGTACAAATCATAATACTTAAACCATAAACGAAATCTAGAAAATTAAAGTTTTACAAGCCAGAATTAACCTAATATATCAAGACAAGTCAAACCAGTTATCAATATTTTCCAATGGTCAAGGACCTTCACTCTCACACGGTAAAATGATCAATCACAAGAAATCATTCTCTGATACCAATTAAAGGTATTGGAAAACAAAATGAAAGAGAAATCTGAATTGTATTAATCACTTTTAAAATCATTTTGTTAGTTTAAAATAGACTCTTTAAGAAAACCTTATCTTTTAGTTAAAACAAAAACGTGATGGAAGATAAGACAAAGAATCGAAAAGTAAAATTAAGGAGACAAGGGAGAAGAGAAACATACAAAG
Organism: Cicer yamashitae; assembly: GCA_037974755.1. Classification (NCBI taxonomy): domain Eukaryota; kingdom Viridiplantae; phylum Streptophyta; class Magnoliopsida; order Fabales; family Fabaceae; genus Cicer; species Cicer yamashitae. Next base: position 28,214,865 of record JBBPBQ010020324.1, on the reverse strand, counting down.
ATTTTTATTTTAGTTCGTAGCAATTGTTGTCGCATCTAGTCCTCCCTTTGAAGAAGATTTTTCTCAGTACAATTGATGACTTAATCTACTATAACTGAATCGGTTAAAAGTTTTTCACTGTCACTTCAAGCGTTTCATATTGTTTCCAAAGCCTCATTAGGATTCTTGTATTATAATGCCTTAGTAGACAACCAAAAATACAATCCCTAGATTCCTCAAGAATACTAAGAGACTCTACCTCTACAATTAAGTTTATACAATACCTCTCCAAATTCAAGTATTATTCTAATCCTCTTCAAGCTACCACTAGAGAACCTTCTAGTCATCTCAACGATCCTAGAAAAGCACATGTTTTATGCTATTGAGGAACCAATTATTATCAAAGCCTCTCTAGACTGAGTATTATTTGAAGCCTCTTTAGGCCAATCCACTAAGTCACAACTGTTTATGTTACTCGTGTCAGATAGTCAACAACATAGATTTTTGCTATGTCTTAACCAATATGCACACTTAAAATTACTTGTTAGTTGGTCATTGGTCCTTTGCTTTGTTATCATCAAAACATCAATAAGAAATATTTGTATTTGAACCAATCTAGTTATTACATGAGAGAGTGATGAAGAGAATGTGTTGGAGATAATTCAAATCCTTTGAAGCATCTAATCCTTATTACGGACGAAATTGAATCCTCTACACCAATATTATCTCTACACTCTTTATCTCTATCATCAATTATTCTTTTCTCTTATAGCAAAAATGGTCCACTTTACTCTTCTAAAGAGCTTTCTTCCAATGTAATTCACACATTTTGGTCATCTCTTGAGTTGATCTCGGATTGCCAACTAATATTTAACATTTTTGTTTATCTTCTCGTTGGTGTAGCTTATTTTTCTACCAAAAATATTATTATAACTTTTTCTTGACTTCTCAAGTAATAGTAACCATTTATCAAAAGAAAAAGAAAAACATCAATGTACACAAGACAAAAAAAAGATGATTGGAAAACAATATTTAAAATAAAAATTTCGATTCACTATTAGTATACGCAATAAAAAATAGACAGACATCTAGATGCTAGAGTTTTATAAATCTAATTGAGAATTAACGATGGACGTTGATGCCTCCAACACATCGAACCGTCCGATCCTTATTACAAACATCGCATTCAACAACTCTTCCGTTACAACGGTACGGAAAAAACCGTATATTTTGAGATAGCCAAACTAAACGAAACCGTAGCGTAACAACGTTGCTTTCGTGCTACTTGAAATGGCGGAGAAGCAACCTTACAGACAACAATATCAGAAACACATACAAGACACATAAATTGTACTGAGAGAGAATAGAAGCACAATTAAAAACCACACTATACACTCCCTAACACATTCCTTTTCTTCCCATTTTCCATTCTCTTTCTTTCTCTACTACACTTCCTCTCAAACCATTTCCCTCTTTTCCAGCTTAACTACACTTCCAAACTCTCCAAAACTTAAAATCAAACCAAAAACTTACACATTTAACTCGGGTTTTCGAGTTTCCCCCAACCGGTTCGGTTCAGTTTGGTCCAATTCGGTTCAATTGAATCATGGAGCAAAGTACGCTTCAGTCCATTCAGTTCAACGAAGAAATTCTGGGAATCATGGCTCCGGCGCCGGAAACCGCGAACTCTTTCACCGCACTTCTCGAACTACCTCCGACGCAAGTCGTTGAGCTTCTCCACTCGTCGGAGCATACCGGAAAACCGCCTCTACACGTCAGTAACCCGAAACCCTATCCACTAACTTCCGTCATTTGCGGCGGTACAAGTAATTTGACCTTCCCTTCCAACGCCGCGTTGGTCGAACGCGCTGCAAGATTCGTGTTCGCCGGAGAGAATCCGCCGCAGACGGAAGTGAAAGATGAGCAACAAGAGACCGATTCGAACCCGAGTTTAACTCAGGGAGGTGGTGACTGTGTCTCTGATCCCACCGTGGAGAACAAGAACTCCAAGGGTGCGAAGAGGAAGCAGCTAGAGAAGAAGGTTCATCATCAACGAACTCAATTGCAATTGTCCTTGAGAATAATTAGGGTTTTATGCTTTTCAGTAATTTGGGGGAATTCTCTTGTTATGTTAAACGCAGGTTAAAGTGTCGTCTAAGAAGAGCAAGAGTATCGCCGATGAGAATTCCGGCAACGGCGAAGAGCTTCCGTATGTTCACGTTCGTGTTCGTCGAGGTCAAGCCACAGATAGCCATAGTTTAGCAGAAAGGGTAAACTCTTCACTCTTAATTAATTACTAATTAGCTTCTTTAATTACATTTTTTTTATTTTTTTGTCCGTAATTATATTTATTTATTAATTAGGTTTAAATATGATTTTTTTATTAAAAATACAAATATGATTTTTGTCCTTTCAATTATAGTTTTATTGGATTTAATCTCCATAATTTTTTTTTTATATTCATTCTATTGAGCAACATAAAAGCAACATTTTTTTGAATTTATAGAGATTAAATTTTAGGGAAACCTATGAAAATAAGACCAAAAGAACATTATAATTGTATGTACTAAAGTTATATTTAAATCTCATTTATTATTGTGAAATGCTTAACCAGTGCCCTTGACCCTTTATTATATATCAAAAAAATTTGTTAAGTTTTATTTAGAATTTAATTCATATACATGTAAAGAGTGTACTTAGTCAATAATGAATTGTTATGAAATAGTGACAGTGTAAATATTTTTTACACCGACAATTAAACTCTTTTATTTATATAATAAAAATCATTTTTGTTTTTTATTTTAATTGTGATGTAGGCAAGGAGAGAGAAGATAAATGCTCGAATGAAACTGCTACAAGAGCTGGTCCCCGGTTGCAACAAGGTTGGTCCCTTCTATTCCTTTTATGATGTTAATTAATCCTCATTTACTAGAATTAATTAATTGTACTTTATTTAATTTATCATGATTATGCCATAATTATCACTCTAAATTGTCTCCTAAAAGTACTGGATTGTGGGGTTTAGTGAAACGTATCTGTCATTATCAACTTTTCACCAAAAATGAAAGTGCGTGCTTTTCCACCAAGAAAAGTGCTCAGCACCGAGTGTCAACATGGCTTGCATATATGTAATTTTATCACACCCACACACTCTCTCCTTGGGGTATTACTTTTCTAAAGATTAGTTGCCTCTTACAATAGTAAATTCTTCCTGACTACAAGTTCTTTTTGTCATTTTTACATATATTTTGTTTTTGAAACGTTTTTTTACATACATATATATTATGTGAAGAAAATAATGTACTCTTTCTATCATAAAATATATGTAAAAGTTGGTAAAAAAAAAAAATGTGATGTATTTTGTCTAAAATTTGTATCAAATACATTAACTTTCTATAATCCATTTTTGTTTATATTTTGGGACAAAGAGTGTTTAATATGTTAATCCTATATAAAGATGTTTATAAAATACCATTTTGTGGAGTTCTTAATCTCTAACTCAATTGTCAAATGCCGATATTGTTAGGTTGGACGGGATTTCTCAGTTGTGTGAGTTAAATAAAAAATACCATTTTGTGGATGAATGTGTTCAACAAATTTTGTCTTTGAGTAAAAAAAAAGTTATTTTGTCTTCTTTTTCATATAAACTAGTAGAATATTTGAAAATAAAAATAATAAATTTATTAATTTAAAATGGAATTTATATTTAGAGACAATTTTTTTTTGTTCAGAATAAGCTTATTATATATAGAGGCAGAGCTTGTAGTAAAACGAGCTTAACAAGTATGTTTGTAATTTTAGCTTTTCTCGTTCCAATACACCCAAAAAGTTACATTTACTTTATTTAGCTTTTGTCTAGCATGGAGTTGAGGGTATGTAATAGCAATCCTACAATCCTCCTAAATAGATTTCGTTCCAGCGACATTTTTCTCTAACTGTGGAAGATGCACTAAATCTGTACAAAAATTGATTAAAAGATAAGAACATTATATATAGTAAGTAATATAGTGATTCTTTTTCTATTATGGCCACCATAAATTAATCCTATATTTTTGAAAAAAGGACACAAATATATACACCATGATTTGTACAGGACAATTAAGGGAATCCCCCCTCATTCCTTTCTTTTAGCTTTCTGACTTATTGGAGAGACAGAGAGTTTGGTGTGGGGTGTGAAAGGGAATTATTCTAGCTGGAACTTTGTCTTTAACAATTGGGAGTGTGTGTTGAAAACTTGTATTCATGGGTCCCCTAAGCAAGTGAAATCCTAATCCATCTTTGGGAAGGTGATGGTTACCATCAACACTTAGTTTGGTATCCATCAATCATTTATGGGATAAGGAAAATAGGGTATGAAAAGAAAGCATAACTTTTAGAGTGCAATATCTACCAAACGGAAAAACCTAACTGGCTTTGAGCATTTTGCATAATTGGATTAATGTTGCCTAAACTTTAGTTAAACACACACCTCATGTTTTTATTTCCTAAATAAAAAGTTCAAGTTACTTTGTTTTTTTCATCTTTGGTGGTCTCAGGGTTATTACAATAATGGTAGTTTTGAGTATGGCCTTTGAGTCTTCTGATTGTACTTGTGTATGTGTTGAGCTACCAGCTATTTATTAGTCTGCATTCATCAACTCTGGTTTGCGGGCTCTCGACATACAACTTCACCCGTTAAATCATGGTTGATTGCTCTCCCAAAGTTTGGCAATCTAAATGACTTTTCATCAGTATGTGTGTGTCATTAATCGATTCAAGGTTGCACCTCTGTTTTAGCATCTCATTTGTTATCATATCTTCAAAACTAAAATTTGGGTGATTGTTTAATAAATACAGTTTGTCAACATCAGGATGCGATCATGTAAAATAATCTGATTGAGGCTGTCACCACTTTGTAAATTAATTTGAATTACTATGATCTATGTTTGATTGCAATTTGATTCAAAGCTATATTTTTAATGTTAAATTTAGACACAGCCATTATTTGTTTTTCGAGTGCAGAACTGCAGATACATTGTATTGATTTTGTTCTATAAAAAAGAGCTAATCTAGTAAGTCAAAGATAGCTGACATGAACATGTTGCTTTACAGATATCAGGAACGGCGTTGGTTTTGGATAAAATCATCAACCATGTACAATCTCTACAGCATGAAGTGGAGGTCAGATTTTTATATCACAGACATTTTAGGCAATTATTTAGACAAACAAAGAGAATGACAAAGTTGATAGCAGCAATTTGGCTCTCAATATAACTGAGGATAGTGCTTACAAACTTTTAAAACAAGTGGCTGGTTTTCCTTTCTTTATCTGATCCTGTAAAAAGCTACTGTGAGATTTGGATCATTTTGGCACTTATCAGAACATATAAAACTTTGCTTACTTGTAAGCATTAACTCAATGGGTATGTTATTTTGTATTTTACTGACATTATAAACTGGAGACTTTTCATGGGCTTGGTTCATAGTTCCCATGCAAATGTGGTTTTGAGGCTTGAAAATTTCTTGAAATTTCATACTCCTAGAATTATGCATTGTTTGATTATCTATATACTTGAAACAAACTTGAAAGTTGTACAATAATATAAAAAGTATTTGCTCTGTGAAGTTATCTCAAAAAAGAATGGCAATATTTCATAGGGTCTATCTATTGGAACACAACCCAGGAACATTTGAGTTGCTTTATAAATATGTCTTGATCTCGTTGATTTCTCTGTTTTCAGATTTTATCAATGAAACTTGCAGCAGTTAACCCAATAATTGATTTCAACCTTGACAGCATATTGGCAACAGAAGTAAGTATTCTTTTTCTCTTTTTATGATAAAAAAGTAAATTTATTTAGTTGTTTTTGGCTTGGGGAGTAATCAGAATTAAGAACTAATAGTACTTGTCTGGTTTGGCTCAAATATATTTGAGGAATAAAATATGTCATCACTTTCTGGAGCATTTCAGTTCTAATTTTAGTGGGGCCCATCTACACTTACGCATTGTTGAGCATTCCTGATGTAGCTGTTTTCCACACTGATTAGAAAGTTATTCATCAATTTTGTTTTTACTATCCCATCTAATTGTGTTTACCTATTAAATATATACACGCTCAAACACTGAAATGATGAACTTGAAAATGGGGATAGAGAAAATAGCTTATAGTCACTGTAATTCATTCTATTCTGTAGGCTGTCATGACCACCAACTAAGAAAACCGTAAATACTTAACAAGAATAAAAAATATGAAAACATAAATGCTTGCACTTGATTGCTTAGATCCATTGTACGTAGTAGTTATAAACAAAAATGCTTCTTCATTGATTTTCAGATTTTATTTTAATTTCCTTGTGCTAACTAAACTTTGTTTTGACTTGTAGGGAGTGTCTCTCATGGACAGTAACTTCCCTACCACAGTCGCACCTGTCATGTGGCCAGAAATCTCACACAATGGAAACAGACCGCAGTTTCAGCAACCGTGGCAATCTGATGCGTTCCACCAACCACTATGGGGGAGAGAAGAAAACAACCCTAATTTCATGACCCCAGAAAACTCACTTTTGAGTTATGACTCACCAGCAAATTCAGGTAGATTAGAGTTAAGCGGTCTAATTTAATCACATCAAGGTTGCTCTTTCCATAAGACAAGAATTATTTTCATAGACAAGTACAAAGCTGTTAATATGTCACTAAATTGTTTAGGAGCTGATGAATCTGAATTTAACATCTTTAATTATTTGCATACACAGTATCTTTGCATTCAAATCAGTTGAAGATGGAGCTATGAAAGGGTACAGAAGCAGTGGTACTAGTAGTAATTAGCTTAGTAGTGTATATAAAAAATATAGTCGTAGAAATTAGGAGTGATTTGATCAGGCCCAACATTCAGCAGGATTTCATTGTCCTCTGTTTGTCAGAGTAAGTTGGAACACCTGGATTTTATTCAGCCAGCAAGGGAGAAGAATCGGTATGCTATTTTTATATAATATATTGATTAGTATCGCTGTGTATACTAACTATAGGGGTCATTCAGTCTTAGGTGATTGAGTGATTCAGATTGTAAAATCATTGAACGGACTGTTAATGAACTATTATGGAAGTTTGTTGCTATGTTCACTGAATGATATTTCCATTGGCTTGTTACTCAAACTTATAATGACTAAGTATTTCTTTATTTTGCATTATGTCTTTATCCATTTTTGTTATAAAGCAATAATATTCTTGTTTCATTGATACATTACCCACAACAGTACAGCAACCCCACCGAGTGGTTGTTGTCTTTGGCTTGCCTTGATCATTGCAATAATTTTCATTCTTTAATGAGAGACAAATGTGATAATTTAGCTAAATGATTCATTTAATAGTATCCTTTGCAGAATATTCCCTAAGGGTGTGTTTAACAATTTAGGAGGGGAGGGGAGGGTGGACTTTGAAAAAAAAAAGTAGGAAGGATGAAGTAGAAAGAATAGAGATCTTTGGAAGGGAAGTGTTTTGGAAGGTTTATTTTTCTTCATAATACAAAATCTGTCTAATTTTTGGAACTCAACAATTGCATTGGGGTAGGATATTTTAAGGTTTTGATAAATTCTTCAAATTCAATTAATGTTGTTATACTACTCTCAATATTAAAAATATGAAGAGTGCTAGCAACCCACTCTCTAGTACACACTTTCTTTGATTAATTAAAAATTTAAAATTCACATAGATCTCACTAAATCACGTGGGTCTTATATGAATTTGGTGGGACCATATGAATTTTAACAAATTAAAAATAGTGTGTTGAAAAATGTGTGTTAAAAAGTGTGTTGTTAGAATTGTTCTAATAATATATTAATCATAAATATTTATTATCATTCTTTACAAAAGTACTCTTTCAAAGAACATAAAAAATCTCTATTTTTTTCCTACTCCCCTCCTTTTCAAACTTTCAAATAAAGCCTGAATTTTTAAATTGCATGACATATTCATCTTTGAGAATGTTCCTAAGAAATAACAGAGACTATATTCATTGAAATTAAGGTAAAAGGTGGTTTAGATCGAAATTTTGGCTGGGATATAAAAAGGATGAAGATTACAAATCATGTACTGTTACAAAATTCATGTTTTTTTGATATAAATGGCATGAATAAGAAATTAATGCAAGTACTTATCAGTACTTGATTGCACTTAAATGCAAGTACTTGATTGCACTTAAATTGAAAAGGTACCACTCATAAACACCAACCATTAACTAAACGACTCCAAAACCCTATTGAAAAACAGCATAACTAGGGCACTTAATTACCCTCCTTCACCAGCAATAAGAAGAAGAGGAAGAAATATGAGCTACTACGAACGTGTTAGATTGAGAGTGTGTACGTGTGCGCTACTACGTTTTAGATTGAGAGTGTGTACGTGTGTGACGTGTCGATATATGGTATCGATACTACATTAACATAGGTTGTTTTAGAGTATCTTTGATTTTATACTATTTATTATTATGATTTGTTTTAGATTTATAAGTGAGTTTGTATATTCCAATAAATAGGATTAACATTGAGTCTTTTGTATTAGGGTATTATTCAGTAATTGTATTCTAATGAAATCCCAACCTTCTTTTGTTCTTTCTTTTTTTTGTAATTCTCTATATTGTTAACATGGTTTCAGAGCTTTTTTGATCCTCTTTAAACTATATCATTGTTATTCCGTTGTTGAGTTCCCAAAGTTTGGGAATGTTCTTGCTTGATAATTGGTTCTATTGATCGTGGTTTGATTCTAACGGTATGGTGTGCTTCCACTCTGTATTGGGTTTCAAACATGTGAAAGTAGGTGTTGGTGGAATTAATTTGAAGGTTGTCCTATTTTTTTTAACAACTAGTGTTTTTCATGGATCTGCATGTGAAGATTGTAGATGGAATCGTGAGGTATAGTTATTCGGTTGGGTTGTTTCTCTCCTTATTAAGATTGTACACTTAAGATATAAATAACCGAAACGAATATTAGATAAAAGATAAATGACCAATTATATTTAAGTCTATTTATTAAGATTTATTGAGAGAGAGAGAGAGGAGAAGTCAGAAGATGTATGTCGCCACAATATCATCATCGGAAGTCAGAAGACTATTTCACAATTAAGATCACTCGTTTAAGTGCAAATCTTTGTTTGTTAGAGGAATTAGAAGAAGGTGAATTAGAGGCCCTTATTTCTCGAGCTGTATATTGGCTCATGCAATGGTTTGAAGATATCAAACCTTGGTCCCCTCATGTAGTAGATAATTAAAGCGTGGCGTGGATCCGAATATATGGTGCTCCTTGTCATGCCTGGTCCCCAAAGTTTTTTAATTTCTTAATAGCTCCTATTGGTGTATACTTACATTCTGATGACGATACAAGCATACAAAGATCATTTGATGTTGCAAGGGTGATGATAAGGACGAAAGGACATTATATGATTGACGAAATTTTCAATCTGAAGGTTGATGGAATAATTCATTCTATCGAAGTTATGGAAGATTCATATGGCCCATTAAGATTAATTGATCCGAACAACAATAATTTCAAGTATTATATTTGATTTTATACTTAGAGTTTTGATGATAACAAAAGTATTTTATGAGAATATATTTGACTTCAAATAGTATGAAAGAAGAGTCATGCAATTGAAGAAAATCTAAAATAAGATTTAATTCAAATTTATAATTGAAGAAAATCTAAAATAAGATTTGATTCAAATTTATAATTGAAGAAAATCTAAAATTTGATTTGATTCAAATCTAAAATAAGATTTGATTCAAATTTATAATTGATGAAAATCTAAAATAAGATTTGATTCATATTTATAATTGAAGAAAATCTTTGACCAAGTTGAAAAGAAGATATGGTCAATATTTGGAGAAGATTTGATCAAGATTTATCTACAACAAAATATGAACAGAACCAATATGAAGAATTTACAAACTCAATGTAAACAAAATAGGAATATAATCAATTTAAAGAATTTACAAACGCAATCTGAACAAAATACAATTCAGAATTAAATAAAGACTAAATTGAAGCCAAAATTTTAAATATAAGTAGATATTCAAGGGTGAAGAAGAAAATCATCGAAAAGCAGAAAAGAGTAGTCTTAGAGTTCAAAGAGAGAAACACTTATTCGTGTTAGAAATATTTTCTGAGCGTTCTTTTCTTAGAGTGTGAGAGTTATTATTATCGCCATCTTTTTAGAAGCAACTACTCAAGTTCCAATCTTTTGTATCTAACCCGATAGTGGTTTAGTTCCTTCTTCAATCTGGGGTTGTCAGGTTGTTAGGAGAAGACTTGGCTTGTAGGGTCAAGGTGGTTAGTTCCTCAAAAGTCTGGGGTTGTCAGGCTGTTTGGGAATACTGGCTTGGAGGTCAGGTGCTTTGTAATTCAAGGTATTTGAATTAGTGGATTAAAGCTTTCTAAATGAGGGGAGTTGATGTAGCCAAGTTAGTGGTGAACCAGAATAAATCTACGTGTCAAATTATTTATGCTTTCATTGCTTGCTGCCTCTGAATCCGATTGTTTCTACTCCAAGTAAGTCACCAAAATCAAACTAGTTTTTTATTTATTTATAAATTATCAAAAAGTTGTCAACTTTGGCAAACACAATTCAACCCCGTTCTCATATTTGCACCTTCAAATACAAGCTCCAGTTCAGAATCTAATGAAGATGAAAGCTACAAACTACACACCATGATGGAAGATGAACCGAGCTTGGATGGAGAGAGAGTTGAGGAGACCTAAGACATTAATGCAACAGATTTTTTCCAAGAAAATAGATAAAGGAACAAAAAATGAAGGGGAATTATTGATGATAAATAATGACGCTACAGTGCATGTGGAATCTTCAAACGAAGTGCTAGTCAACATGATGTGCAGTTATCAAAACAAATCATATGGGTCATGTAGAGGTGGATGGCGTCGATGAGGACATGCCATATCAAGATGAAGATATGGAATGTGTTAAACAATTAGCTGAAATTGAAGAAATAGTTGGCTTGCAAGATGAAACACATAGCGAAGAAGAAGTCAATGTAACGTTAGTTCCAAATATTCCAATTAATAATGATAGTGATATGGATGATGAAGATGGGGATGATACTTCAAATGACGGTTGAATTTTTAGTAAGTATAAATAGCAGTTGATTGTTTGTTTAAATCTTCATATTCTACATTTTTTTATATATTAGTTTTAGATTCAGATTCTTTAATATTGTATAGTTGATAATGTTGAATACATCTTGGATTGTGTTTACTATTATGTGTGCTAATTGTTTTTCTTCATCTTATTTTTTATAGATGCCTCCAAAAGAAAAGATATCTTGAATTGTGTTTACTATTGTGTGTGTTAATTGTTTTTATTCATCTTATTTTTTTATAGATGTCTTCAAAAGAGAAGATTAGACTCAAGCTTCCTTTGATTTTACCACATAAGGTAACTCAGACAGCTCATCAAGTACAAGCAACAATTGATCAATTGCCACTAGATGCCAATGCTACTACACCAACCTCATAGCATGTACGGCGTCTCACCCAACAACATGTCAAGCCTCCTACCCAACAAGTTGCAGTGCTTCCACCCCCACCTAATAAGGTGCATCAATCTAAACCAACTATAGTGATGATGCTCACACCGGGTTTTGTCCCAAAAGACAACATTTCCCCGAATGCTAATCATTCCCCATCACAACCATTAACATCTGTTGCCTCACAACATACTTCAATTTCCTCTAACCCACCACCTTCAATACCTATTGCTACTAGTAATAAGGCTCTAGTCATGGGATTGCGTCTGATGGGAGAACAACGATATGGTCAGATGGTTAAGGGTACCTAACTGATTCCGATTAACTTCTCATTACTAAATGAGGCTTAGGGTCGGTTTCAAGTTATTTTTTAAATTAAATATATAGATGTACTTTATTTTATGTAAATACACTAGTATATTTTATGTTGTTTATAACTTGTTTGTAGGTGGTTACCGTGTAGGGTGGCCTCGAGGGCCCTCACCTCAATCATTACATCACAATATATTAATTCGTATGCTAGTTGGAGAGCAATCCTAAAATTAACTTTGGAACGTAGTTCCACAAATTTGGTGTAAGATTATGTTATATATCATGTTAATGAGTTCAACTATTGTGTGAATACTAATTAATACATTATAATTTATTTGTAATGTAATGTTGTGGGAGAAAGTTGTTTGGTTGCCTGAGCACAATTTTCAGATTAAGAATATCTTCTATACTGTAGTACCTCAATTTTGTCCGACCAATTAAAATAATTTTTAAATAATAATAATAATAATAATAATAATAATAATAATAATAATAATAAGTTTAACAAGTATTTTTGCACTTATTATTGTTAAGTAAAAATCGTCATTTTTTGTCCAAATTTTGAGTCTATATTTACACAGGTTTCTATTAGAAAAAATCTATTAAAAAAATAATAATAAAGAAGAAATAAAAACAAAGAAGTATACTTTTTACATCCCTTGCCAGACTTGCTTATGCATCTGCAAGCAATCTATCTCCATCTTAATTTTTAATTTTTAATTTTATCCCACTAAGGTTATATTTCACCATTTGTACACTCAATCAAAAAGGTCAGCCACCCTTTTCCATTTCCATCTCTGCAGTTCCATAATTTCTGTCAAAACAATATAAAAACTAAACATCAATTTATCTCATAAACTCAATTCAACCTTGTAGTCGATAAATTAAGGCAAAAATTAGTTCCGAAAGAGGAGGAAGAGGAGAGTTTTATTTCTCAAAAGAAACAATGAACAAAGAAAAGAGAGGAAGTATAAAAAGAGCAGAAAGAGAAGAAAAGAAAAGAGAATTTTTTTTATAAAATAGAGATTCTAAAACAAAAATGAAGTTGAGCAAAGAAGAAACAACAATCTAATTTCATCCTCAAAATTTTATATTTCAAAATTTAAAAAAAAAATAGAAAACGAGAAACAGAGGTCATTACTGTCATTTCAACCTCCACCGGTAACCGCCGCCAACCACCGTCACCACCGCCGCTTCTTCTTTGCAGCATACCATAGATCTGCACCACTCTCATATTTGTTGTTCTGCTCTCTATCTCTTTACTACATCACTTCCTTTGATTCGCTTGTCCCTGATTTATGTTGAGTTATATGAAACTTATATTAGAATTAAAAATGGATTTGTTTTGTTAGGCTGAAACTTGAGTTTTTTTGAAATGATGCTTTGCTGGTTTATGATGTATTGAAACTTTGCCTTGATTTAAGATTTATTGAAATATGCGGATGCTTAGCTGTTTTAAAACGTAGTTTGGTTGTGCAAACGTAGCCTGAAGCATGCGTAGTGCCTTTTGCCTGTTATGAAATGATACATCAACTTTTACTTTATTAAATTATTATTTATTTAATTCTTATTTTTTTAAAAATAAATAAATCAAATATTGCTTCCAATTATGTTACATAAATTGTAATAATTTGACAGTTCTAAAATTCTTTTTTTTTTTTACTTTTTAAAATAATTATATAAAAAATTATTTTAAAGTGGTTAATTAGATGTGACATCTTTTTAATTTTTGAGCAGTTATGACACAAGTTGTACATCTTGAGGATTTCTTTAAAAAAAACTCATTTTTATAACAAAAATAATAAAACTATTTTTAAACGAGTTAACTAGATGTGACATTTTTTAATCTTCGAGTTTTTAAGACACAAGTTGTACAACTTGATAGTCTTAAAACTCGTATTTTTAAATAATTATTCAAATAAAAAAAACTCATTTTTTTGTCAAAATAACATTTTTATCAATAACAACACGCATTATCTTTAAAAGCAATCAACACATCCGCATTTTCTACCCAAGAACTACGTAGCTTTGATTTCTCCATCCCACACTGAGAGATATGTAGGAGCAAGTTCACACTCTTGTCAAGCACATTATTAAAAACTTCTTTTTTTGTCCTTTCTTTCTTAAGCACATTTATTTCAAGATCATATTCAAAAAAACAATTGTTATTCATATTTAATAATAAGGAGAAATAAATATATTTAAGTTAATATTAACTTTGCACAATTAATTATAGGTAACGTATTTTAATAGATGTCGTAGGATGTTAATACCTTCTCTACACATAATCGACCCCCGAACTCAAACTTTGGTTTTAAAGACCATTTTTTTCTTCTATTTTTATGGGTTTCCCAATATTTTCCCTATTTTAAATAAATTTTTGTGGCGACTCCATTGAATTCGAGAAACACTCGAAATTTTAGGCCGCGACAACTGGCGACTCCACTGGGAATCATAGAGAGTCAAGCCTAACATAATTAATTGTGCATTATTTCTTAATAAATATTAGCTGTCATTATTAGCATTATAGAGCTATTGAATTATGTTTATTTCACACCCTACACTTTTACTAAGACACACACTTATGAATGAAACCTTCTACCCGGGTTTGAACAAAACTTAAGCTTAGTTTCGAGGTTGCGTAGTGGTAGCCTTTTGGATGTACATCCTGTTTGGTTAGCATGAACATCTCACCTAGAGTTTGATCTTGTTGAGGTTATTGTCACTCCAAATAGTTTACCTATTGTTGTTGATAATATCTTAAATAGTATTATTAACTCTAGGAACTGTGTTTAGAACCATAGAGTCACTCTTGTGAGAGTTTCATTACATAAGCCAATAAACTCTTTCATCATAAGAATATCCATATACACCAAAAATATCTCATACATTCATAACTTTATATATATGTATATTCACAATAATTATTCTACATAGTTTCATTCATATCTCATGACTTTTTTTTCTAAGGAAAAATAAAACATAATGGCTTTGTATAAATTTTCAGGATTTTTGGGGAATCATATAGACCTTAGTCACGTGTTCAGTTAGAGGATAATGTGATCGGAAAAAAGAAAAATTTTACTTTTAAAGTTCAAGCAACCTGACTTGAAAAGTTTAAGGGACATCAGCAATCAAATGAAAACCGTACAACGTGAGAGTTTCTTTAATAAATATGGGAAGATCATAAACCTCTTGGTAATAAATGTGCAAATAGGGGCCCTCATAGCACTGGCTCAGTATTACGATCCTCTTTTAAGATGTTTCACCTTTCAAGACTTTCAGTTGGCCCCAACATTAGAAGAATTCGAACGAATATTGGGTTACTTCCTAGAGAAAGGAAATCCTTATCGATATACTGGGCAACCACCAAATTTGAGCACAATTGCTGAAGTGTTGAAAATTGACATAAGAGAGTTAGCAAGTAAAAAAGAGGAAAAAGGACCTATTCATGGGTTTTCAAGAAAATATCTAGAGCAAAAGTGCCAAGATTTAGCCGTTAAAAAAGAATGGGGTACTTTTATAGATATTTTGGCTCTCATTATCTATGGCATTGTTTTATTCCCAAACCTTGATAATTTTGTAGATTTTGCTGCCATCAATGTCTTCCAAGCTTTTAATAAAAGTAAACAAAATTCGGATCCCGCAATTCTTGCTGATGTATACTACTCTCTGCATATACGACACAAGAAAAAAGGGGGAACAATTTTGTATTGTGTTCCAGTGTTGTATACTTGGTTCATGTCTCACATGTTCAAGAAAGGGTATCATGTTAGGGTTAAGAGTAATCGTTAATGGGCTCAAAGTATAACTAGCCTTACTAGGGACAAAGTTTCATGGTATCATAGAGAACAATGGGTGGAAGAAGTAATATGCTAATGCGAAGATTTTCCAAATATACCTCTCATGGGAACGAAAGGATGTATAAATTACAATCTGACGGTAGCTCTGAGACAGCTTGGCTACCCTATGTTGGAGAAACTTGATGATAAGTCGTTGGAAGCTTTTGTTTTGCACAATACGGGTACTCGAATGTAGAAGTTGCAGCACAAAAGAACCCTATCAACAATGGGTAAAGAAAATAGTCCAAGAAATCAAGTTGCCTTTCCACAGTACACCCTCAAATGATCAGGAAATACCTGAACCTACCCTTGTTACATATGAAGAAATAGAAGAACTCAAAGCATCATTATTAAAATCTGAAGAGGAGAAAAAAGAGCTACAAGCGAAGTTAGAAAAAGTCTCCCAAGAAAACAAGAATTTACGATCAGAAAACACCTGAAAGAGTCAGTTTATTGAGAGAAGCAACAAGAGGTTGAAAATTGAAAAAGAAAATAAACTTGACATACAAGACTGTTTGAGAGGTGCAAATGAAGAATTAGATGTGCGAAAGCAAGAAAGGAATGAAGCTATTGAAGAAGCCTATATGTGGAACCAATTGTGGACAAAATCAGCAAGCTCTGAGAGGAATATAAAAAAGAGTTTGAAGATTTAAAGAAACAACTTAAAGAGATGGTAGCTGAGTGCGAGAGTCAAGTAAAGAATGAGAGGCAACACAAGGAAGAAATTGAAGAATTACTCTCAAAACATCAAGATGCACTAAGAACAGAAACGGAGAAACTGAAAAATGGCCTCGTTAGGTTGAAAACCTGAAAAGGCAACCTAGGCAAAAATTAGAGCATCCCGATGGATTGAAAACTTGGAAGAGTTGTCCATGCAAAAGTTATTGATAAAAAAAAAAAAAAAATCAAGCGGTTCAAACTGGGGCAGTTATTATTCTTGGAAGCTGACCAACAGAAGTCCTAAATTACAAGAATAACTAGTGTTTGTTATCCCTTCAACTAAAAATAAACCCACTTATCCCTACATTGTAACCCCTACCTCAATTGTTTTGTTCCCAATGTAATGAATATACTTTTTTCAATGTTGTACATTACCCTCTTTCTAAGCTAATTCAGTCTCATGGTTGTTTGTTCGAGCATTTTAAAAAAAAATGTTATTTTATGATAATAAATGTTGGAATTTGAAATATGTGAAAATATAAAAAAATATCTTAAGTATTTTGACGCTTGAAAAATATATACACGGGAACTCGAGATATATGGGTGTGTAAGCAAAAAGGTTGGGGAATCATTTTAAACAATGCACATTTTATTCGCCTTCAAAAAAAAAAAGAGGTCACACAAGATATACTAGAGTCATCATGCAAAAAATGGCTGTTATCTCCATTCATACATTGAATCTTGTGGGCGTATAAAGTTGTATAAGGATCGGGGAACCAAAAAATAAACAAGAATTTATCTACATAGCATGCATCTTTGTTGTCGTAGCGAAAGGTCGGAGATTGAGAACGATTTTTGGATCAACAGAACCTATGATCCATGCCATGACTTGTGAATCTTTGACTTCCCATTTGGCATAAGCATCCTTCTGCGTCTTCTCAGGGGCAGAATCGTTTCCATTGACATGACTCCAAAACTCTTTTTCTTTGACAAAAATCTGGAGTTGAAACTCCCATGTAGAGTAGTTTTTCCATTAAGACGCACAAAAAGGATATTGTGCTTGTCAGTGAACATGATGTTGAGGGAAACAAATGAAGAGAACTTAGGAGACGTCAATTGTAAAAATTATGATCGTCGTTGACGAGGAACTAAGATTTCAAGAAAAAATAGAGCAGAAACAAGGAAACTATGATTGACGTCAGCAAGGAACTGTGATTTCAAGAAGAAAACATAAAAAATCGAGGAACACAAGATTTGATCGCAGAAAACAAAGAAATCTTATTTGGATCGCAACCTAGTTTGATACCATGTTAAACTCAGAATTTCTTATTAGTAAAATTTGTCATTTCCATTGGAGAATTCTCCTTTAAATAATATTGTTACAGAATGATATGAGTCTTACTATAACGGCTAATCTACCGTTGGACTAATTAATTATGAGAATAATTACATTATTACAAATATCATCAGATATGCACAATTAATGATTATGAAACTGTCAATTCCATTGACAAAAGTGACGCTAATCAACTCAATTTTAAAAATTATTTTTTGATTTTTTACTAGTTGTCGAGGAAAGTCTTACAAGTATTAAGTTCCATCCAAAGGAAATTCTTATAGGGCAGAGTCAAAGTCAGAGACAGTAACAAAATGTATTGGGTGAGCTGAAAAAATGTATGCAAACCCAAAGAAAAAGATGGCCTTGGTGTGAAGGATCTTGAGCTGTTTAACATAGCACTCCTCAATAAATGGAAATGGTGCATAATCAATGATCGTTCAACTATATGGAGTGAGCTGTTGGAATACAGGTATGATCCTCTAATATCAAAAATCATTGGTAGAGAGGAAATTAAAATTTGTCAGAAGGATTCGCTCTGGTGGAGGGATTTATTATTGCTAGACAATGGTTGAATGAGGGTTGCAAACTGTTTTGCTGAAAATGTTCGCTGCCAACTTGGAAATGGAACTAAAATTGCTTTTTGGAATGATATATGAATGAGTGATAGACCTCTTAAAGAGCTTTTCACGAAACATGCCACGGTTAGAGGATCATACCGCGGTAACTTGTAATTTTCTATATCGTTAACCGTTACTAGAAATTATCATACCGCGGTATTATATTTTTAGTTTGTTATTTATTTTGGTGAGATGTTTGTGAATGGCAAGAGTTACAGAATATTCAATTAATTAGTCCCTTTGTAAATAGTTCACCCATGTAGCTAGACCAATTATTTTGAATGAAAATAACTCACATTTTAATAAACTTATCTCTTCTTTTGGAAAATTCTCTATAATATTTCTACATTTACTCATCATCATTAGAACTCGTTCAATCATTTAGTTCTCTGTATTTAAGTACTGAATCTACATCTACTTTATAATCAAATAAAAGATTATTCATCCAAAAGTACTCGTTGCAATTTTATATATGCTAATTATCATTCAATGGTTCTCTAATAATATGCATTGAATGGTAGGATATGGAGCAATTAATCCACCTATAAGGCAAATTAATTTACTAAATATTAAATTCGATTCGATTAAAAAATTTGAACACTAAATTCATTTTTTCAATTGTAACCGATCATGAATGAATTGTCAATTCAAGCATTATTATAGAAATTATACATAAAAACCGCATATATCATTTAAATTATTTAAATATATAGAAACATATAAATTTCAATTTTTCTTTTTATCTTATATAAATTTCAATTTTAAAATGTCTTTTCTCTATTATGCTCTTCTATCTATTTCATTGTTTCAGGTTTCAAAATAAGTAACTCTTTGTATTCAAATTTCATTCTTTCTCAACCCATCCTCTACTCCATTGTACTGTCGAACGTTCTGCGCTTCAAACCGCCGGCACACGTACTCCTCCATCAGGTTTTTTCTCCATTTCCTTTTATTTTGGTGAAGAAACAGTTCTTTTTTACTCATCGTCAAGGAGTTGTATTGCTCTATTATTTAAGTGGCAGTAATTTAACATTTAAGGAGAGTTATAAATATTGAAGGAAATTTTAAGGGGTGTATTAAAATTTTAAGTGAATGTAATTTAAGGGAGTTGTATTACTCTATTATTTAAATGGCAGTAATTTAATATTTAAGGGGAGTTATAAATATTGAAGGAACTTTAATTTAACCTTTAAAGGAGTTGAATTCTTAGGTAAGTGACTATAATTCACACACTAGCCATTGAGGGTAACTATAATACTGTGTAACTAGCACACTGTACTCATTAAACATTAGTAGAATAATATTGAAAAAAAGAATCATTAAGAAAAAGAAAAAACATATAATAAACAGAAGTATATATTTGAGAAACATGCATTAAAAAAAACTTAAGCATCAATATAATACATTTAGAAATTTAAAAGTATGTATAAGAAAGAAAATTAACATATATTACAAGTTATAAATAAATAATCCAAATAAATTTAAAAGGATGTATAAGAAAGAAAATTAGGCATGTATTAGAAAAACTGAAGCATTGCAAATAAATATAAGCATGCATCAAGAAAAATTGAAGTACTAGTCACATTTAGCAAAAAAGAAACACTAAGTTACATTTGGATAAAAAATAAGCATACTTTTAACATCAAACACTAGTTAAAATGAAAGCATACACTTGAACTAAAGAAAAGTACAAATTAAAAAGATAGCATTCATTTATAAGCATAAAAAGATAGCATACATTTACAAGATTTATAAACATGAAATAAAAACATAAAAATGATATATTATCCAAGAATATATTTACAAAAACTAAACATGCATTAAAAAAAACTGAAGCACTAGTTACATTTAGAAAAAAATAAACATACTTTTAAAAGTTAAAAATAAAGCGTACAAAGAAATTAAAAGGAATACAAACAAAGGAAGCAAACATTTGAAGAAAAAGCATAAACATCAAACACAAGTTAAAATGAAAGCATACACTTGAATAAAAGAACCAGAAACTTTAAACACACCTTAAAAAGAAAAATACAAGTTAAAAAGGGGACATTCATTTATAAGCATAAAAAGATAGCAAACATTTGAAAGATATATAAACATGAAATAGAAACATAAAAATGATATATTACCAAGAATATAATTACAAAAAATAAGCATGCATTAAGAAAAACGAAAACACTAGTTACATTTAGAAAAAAATAAACATACTTTTACAAGTTAAAAGTAAAGCATTAAATTAAAACACAAGTTAAAAATCAAGTATACATTTGAAATAAAAGCGTAAACTTCAACCACAAGTTCAAAATAAAGCATACACTTGAATTAAAGAAATAAACACTTCAAACCCAACTTAAAAATGGAAACATACTTTTATAAACATAAAAAAAAATAGCATACTTTTGAGATATATATATATATATATATATATATTAAAGAGAAACATTAAAAAGATATATAAGCATTAAACTGAAAGAAAAAAAAAATAGAAGCACAAACTTACAGTGCTCTTGGTCTACAACCACCCCTTGCTTGCTATTGTTACTAGCTCGTTGATCCATCTTTCCCAGCCATAAGCCAAGAACATCAAGAACAACGGTTAGAAATTATTAATTATCGTTATGCAGCGCAAATATTATAACAAAAAGCAAACCAATAAATATCATAACATAAATAAAAAATATTACCTCGCAGATATGAAAACCAATAAGCAGAGAAAATAAAATAAAAAATAAATTAGTTATACGAAATCATATCAATAAATACAAAAACTAACAAAAATAGATAAATTTAATAATATATTTTACCTCTCAAATCTAAAAAATGCAGAGATAAATTTGTGCAAATCAACAAGCAAAGATAATGAAGCAAAAAACAGTTTTAAGTTAGTCATATAAAAATAATCAGTAGATAAAAAAAGTATATAAATTTTTAACAACAATCATAAACCATCAAACTGAATCAGAAGATTTATAACAAAGATGGAAAAAATACGAGATGAAAACACAACCCTAATCATGCAAAAAAAAAAAGTTAAATCAAAATCCTAATACAGAAAACAACATGCAAAAAAATCAAACTCTAGAAAACTCAGAAGCAGAAACAATAGCTAAATCAAAACCCTAATCATGATAAAAAGAAATAAAAACCGTAATACAAAATCAAGAACAAGTGCAAGATAGATTAGAACAACATTAACAGATTTAAAACAATAAAGACAAAAAAAAAACGCAAATTTTAGACACTAGGTTGAAAAGCTTAGAACAATCATTAAATTGAATCAGAAGATAAAA
>JBBPBQ010020324.1:28166398-28193176 GCA_037974755.1 Cicer yamashitae | reverse complement strand
ATATAAACTTTTTAACAACAATCTTAAACCATCAAATTGAATCAGAATATTTATAACAAAGATGAAAAGAACGAGATGAAAACACAACCCTAATCATGCATGAAAAAAAAAAAGCTAAATCAAAATCATAATACAGAAAACAACATGCAAAAAAGATCAAACTCTAGAAAACTCAAAAGTAGAAACAATAGCTAAATCAAAACTCTAATTATGATACAAAGAAATAAAAACTCTAATACAAAAATAAGAACGAGTGCGAGATAGATTAGAACAAGATTTACAGATTTAAAACAACAGAGACGAAAAAACGCAGTTTTTAAACACAAGATTGAAAAGTTTATAACGATAAATTAGAGAGTTGAAAAATAAGGAATAGTAATTGATAAAACCTGGAGTAGAAAGAAGGGATGTTGGCCGTCGTTGGGCGCCATTGAAACTTGATATAATTAGGGTTCGTTGGTGTCACTTGTGAGTGTTGAGTTTTGTGTGTGTGATTGTGTGAGAATGAAGACAGAACGAGAGGATGAGAGGATCAAATTAGGGTTGTGGGATTGTGTGTGAGTGTTGAAATTAGGGTTGAGTTGTTTTTTTGGGTTGGACCAAATTGGGCTTTGTAAGAATCCAGTCCAACACCTAAAATTATAATTACTACTAATAATAATAAATATTATAAACTATATTCGGGAGGGTCGGTCGCCAACGGTCTCAAATCCATGACCCGAACTCGCTCGCGCCTACCCTTTTGAACCCTCCAATGCTATCAGTTGGACCCAGTCCAACCCGCCCAATTCACCTCATCCGTTGTGAGCCAGGCGGTAATGGACGCGTCTCTCAGCTTTGTCCAGCCCTAGTTATGAATGTGTTGGCAAAGATTTCAGATTTACAAATGTACCGTTGCGGTACTTTTTGTAGTACTTTGTTGATTTGTAAGATAAATATTATAGTTATAATCGCTAATATTTGACATAAATGAAAAGGATGAAGGACAAATACGAGATTTGTGTAGTTTACTATTCTAATATATATTAGATATTTTTTTAATCTTCTTTTATATATATAGAGAGAACATATCAAATTGAGTTTTAGAAAGGATGAGAGAATTAAAAAAGTCACATGACCATTCATACATGATTATGGTTAAAATTTAACTCCATCTTTTCATTGTAAAATTTTTCTATATATATATATATAAAAGTTTTGTTGTTTGTATCTATGTTGCAGTGTTCTAATTGATTTCAAGGATAACTAATGAGATGGCATCTCAAAATTGAGATTTGATCATTGAAACAAATGTTACTGTTTATCTATGTTATTCTTTTCTACTATAATTTTTTCTCTATTTTGTCTTTTAGTTGACTTTATATGGAGAGCTAAATCAAAGGGAAACAAATAAAGGATTTTGTACCTTTTAAAATTCTACGACACGTGGATATATTACTTTTAATCAATTATTCCAATGTTACTTTTATCATCTAAACCTTTACTTTCTCTTATTTACTTTTAGATTGAACGATCTTCCATTCTAGGATTGAGTTTTCCTTGCTTGAAGAATATTAAATAAACCTTCCATTGATGTGGCATCTTAATCATATCTAAATCTACACATATAAGTTTACTAAAAAAAAATTTATTTATTTATTATGATAATTACTAATATGGTTCCTTGCATTGTAGG
Organism: Cicer yamashitae; assembly: GCA_037974755.1. NCBI lineage: Eukaryota > Viridiplantae > Streptophyta > Magnoliopsida > Fabales > Fabaceae > Cicer > Cicer yamashitae. The sequence continues at coordinate 28,191,501 of JBBPBQ010020324.1, read as the reverse complement.
TTTTAAGTTGATCTCATACGTTTTTTGTTCAAAAAAAATTAATCATTTACATTTTAAAAATTTTAAGTTGGTATCTCGCGTTAATCACATTTGTATAAATTAATCATTTATGTTAGTTTTATACTAACTCCATTTATTTTAGGCCACGTGGTTGACAAGAGTCTAACAAATGTGTAGCACCTGTAAAGACTAAATGTTATTTTTAAAATATAAAAAAAAAAATTAAACATAAAAAATCTTAAATATTAAAAAACATAAAAGATTAATACCGTAAAAAGGAGTCTAAAATCTAGGGTTGTTAGACTTTGAAACTGAATAGAGCAAGAGGGAAATAACGAATGTGCGACGGCGGCGACGAAGACGAGATGAAATAATGTTGTTTTGTCTCATCTCCTTTGCTATCGTCGTGTCTCGTCTCCCTCCCTGTTGTTGCACCTTCGTTCTTCTCTTCTTCCTCTATTCAGTTTTAAAGGCACCACTGCATATGATCATAAGCGGTTATCGTTATAGACATCGACAAAGCTAAGTTCATAGTATTTATACGTCAACTCATCTCGTCTACGGTTGATATGAGCTTTAGTCTAGACCTTTGGAAAAAGATCATGGCAAGTTGTTTTAGGTTTTTCTTCGTCATCCATGACTACACCCCTGTTCTGATCATAGACAAGGCTAATAGTGCATAAATCTTTATGAGCTTCCTCTGACCTCACCAGTACAATATAATAGTATTGTCTCTTGAACCCTTTCAAGGACTCAGTAAAGGCCATGAAGCACTTATTCTTTTGCTTAAAAGAAATGTGCCAGCTTTGGGTTCTCCTTATGCCAGAGTAATATGAAGATATTGAAGAAAAAAAGGACAAAGGGAACTAATTTCAGATAATGAAAAATAATTTGGAAGGCCATAATATACACCAACAATTCGGACGAAGTTGCAAGGGGGCAAGTTGAAAATGGTCCAAGATCGCTATCTTGAACATCCTAAAGGAGATGCGGAACCCCATATGCCTAAAGATGGATTCGTACATGGTAATTGCACAATTACCGGAATCACTACGTATTCTTTTTGTCCATTCCGACCTCCAAGTAGTTCAACCATCCTTTGGTCCTACCTTTCTAAATACATCTGACAAGTCGTCATCTTCTTCCGAAAAGATAGACATGACTCCAAGGAACTATTCGTTGACCCAATTCATATATTGGAAATCTGAAGGGAATATTTGTACATCCAAAGTGGACGCTTAATCATTAGCCATTCCATACCCTGTTCGATCCAAAGGGATGAGAGTGATGTCTATAACGAAATGACGTTGTTTTGTCTCGTCTCTTTTGCTATCGTCGTGTCTCGTCTCCCTCCCCGTCGCTGCACCTTCGTTTTTCTCTTCTTCCTCTATTCAGTTTTAAAGGCACCACTGCATATGATCATAAGCGGTTATCGTTATAGACATCGACAAAGCTAAGTTCATCATATTTATACGTCAACTCATCCCGTCTACGGTTGATATGAGATTTAGTCTAGACCTTTGGAAAAAGATCATGGCAAGTTGTTTTAGGTTTTTCGTCGTCATCCATGACTACAACCCCGTTCTGATCATAGACAAGGCTAATAGTGCATAAATGTTTATGAGCTTCCTTTGACGTCACCAATATAATAGTACTGTCTCTTGAACCCTTTCAAGGACTCGGTAAAGGCCATGAAACACTTATTCTTTTGCTTAAAAGACATGTGCCAGCTTTGGGTTCTCCTTATGCCAGAGTAATCCGAAGATATGGAAGAAAAAAGGGACAAAGGGAACTAATTTCATATAATGACAAATAATTTGGAAGGCCATAATATACACCCAACAATTCGGACGAGGTTGCAAGGGGGCAAGTTGAAAATGGTCCAAGATCGCTATCTTGAACATCCTAAAGGAGAGGCGGAACCCCATATGCCTAAAGATGGATTCGTACATGGTAATTGCACAATTATCGGGATCACTACCTATTATTTTTGTCCATTCCGACCTCCAAGTAGTTCAACCATCCTTTGGTCCTACCTTTCTAAATGCATCTGACAAGTCATCACCTTTTTCCGAAAAGATAGACATGACTCCAAGGAACTCTTCGATGACCCAATTCATATTTTGGAAATCTGAAGGGAATATTTGTACATCTAAAGTGGACGTTCAATCATTAGCCATTCCATACCCTATTCGATCCAAAGGGATGAGAGTGAGTCAAAACATAAATCACACTTCTTCATCCCTTTTGATGACAAAAATATGAATGGAGATGAAGAGTCGCCAAAGCTAGAAACGCAATTTAAAGAACAAAACCTAGGAGTGAAAAAGAGATCTAAAACCACCATAAACAATAGAAAAAAAAGGGAGGAATTCCAAAACCATCATAAGCTCCACTGTGAATGGTGGTTGAAATAAAAAAATTTAGAATGATAAATTGCAAACAAAGTAAACAAAAATAAAGCACCCAATCGAAACAGTAGGAAATCGTACCTAACAATGCCATTAAAGCCGGACCAAATAAATAGAAAAGGAAAATAAGCTAACCGCTAAAGTCTTCCGAAGAAGATGAAGCAATTTGTTGAGGAAGATGCAAGAATTTCTCAGAGAGGTTGAAGAAGTTTTGGTGGAAACGAAAAAGAAGAAAAGGAAAAGAATCCTCCTACTATTTATAACCCAAATCCAAAGATTCGGAACGAAACTCGACGCATAGGCCCTGAGCCGAGAACCCTAAGATTGAATAGGTACCTAGAGTAATGATGGCTACTCAAATTTGACATGTGTCACAAGAAAGTCACTAAAAGACGCCTCGAAAAAGAAACTGCTGACACACACTCATTAATGAAGTGACCTCTCGTAATCCGATGTCAGGAAAAACAATGAACAAACTCAGGTCTGGAATCCTTTTAAATAAAATAGTCCAATCCGAAGTTGGTCATTAATAAGCAAGTAACCACTAATATATCTAAAGTTACACCATGAGGTAAATAATACTTCGGCCACAATGAGTCAAATCCGAACTCAACCCAACCATTGACTTTATCACATGATTGGCTTGGGGGGAAATTGTTCTAGGTTGGACTCACACCAACATAGGACAAGCCTAGTAATATTACAACTTCGTCTTAATGTTTTGGAGCCATATTCGAATTAAAAAAATAAGTTTCTAATTAAAAAAATGTAATTTTAATAATTATAAATTATTTTTATTTTTTATTGAATGAAATACTAAAAACTTAAATTATTTTATTTAAATTCATCAAAATAAGTAAATTGTAAATAATATCTATATACAACTTAAAGTTAATATTAACCTTCTAACTATTTAAAAACAGTCATCCTTCTAACACTTTTTGAAGAAAACTCATAACTTTCAAATACCAAATAATCATATTTCAAAAGAAAATTAATAATCACATTTTCTTAATCATATTTCAGAGCTTTTAAAGATATACCAAATAACATATTAAAAGAAAAATTAAATAACAATATTCTTAATTATTTTTTTGTCAAAACAAATTTCTTAATTATAGATGACGCCTAATGATATTTTTTCTTTGTGAACCAATTCACTAACTAAGAGCTCTTGTTGAGTTCAATAAAATCTAATGCAATAAATCATTTTCTCAATAATAAATTAAATCTTATTAGACTTGAGTTAAATTTTTTTAATTAATATATTAAAATTATTAATAAATAAATAAATATATTTAGAACCCTAATAATTTTAGGCCCTGTGTAATGCCTTTGCACATGACAATCACCATGCCTACCATTCATGGTAAAATTACTTATAGCTGTTCCACCATATGTCTATGTCGTTATATTTTCATCAATGTTTTATGTGCGTAAAATTTGTTAATCGGTTTTTTATAATAACAAACAAATAATATAATAAAATAAATATTTTTATCTTATCAATATTCTTATAATATATAGTAACATAACTTTTACGAAAATCAATGGCAAATAAATTTCTATGATACTAGTATATTAAGATAAAAATAGAACAGAGAATTCATACAAGCCATAATTTAATCATTTTTATCAAAACATAAATATGTTTTAACTTTAGTATTTATTTTATCTCTTAAAATATAACTAGTATATATTCATATTATTCGTTCATGTTTCATCATAAAATATTCAAATAAAAGAATTAAATATATGCTCAATTTGATTTCATTCTTCTTCATCAATTATGTTTTGTTCCGTTCATTTTAAAATATCTAAACAAAACCTTAAATGGTTACATTAAATGGGTCTTTCTGACTCGTGAACAACTGTTTAGTAAAATTAGCTGATAGTTCATATAGTTGTTAAGCTAATTTAAGTGTTTGCTAAAATTAGTGGTTCAATTAAATTAAAATAAAAAAAATGACATTCTTAATTAAAAATAAATTTTATCAATTAATATTTTAAATATTTTAAAAATAGTAATTTAAAATTTACTTTTTTATTTATTTAAAATTTATTGATATGATAAACTTTTTTTACTATCTATTTTGTTAATTTTAAATTAAAATAAATACATAATTATTTACTTTAAATATTAATTATTTTAATATTTAAATTATTTAAAATTATAATAAATAAATTATTTAAATTATTATTTATTAAAATCATTTTAAATTACATAAATTATTTATTCTAAATTATAAGAAATAAAAAATAATTTTAATTACAATAATAAAAAAACTCATAAACTAATAAAATACTTAAATAACTTATAAGAAACCTTATAAACTATAAACAATCAGCTCATAAATACACAGAGAAACCTTATAAACTATAAACAATCAGCTCATAAATACACAGAGGTCAAGTATGATCAACAACAAAAGAAGGCGCGAAGGGGTGACGTAGTAGCAAATTGCTAAGGCGCGGGTTGTTTTTCAAACCCATTCCCCTGTCTTCAAATAAACCATTCAAAATTCCCTTATTTCCTCATAATCACCATGCCTTCAAATCTCTTCACCTTCTTCTCCCACTTCGTTTTCTTCACACCCATCACTTGAAACCTTCACTTCCCAATATCCCTTCATTCTTAAATTCATGTCCTAACCTTCCAACCCTTCAAAAACTCCATGCCTTTCTCATCACCTCCAATTCATATCCCAATTCCTCTCCTTCAAAAATCCTCACTTTGTATGCAAAGTTTCATGATATTAACAGTGTCCTAAGACTATTCAAAACAACATTGGAGGATGATAAACACAATACAATGATGTGGAATTTGATCATAAGGTCTCATGTTGATATGGGTCTGTTTCATTCAGCTTTGATGTTTTACAAAGAGATGAGACAAATGAGTGTTCCTCATGATACTTTTACTTTTCCGATAATTAACCGAGCTTTATCGTTGTTAAAGATTGATGTTGTGTGTGGAAAGATGATTCATTGTATAGCAATTCAAATGGGTTTGGATTTGGATTTGTATTTTTGTAATACCATGATTGATGTTTATGTTAAATGTGGGTGTGTTGATTACGGTCGCAACGTGTTTGATTTAATGCTGCTGAGAGATGTTGTTTCGTGGACTTTGATGATTTCTGGTTATGTTGATGAGGGATATGATGTTAGTGTTGCGTTTGATTTGTTCAACGAGATGAGGAGGGAATTGGAACCGAATTCGGTTACTCTTATTGTAATGTTGCAGGCTTGTTGTGCTCCCGCGACATTAAATGAGGGAATTCAGATTCATGGGTATGCGGTGAAAAATGGATTACTAATGGATTTGTTTGTGAAAAATTCAGTTTTGAAAATGTATGCTCGTAAAGGGAGTGCCAAAGAAGTGGAACTTTTATTTAGTGAAATAAACAGAAAGGAGGTAGCTTCATGGAATATTTTGATTTCCTTTTATTCGTCCAAAGGAGACATAATAAGAGTTTCTTGTTTGTTCGATGAAATGCGGACCCTAGAAATGCGTTTGTGGAACATCGAGACTTTATCCTTAGTTGTATCGGCATTTGCAAAGCGTGGTAGTCTTTATGAGGGTGAAGGCATGCATTGCTTAGTGATCAAAACAGGTTTTTCTGATGATGTTTTGCTGACTTCTCTGCTTGATTTTTATTCCAAGTGTGGGAAATTGGAAATATCAGTTCAACTGTTTAACGAAATTCATTTTAAAAGTAACATCACTTTGTGTGCTATGATGTCAGGTTTCATTCAAAATGGTTATTTTATAGATGCCATTGTTTTATTCCAACAAATGCAAGCTGCTGATAATGTTGATATTGTCCCTGAAATTTGGAGAAATCTACTTGATGCATATGCAAACCTAGGAGCTTTGAAATTAGGCAAAATGGTTCATGGTTACCTTATAAAGCACTTGTTCAATGGATCTATTGAAAGTAATGTACACATGGAAACATCTATCTTAAACATGTACTTAAGGGGTGGTAGCATCTCATCAGCTAGAGAAGTTTTTGATAGGATTCCTGTCAAAGATGTTGTGACATGGACAACGATGATCGAAGGACTTGGCTCCCATGGTTTTGGTTTCGAAGCCATAAATTACTTTAATTTAATGATTGAGCAAAGAGTGTGGCCGAACCATATCACCTTCTTGAGCTTACTGTCTGCTTGCAGTCACTCAGGTCTTGTTAGTGAAGGCTGCAAAATTTATTATTCTATGAAATCGAGTTATGGTATTGAACCGGGTTTGGATCACCAAACTTGCATCGTTGATCTTTTTGGTCGTTGCGGCATGCTTAAAGAGGCGTTAGTTGTAATATTGAAAATGAGAGTTGTACCTGATAGTAGGATTTGGGGTGCTCTTCTAGCAGCTTCAAGAGTTTATGGAAATAGAAAATTTGGAGAATATGCAGCACAAAGACTTTTGGAGATAGAACCTGATAATGTTGGATATTATACTCTGTTGAGTAATGTTAAAGCAAGTGAAGGAAGATGGAATGAGGTTGAAGAATTAAGGAGCGTTATGAGTGAAAAGAATCTCAAGAAGAAACCAGGGTGGAGCTGTATTGAGGTAAAAGGAGTGATTCAAGGATTTGTTTCTGGAGATATTTCACACCCTGAAGCAGATGAAATTTTTGAGACATTGGGTAGATTGAGTAGAGCAACATAGTTCTTCAGGGAAGAAAATTGACTAATTTTTGAGACTGTTCATTTTCTTATGCTGCTTGAGCACTTGGAAAATGAATGAGAAAGCTTCACATGCAGAGGGAAATTAATGTGCAGTGTAACAAACTAGTTGTGTTGCTCTAAACAAATTTTCCATCCATTGCTGCAATAGATTTGAAAGGATTATTTTTACAGTATATGCTAGAATCTATTGAAGTTGTATTTGGGTCCTACATTGTCAATGATCTCGGGTTGTTGGATGTACGTGTTTGGACACCTTAATCCTTTGAGCTAGTTTTGGGAGTGAGATGCAAACTCATTTAACATAGTATCTGAGTTAAGTTAAGAACAATTTGAGAATTAGACTAAGACGTATATTAAAGTTTTATTTGAGTCTCATATCGTCATGGTTCCAAACTATTAGATGTTAGATGTATATGTGTTTGGACTCTATTTTTTTATCTAAATTTTGATAGTTACATTCAACTACTACTCAACTATATATATTAGAGCATAATATCAATATTCTCACCCAAAAAAATAGAGCATATCAAGATAAGAGTAGTTCTCACCTGTTCCTTTAATTTCTTCTATCCATGTATCATGGGTACATATGAAAAGATTATTTTTACAGCATACGTCGAGTAAGTTTAATATAAGCTTTTAAATAGCTATTCAGTTTAATTTTTTATAACTTAGAGAGTTTATGTCATAAGAGTAGCTCAATCCTTAGTAAACTAACTAGTCTCTTAATAGTTAGTGGTTGTCTCTTATTTGTCGTCTCTTGTTATGAAAATTTAGTAGTTAAAAAAAATTATAGTTGAGTAGTAGTTGAATGGTAGGAGTTTAGTTTATAATCTCAAACTATCGAGTTTAAATTATTTTGAGATAGATGTAAAATGGTTATTAATACCACTTTTTTAATATAAACTTGATATTTGTGCAATCTTCTCTCATTTGAGCAATTCTCTCATCTTCTCTCATTTGTGAAATGTATATAAATTATATTGTCTTTGAAAAATTGTGGTTAAATTATCTATTAATAATTTTTTGTGTCACTTCCAACTATATGTTGAGTTGTCAACTTAAAAAATAATCATTTTCTTTTCTCTTTTGTATGTTTCTTCAAATTAATTTTTGTTGTTTTATTTTTACGGTTTAAAGCATTTTTCAAGTAACTACATGGCTCTTCCAATTTCAAATATAATATTAACTATACTCAATTCCAAACAAGTTATGCATTCTTTTGACCTTCCTTGATCTCCTAACATTCTCTTTTATTTCCACAGGCCCACTCACATCCTCTCAAACTCCAATTACATTACCTTCAAAAAAAAAATCCGATTATATATTTTCTTTTGGATCTGCATTGCATATTTGATTCAACCAATATCACATATATTCACCCAACTAAACAAACAACATTCAGCTTAATTGTTGTTGTTGGAGGAGGACAGACGCCCTTATCTTCAACTTCTTTATTGTTTAATATTTGTGTTTGATTTGGAATATTTGTATTGTGGAATTTCTTTGTAGTGTTATTTACGTTGAATATTTTGGAATGTTTATAAAAACTAGAATTGAAGGAAATACTCAAGATTAGGGATGCTAGCCCAAATCAAAGAAAATAAGACATTTACGATGTCAAACAAAATCATTAGTCTTTAATTATGAAGTTGTTTTACTCAGCTAACTCTAATTCTTTTCTAGAAGTTTGGTTGATAAAGAAAAATGAAAATAAGGAGTTGAAACAAAAGCTCACGGTGAAAAGAAAAACAAGATAAATAAACTAAGTTTGATAGTTCTATGTTTCATAATGTACATTCCAGCTTAAATAATTTGTTGGTAAACTTTTCCCAACAAAATAATTTATTTGAAGTTGTTATGTCTATTTTTATACATTTATGGATTGATTCGTGTCTTTTTCTAATATATATATATATAGCTTATTTAAAAATTTACCCCGTTCATTCAAAAACATGTATATATACATGTTTCCTATTATATTAAAGTTGCTCTTATTGGATTTATTTGTAACTCTCATGTAAACTTTGGAATTTTCCATGACACAGAAGATGGAATAAATATAGAAAAATCACATAAAACACTACATTGAAATTAATTAAAATTTAGCTGATGCCATTTTTATTACTATATGTATCATATTTTATCTTCATATATGTGCACTTACCTTTATTTTATGCTCCATCATATTTTCAACTGAGTCTCAATATAGTAAGAAAAAAGAGAATGTATAATGTGCTCTTAACTAATATGAACATGTATTAGTATTACTTTCAAAACAAAGTTTATGAAATTTCATAATAACATAATTTATATATAAGCTTCATTTGGTTGTTCATTGCAACAAAAATGAAATTCACGGGTTTTGGTGGTTGAACTCAACCCAAGTGCAGTTTACTATCTCAAATATCGTATTTCTATAAATTACAGTTAATAATTATAAATTAGATTTACAAACAATATATAAATTTTAAGTAATAAAATACAAAAATTCTTTAGAAAAAAGTACAAATTTTTTTAAGTTAGCTCACGCAACGCGTGGGTCCCATTCTAGTTTTAATTGGTTATGTAAGAAGGAAATGCCACATGTTCGAAGCATGAATACTTCTAAAATGAAGTATCAGTACCATTGTGTTGATACTTGTACCGTACTCGTGGGAGTGAAATTGGTGATTTTCTTATACTCTCTTCTGCCATTATTATAAGAAAAAATAACTACTTTGACAACTATTAAGAAAATTAATTAAGTAAAATATAATTCAAATTTACTAAATTGTCTCTTTGAATGTCAAATATTCAATTACCAACAATAAATGTTATTTTTATTAAAGTAAGAGGGTATTAGGAATACTAGCATTATATGAATTAAAAATAATTAACTTTTGCTAATAATAATGACCGAAGAAAGTATATTATTTATGTATTTGAATTTATTTATTATTGTAATCGAACACAATATTTTTATTTTTTAAACTTCTATAATGATTTTGTATTGTGAATTGAACAATTTAACTCTTTATAAAAAATTAATGTTTTTCATTGACGTTTCTGTACTATGATTTTTTTGAAAATATTGTATCATGTACTTGATACTGGTACCGTACCCGTATCTATACATCATAAGGGTCACAAAACAAAAAAAATATATGTTTTGTATTGTTCTCTTTGTGACTAGGATTAGCAATAGGTACGCCAAACATACACATCATCACAATCTACAATGGTTAGTAATAGATATTAACAAAAGAGTAAATTTAAACGTTTTATTAAGTCGAGGATCAAATTCATACTCTGCTCCCATGGGCAGCGTAGTAGCCTTCGCTGTCCACCTTGCAACCACAAAAAGGTAGCTGATTTGCAACATGTCATGGATGATACTCCCGCGACAAACCATCATCCAACGTCGATCACCTTTGAAGCAACAAGTTTCTTCTTCTCTTTTTTCCCAAGCTCTCAAGAATTCTTGAGCCAATTACCAAAACCCTTTTTGAAAGGGTTTGCTTTCGCCATCAAAATTCCAGTAGATGAGTATCATTGAGGCTTGACGAGTTGTAAAATAACCTTCATGGTAGAGTCACCATGACTAAAGGTGATACACCAAACATATTATAGATTTTACCTGAAAAGCTTTTGACAATATTGAAGTCGATTGAGTTGTCCTTTGCTTCTCTATAATTTGTTAAACATTCGAACAATTGTAACATGGAATATGAAACTAGGTCTTCTTCGCTTTTTTTTCTTGGACTAAGTATTTCAATCCATATTTGATAAAGAACACAAATGCCTAAGACTGGATTCAAATCTACAATTTGTCTTAAGAATATTGGAAGCCAAATATCATCTTTACGATTGCTTCTCGGTATTGGCAGCCTTTTATTTTTAGACGAAACAACTAATTCAAAAATATTGGGATATTTTACTCGAGTTTTGATCGATATGGATATGACACAAGAATAAAGAGATTATTTTTTTGATTTTTTTTCTTAAAATATTTTAACTTATTGAAAAAATTTCCACATTATTATTATTATTATTAGTTGACTCCTTTAAAGTAAAAAGATTGTGAAATAAATGAATCACTCATGATTTATTATACATATGCATTATGAATCAATGATTGATATTTCAAATAAAATGCACATTATTTTTTACAAATTTCCAAAAATATATCGACGTTAAAAAGCTCTTGAAACTGGTCATTTTATGCATTTGAGAAATTAGTGGCAGCAATTGTTCTTGTTGCCACCTTTCAACTTAGTTAGCTAATCGATTAAAATTATCCACCTGTGTTTTTACATTCCAAATCATGCTTCTCACAAAACATGTCTTACCTTCAAATCCACGCACTCTTAGCATCCACACCCCTCACATTCACCTTCAACAACCACTTCTTCAAATGGCCCTTCAAGCCTTCAACATGAACTTTGAAAACTACAACCAACTCTTAAACGAGTGCATTCACAAAAAGGCATATAGAGAAGGCCAAAGAGTCCATGTCCACATCATCAAAACACGTTATCTTCCTTCTGTGTTCCTTAGGACAAGGTTGATTGTATTTTACACTAAATGTGACTCTTTGAAAGATGCTCGCCATGTGTTCGATGAAATGACTGAACGGAGTGTTGTGTCGTGGACTGCTATGATTTCGGGTTATTCTCAAAGAGGGTATGCCTCTCAAGCCTTGAATCTTTTTCTGCAGATGCTTAGATCAGGTATATAATGTAATATATACTTGGTTTGCACTTTGCATTACTTCAACAAAATGGGTAACTGTTGATTAAGGACACATTGCAAATGGTTATAAAAAGAGTTTAATTTTAATACAATGTCGGTGTAAAAGTTGTTTTTACACTGTGAACAAATCACAACTAATCAAATGTGTGACTTTTGAAAACTTAAAATAAAGTGAAAACAAAATAATTCAGTAGGAGTTGTAATTATTAGCAAAACGAAAACTAGAAATGAAAACTGAAAATGGTTTTTCAAACCAAACAAATCTCGTCAATGAGGTGATTGTGGAACTAATCTAGATGGATGCTTCATTTTGCTTTATCAAGTATTGCTGGTATGTGAGTAGGTCTTTCAAAAAGGAGTTAATCGCCAATTCTTGTGTTGACTTGCACCTTCATTGAATATGAAGGACCCATTGATCTTGTGATAAACTTGTTGCAAGGAGTTAGAAGATTAAAAATTGAATTTTCTTTTGTGAGTATGTCGGCTTAGGACTTTTTTTTTTGGGGTCATTGTTTTGTTATGGTTTCGGAGTGCTGACGGTAACTATGCCTTTTCACAGGTACGGAACCTAATGAGTTCACTTTTGCTACGGTACTCACTTCATGTACAGGTTCTCTGGGTTTCATTTTAGGGAGGCAAATCCACTCTCTTATCATAAAATCAAATTATGAAGACCATGTTTATGTTGGAAGCTCACTCCTTGACATGTATGCCAAAGATGGTAAAATTCATGAAGCTCAAACAGTGTTTGAATGCTTGCCAGAAAGAGATGTAGTTTCTTGTACTGCTATAATCTCTGGATATGCTCAACTTGGTCTGGATGAAGAGGCATTGGAATTATTTCGCCGTTTGCAAGGGGAAGGAATGCAATCAAATTATGTTACTTATACTGGTGTTTTAACTGCACTTTCTGGGCTTGCTGCTCTAGATCTCGGTAAACAAGTGCACAACCATGTTCTTCGCTCTGAAATTCACTCATTTGTGGTTCTCCAAAACTCATTGATTGACATGTACTCAAAATGTGGAAATCTCACGTACTCAAGAAGGATATTTGACACCATGTGTGAGAGAACTGCTATCTCTTGGAATGCAATGCTTGTTGGGTATAGCAAACATGGAGAGGGAAGAGAAGTGCTCAAGCTTTTTACTTTAATGAGAGAAGAAAACAAAGTCAAACCCGACAGTGTCACAATTTTGGCAGTTTTATCTGGATGCAGTCATGGAGGACTGGAAGACAGGGGACTGAATATTTTTCATGATATGACCAGTGGAAAAATTGGAGTTAAGCCAGAGATGGAGCACTTTGGCTGTGTTGTTGATTTGCTTGGTCGTTCTGGTCGAGTAGAAGAAGCTTTTGAGTTCATTAAAAAGATGCCTTTTGAACCAACAGCTGCTATATGGGGTTCCCTTTTAGGTGCTTGCAGGGTTCATTCGAATGTTGACATTGGTGAATTTGTGGGTCATCGACTTCTAGAAATTGAGCCTGCAAATGCTGGAAATTATGTTATTCTGTCTAATTTATATGCTTCAGCAGGAAGATGGGAAGATGTAAGATCACTAAGGGATCTCATGTTGAGGAAGACAGTAATGAAAGAGCCTGGAAGAAGCTGGATGGAGCTTGATCAAGTACTTCATACTTTCCATGCAAGTGATCGCTCCCATCCGAGAAGAGAAGAGATATGTGTGAAAGTGAAGGAATTATCAGTTAGGTTTAAAGAGGTTGGTTATGTTCCTGATTTGAGTTGTGTTTTACATGATGTGGATGAGGAGCAGAAGGAGAAGATACTCCTGGGCCACAGTGAAAAGTTGGCTTTGTCTTTTGGTCTAATTGCTACTCCTGAACATTCGCCAATCCGTGTTATAAAAAATCTCCGTATTTGTGTTGATTGCCATAATTTTGCTAAATATATCTCAAAAGTTTATAGGAGAGAAGTGTCTTTGCGGGACAAAAATCGGTTTCATCGAATTGTTGGAGGAAAATGTTCTTGTGGAGATTATTGGTGAGAAGATCCTGATAGAGCGCACTTAATGACTAGGTTCTTGGTCTGAATTCTTTGGCTTGTGGAATTTGGCTTCCAATTCAATGGTATTATGCAATTTATGAGGGGAAGCAGAGGAAGATTGATGAACAAGAAAACCTTGACCTACCAAAAGTGGGATGTAACTTATGAGAAGATTTAAAATGGTATGACAATTGGGTCATAAAGAATTAAAATGCAGCATTTTGATTGGTTATTTCTTTACCCAAAATCAAGGAATTGAAAATTACACCGATCCAGTCCAGGAATTTTCAGAACTCCTTGCACTTCTCTCCCTGTCAGACCCAATAACCCCAACCTTGGCTTCTTATGTTTTATCTTCCTTGGGTGTTCATGTTGCTCTCTTTGCAATGCTTATCGCTTTTCCTTCATAGATGATAGATTTTTCATCTCCAGTGCTTCGCCTATCGTTGTTCTCTCTGCCTTTTGAGGAGCTCATCCAAGATGTACTCTAGCCTCTAGGTATTCATATCTATTCTTGATTTTCCATTTTTATTCTAAGATTTTGAATGTCATATTTTGGTTTTTAATTTTTTAGTAGGTTTTATTGGGAAACTGCTCTGGTAAGTGATGATGTGAGGGCTACAACTTGTGGCTCTTTAGGGTGTTCTGCATGGGAATTTTCTATAATGGGTATTTTGCCGATGAAGTCCTTGTTAAACTTTTGGCTTACGTTGCAGCTTTTTGGCTCAAATTTAAGCATTTGAATATGGTGATGATAGGTGTCATTGGTGTCTGTTATTCATTTGCATTTTCCATCATTGACACACAATATTTAAAGTAAACCACAATCTTTTGAACCTGTATTTGTCTCTGGCAAACAACGTCATATAGAAGGTTAGCAAGTTGCCACACATTAGTTATCTCCACATCATTTTTTCCCCCATTCTAGCATTAAAATCTTCAGATTAGTTATCTACATATCCTCTCTTTTTTTCCTTCTGTTCTATTTTGTCATTCTTTATTCTGCAATATCATGTCTTATCTGTTCTCCTCTTTCTTTTTCGGCTGAAAATTGATGCATTACACTTGCAGAGGCTTCATTTATACTGTAGATGTATTCAATAATGATGGGTGATTTGTACTCAACTTTCTGTGACAATATTGAAGTTGTATTTATTGCAGTTATACCATCAAGAGTTTGAATGAAATCTCTAATCCAGAAAGTGACTTATGTTCCTTGGAGACCTTCTCTTTGCAAAGTAAAGCTTATTGGTTTCTCCAAGTGAGTCTGAGAACCCAACGGTTCTGCTTGCACGTGTCTGTATCATATGCCATCTTTGAACAAGTGAAACTGGTTCTTGATAGCTTTGAACTCCAAAAGGTTTTTCAGCAAAAGAGATTTCTTCTTCACTGTTCAATTTCAGATTTTATTCAAGACAAGAAATGGGTGATCCCTCAAGCTTTACCCCTGAAGTTTCCTTCCCTTCATGAAGAGATCATGTAGATCACCATCCCTTTGTTTCAAGATGATCAATTAGTTTGGACGCCTTCCGATTCGGGCACCTTGGTACTTTGAAGAAGCTTTTCAGTTCATGCATCGTTGCAGACGGTTAAATCTAGTATTAGTAAATATTATTAGGCGGTTATTATGTTATGAGGTAGCAGTTATTATATTATTATGCAGCAGTTATGTTATTATTAGCAGTTTTTTTAGCAGTTATATTATTCTAAGACCGTTAGGCTGTGATTGGTAGAGGTGATTTATGAGAAAGAGAAATAAGTGAGAGAGATAGAAGAGAAATGCAACATATCTTTAGTTTGGCACATCATAGAATTTGAGAAGAGAGAGATATAGACATGGAGTTCACTGCTTTTTGGAGTCTTCTCAAACCTGTCAAGAAAGAGCAAATAAAGACTGGCTTATTTTTGCATGTTCCAAACTTACCCTTTGCTTTGTGTCTTTCATCCTGTTTTCAATTAGAATTTTTTTGCTAAACTAATTATATTAGTATCATGAATCAATAATAACAAGGGGCGGAGAACAGTAGGACAGAGGGGGCCGCAGCCACCCCAAAAAAAAATAAAAAATAAAATTTACAGGTATCTTTCTCTTCCACCCAGTGACCCAAGCCCAACCTTCCTCTTTCTCTCTTCCGCCGCGGTCTGCATCTGCTCTCTCTCTCTCCAGATTTACGGCCGCCGGCTTCTGCTCACCGCCTTCTTCTCTCTGCTCACTCATCTGCTCGTCGTCGTCGCGTCGCTCCTCTGCTCCTCGTCGTCGCCGTCGCGTCGCTCATCCGCCTCCAGATTCACGATCGCGTCACTCCTTTGTTCATTTGCCCGTCGCGTCGCCGCCTTCAAATCACTCATCTGCTCGCCGCCTTCAAATCGCGTCAGATTGCCTCCGTCTTGGCCGTTCGTCAATCGTCAAAACTCAAAAGGTTCAAATTTCAATTTTCATATTTTCGATTATCGTCAGAAATTCAGAATTGATTAACGCATGATTTAGCTGCTATCTTAGAAAGGTTTACTTTCTGGTAGTTGAGTTAGGAATTAAATTTTTGTTGAGCATCTGAAGACTCAGGCTGTGTTTCATCTTGATTTTTGTTTTGATTAATTTTCCCCTTTCTTTTTATGAAGGTTTGCAAAATTCCAAATAAAAAGAAAGGGAATTTTTTTTGTTTGATAAAATTATTTACTAAGTGTAAGTTTGGAAATATAGAGATTCACGGTGAAAACACGCGTTTAGTTAAACTCTAGAATTTGTAGCTTCACAAATTCACAGCAAATCTTGCCTTTGAATGCGAAATTGGCATAGTTGCTGTGAAACCAAACATAGCATAAACAGTTTTTTTTTTCTTCGAAGCTAAAAAAGAGAAAAATTATTTGGAATAATAACAATCCCGCAAATTGTCTTTCTTGGGGCGGGTGAAGATGAGATGGAAAGATCGAATAGTTTCACTTTCCCCCTTTAATCTATGATGTCTTGCATAGATCTTCATTTGGTTATGAACTAAATGAAATAGTATAGCCTGTAGAATTTGACATCTGTACATTTCTCATATTGCGTGTCTTAATTCTGAAGTTATAAACCAGCAAGTAAGTATGCAATGGCAGGTTTGATGATGCAGAATAGAAATGTGATATCTATAAATCTCATTTTGGTAGATTGGACTGTAAAAATTTAATTTTGGAGGATATAATGGATCTGTGGGCGATAGGAGGCTGTACTTAAAATAAGATGTGCTGCAAGTTTTTAGGATGCCAATTATGATATAGTTCATGTTTGGTGGGTGTGAAAAGTAATTTTTCTTTAATCAAGTTAATATTAATTTTTGAGTAAAAAAAGTTAATATTAATTTTGCATAATTAAGTTCTTTCAAAATCAGGTTTCGTAAATACTCACAAAACATACACAAATATAGTGTTATTATATGTAGGATAAATGACACTACTTTTCCTCCGCCTCCAGATTCACGATCGCGTCGCTCCTCTGCTCATCTGCTCGTCGCATCGCTGCCTTCAAATCGCTCATCTGCTCGCCGCCTTCAAATCGCCTCTGTCTTGGCCGTTCGTCAATCGTCAAAACTCAAAAAGTTCAAATTTCAATTTTCATATTTTCGTTTATCGTCAGAAATTCAAAATTGATTTTTAGTGCTGATTTTTGGGGCTGTTGCCTGTTAGTGCTGATTTTATGTGTTGTTAGTGCTGATTTTTGGGGCTGTTGTCTGTTAGTGCTGATTTTATGTGTTGTTATTGCTGATTTTTGGGGTTGTTGCCTGTTATTGATGATTTCAAGTTAATTAAAGAGCTTAGATCATTACTTTAAGATATTTTTAAGTCATGTAGTTAAATTATTTGATACTTCACTTTGTGTTTATTACAACTTAATTTTTTTGCTATATAATATTATTTATATATTTAATTTATACATTATATTTTTATGTCGATCACCCTAAGCTTTTTAGTCAAGCTCCGCCATTGATAATAACGTAACTTTTTTACGCAAAACAACTTAATAAAATAAGTAAAATTATTAATATATTAAATTAAACAAAATAATAAATTTAGTTAACTAATTCCATTGCATTTAAAAATAATTAGATTTAAAAAGGAAATAACAAAATAAGTTATCCTAATTTTTTTAATAAGGACATTTTTGTCTTTCTTATCAAACCAAACAAAAGAAGAGGGAGCACATTTCTCTCGAATTTCTTGGAGTAAACTCTTGTAATTATATAAACTAGATTTCCCTTTGTAACTAAATTATGGTCACAGTTAGAGAAAGTTATGATTTTCCATATTCAGTATCATGACATTAATTGCTATTGATTCAGTGACAGCATGTGTATAGCTGTCATGACCGTTTCTTTCATATATGTTTATTATTGTAATTAGTCTTAGCATAATTATAGGATCTCATATGTACTACAACAGTGTATATAAACATAGTCTGTCAAATGTATCGATAAGTCATTTTTTATACCTTTCCTTCTTGGTATCAGAGCACTTAAGCTTGAAGGCTCTCGATCCAATCATGTCATCCGCTGTTAACACAAATCACAAAAATGACCTACCTACAACTGTCTCTGTCAAGCTGGATAGAGATAACTATCTCCTATGGAAGTCACTAGTTCTTCCATTGATTAGAGGATGCAAACTTGATGGTTACATTCTAGGAACCAAAGAATGTCCTGAACAGTTTATCTCCACAAATGACACAACTAAGAAAAGCAATCCTGACTATGAAGAGTGGATTGCACATGATCAAGCTCTCCTAGGATGGCTAAGAAATTCAATGGCCATTGACATTGCAACACAGTTGCTGCATTGTGAAACCTCTAAGGAACTTTGGAATGAAGCACAAAGCCTAGCAGGTGCACACACAAAATCAAGAACAATCTACCTCAAATCAGAATTTCATAACACCCGCAAAGGAGAAATGAAGATGGATCAGTATCTTCTCAAAATGAAGAACCTCTCTGACAAATTAAAACTGGCAGGATCACCAATCTCCAGCTCGGACCTGATAATTCAGACACTGAATGGTCTGGATGCTGATTATAATCCTGTGGTGGTCAAATTATCTGATCAAATCAACCTCACTTGGGTTGATCTACAAGCCCAACTATTGGCATTTGAAAACAGAATGGAACAACTGAACAATTTCAGTAATCTCTCAATGAATGCTTCAGCAAACTTTGCAAGCCAAACTCATTTCAAAAACAACAAATCTGGGACACGAGGCAACTGGAGAGGTTCTAACTTCAGAGGAGATAGAGGAAGAGGTAGATCTAAACCAACATGTCAGGTATGTAACAAGATAGGTCACACTGCAGTGCAATGTTTTTACCGTTTTGACAAATCATACACAGGCTCAAATCACTATGCTGAGAATAACAAGCAAGAAAATCACAGTGCTTTCATAGCCTCCCCTTACCACGGTCAGGACTATGAATGGTATTTCGACAGTGGAGCTAGCAATCATGTGACTCATCAAAATGAGAAACTCCAAGATCTCAGTAAAAGCAATGGTAAGAACTCACTGCTAGTTGGCAATGGTAACAGGTTGAGAATATTGGGCTCAGGCTCGACTGAATTAAATAAACTCAACCTGCATAATGTCTTGTATGTCCCTGAAATAACCAAAAACCTGTTAAGTATATCTAAATTAACTGCAGACAATAATGCTATTGTTGAATTTGATGCAAACTATTGCTATGTGAAGGACAAAATGACAGGGAATGCATTACTAAAAGGGAAAGTTAAAGATGGATTATATCAACTTTCAAGTGTCAACTCCCAAGTCAATAAAGACCCATGTATCTACATGTCAGTCAAGGAGAATTGGCATAGAAAGCTTGGACATCCCAACAATAAAAGTCCTGGAAAAGGTGTTGAAGAACTGCAATGTGAAGACATCATCAAATGATCATTTTTCATTCTGTGAAGCTTGTCAATTTGGAAAACTTCACTTGTTACCATTTACATCATCCTGTTCTCATGCTAAGGAACCTTTAGATCTAATTCATAGTGATGTATGGGGTCCAGCCCCAATTTTATCTCCATCTAATTTCAAGTACTATGTTCACTTTATTGATGATTTCAGCAGATTCACTTGGATTTTTCCCTTAAAACAAAAATCAGAAACAGTACATGCTTTCACTCAATTCAAAAACATGGTTGAAAATCAGTTTAGCAGGAAAATAAAAATCCTGCAATGTGATGGTGGAGGTGAGTATAAACCGGTTCAGAAAATAGCCATAGAGTCAGGAATCCAATTTAGAATGTCATGTCCATATACCTCTCAGCAGAATGGTAGAGTAGAAAGAAAACATCGACATGTGGCTGAATTAGGACTCACACTACTAGCACAGGCCAAAATGCCCTTACACTACTGGTGGGAAGCCTTCTCCACCTCAGTTTTTCTTATCAACAGATTGCCCTCATCAGTTAACCCAAATAAAAGTCCATATTCATTATTGTTTGGAAAGGAACCTGACTATGATGCCTTGAAGCCTTTCGGCTGTGCATGCTACCCTTGCCTCAAACCATACAATCAACACAAACTTCAATTCCACACCACTAGGTGTGTGTTCTTGGGATATAGCAACTCTCACAAGGGATATAAGTGCCTCAATTCCCATGGAAGAATTTTTGTCTCAAGACATGTTGTCTTCAATGAGAATCACTTTCCATTTTATGATGGCTTTCTTGACACAAGGAATCCATTAAAAACTCTAACTGAAAGTGTCCCTATTGTTCTTCCTCCTTTACCTACAGGTACCACTACAAGTCACACAATTGAACCAAGTAACAATGATGTGAACCACCAGGAAGAAGATCTAGCGGTTCATGAAGATCAACCAGTCCTCAGTGAGATCTCTGTCACTGCAGATGAGGCAACTTCTCAAACAAATGAAGCACCAGCAACAACAGGCTCAATACAGGACACAAACCCAGTAGAGGACACATTAGAAGACAATCAACATGTCCAGCAGATACGTACTAGAAGCAAGGCAGGGATCTACAAGCCCAAACTACCTTATATAGGACTGACAGAGACACACAAAGAGGATAAGGACCCAGAAAATGTCAATGAAGCACAAGTCAAACCAAGGTGGAAAGAAGCCATGGATGCAGAATTTAAAGCTCTAACAGCAAATCACACTTGGACACTAGTACCATTTCAGGGGCAGAATAATATCATAGACTCAAGGTGGGTTTTTAAAACCAAGTACAAGGCAGATGGCTCAATTGAAAGAAGAAAAGCAAGACTGGTTGCCAAAGGTTTCCAACAAACTGTAGGTTTGGACTATGATGAGACCTTCAGTCCAGTGATCAAATCCAGCACTGTAAGAATTGTTTTATCCATTGCAGTACATCTAAATTGGGAAGTCAGGCAATTGGACATAAACATTGCATTCTTGAATGGCAATCTGAAAGAAACTGTGTTTATGCATCAACCAGAAGGATATATAGACTCAACCAAACCTTATCACATATGCAAATTAACCAAGGCAATCTATGGCCTGAAGCAAGCCCCAAGGGCATGGTTCGACAGGTTGAAGGATACTCTACTAAAATGGGGATTTCAAAACACCAAGAGTGATTTATCACTGTTTGTCCTTAGAGAAACTGACCATATCACACTTCTCCTCATATATGTTGATGACATAATAGTAACAGGGAGCAACAAAAAGTTCCTAGAGACCTTCATCACTCAACTAAACATTGTTTTCTCTCTTAAAGATCTAGGTCCTCTACACTACTTCCTGGGAATTGAAGTACACAGAGATACTGGTGGAATGTACCTGAAACAAACAAAGTACATTAGAGACTTGCTCAAAAGGTTCAATATGGAAAAAGCCTCATCCTATCCCACACCAATGGCAACAGGGAAACAACTAACTGCTGAAGGAGAACCTATGGCCAACCCTACACTATACAGACAAGCAATAGGTGCATTACAGTACCTAATCAACACTAGGCCAGACATAGCGTTCTCGGTCAACAAACTCAGCCAATTTATGAGTTCCCCAACCATAGATCATTGGCAAGGAATAAAAAGGATATTAAGATATCTCCATGGAACAACAAATTTATGTCTTCATATCAAGTCCTCAACTGATCTTGATATTGTTGGATTCTCTGATGCAGATTGGGCTACTAGCATAGATGATAGGAAATCCATGGCAGGACAGTGTGTGTTCCTTGGTGAGACATTAATCTCGTGGGCCTCGAGAAAACAAAGAGTGGTGTCAAGGTCAAGTACTGAGGCAAAATACAGAGCGTTGGCTGACCTAGCAACTGAAGTAGCTTGGATTAGATCGCTATTAGGTGAGCTAAAACTTCCTATGTCCAGGAAACCAGTTTTATGGTGTGATAACTTGAGTGCCAAGGCACTAGCATCCAATCCAGTGATGCATGCTCGATCCAAACATATTGAAATAGATGTCCACTACATACGTGATCAAGTACTTCAAGATCAAGTCACAATAGCCTACGTGCCCACAGCAGATCAAATTGCAGATTGCCTTACCAAACCTCTCACATACACAAGGTTCAACATGATGAGAGACAAACTTGGGGTGACGATGTCACCATCAGTTTGAGAAGGGGAGTTAGAGAAAGTTATGATTTTCCATATTCAGTATCATGACATTAATTTCTATTGATTCAGTGACAGCATGTGTATAGCTGTCATGACCGTTTCTTTTATATATGTTTATTATTGTAATTAGTCCTAGCATAATTATAGGATCTCATATGTACTACAACAGTGTATATAAACATAGTCTGTCAAATGTATCGATAATTTTTTTAATAAGGACATTTTTTTCTTTCTTATCAAACTAAACAAAAGAAGAGGGAGCACATTTCTCTCGAATTTCTTGGAGTAAACTCTTGTAATTATATAAACTAGATTTCCCTTTGTAACTAAATTATGGTCACTATTAACCAGCATTATTCAATAAAAGTCAATATTCAGAGCAAACGATTCTGGGCATTTTTCATGGTTTACATGCAAAAATGGAAGCAAGGATTGAACCACTTGAGCATGGATTCGAGTATTAGAGGCGGGTACTTGAGGAAAAAAAAGGTCGAACTTCACGATCAGTACACTAAAATGTTAGAAATTTTGAACCGGAATTCAAAACAGAGTTGACATCAAGATCGCCCCAGCAAAGGAGACCAAACTAGTGGTGCATAATCAAGGAATATGGGTGACAAATGGCGAAAACTAGAAATTCCTCTGTTTTTCAAAGATGATGCATTTAGATGGGTGAACAAAACCGAATGCTATTTTGATTTGAAGAGGGTTACTGAGGTAAAAAGATTGTAGGCAATCATGGCAGCAATGGAGGAAAAAGGCTCTAAATTGACATAGTAAAGTCAATCATTTGAGAAACACGCCACTATTGGAAGTTACAAGTTCACAAAGTGATTAAGAAATACATGTTTTTACTCAGAAAGGATAAAATAATTTAAGCTTAGAACACAATGAAATAACTTTTAACATAAAGAATAGGGATTTTCACCATGTTTAGTGACTCTTAGAATTTTTCTCTTTTCTTGGAGTTTTGCACTTAGGAAAATTTATTGTAAGGTTGCAAAGTGCTTGTAGATAATTGTGCAAAAGGAGATTTGTAGAATTCTGCAAGAGTTGTTTCTTTGGTAATGCATGGTGCTATTTATAACATAGAGAAAAATTCTATTAGGGCAAAATTATGATCATTGATGAGGAGCACAAACCTTAACGTCTCTGAGGTGGTACGACAACGCCTTGCGTAGTCTCCAGCTGTCCATGTACAACATGTCTCCTTATCTTAAAAATCCTCATACTATTATTCCTTTCTTTAATTGCATTTTTTTGTGTAACTCGTAGTGACACAAAGTCAAACCAAATGCAGTAATAACCAGACAGTTCAGTACTGCTTGGAAACAAAGGATTTGGTTACAGAGTTAAAACAAGGGTACTTCTTTATTAGAGGATACGATTAAAGGATATTAAGAATTTACTCAAAAAGCTTTGTCTGCACACTTAACATTCATCAGAGATAAGTTGTTCTCTTATAGACATGGTTATCATTAAAACTCATTATGAATCATTGTTATTCATACCAACTTAGTTCTCAGATATAAGTTGATAGTCTTGCTTCCTTTGATATCTCTAAAGTTTTTACTGGTTGGACTTTTGGCCTACTTTAATTGCTATGCCTTTTGCTCAAAATAGTTTATTTCGTTCCAATTGTAGGTTTAGGGACATTTGATACTTTTCTTTTCTCATGGATTTTTGTTTAAGTCTTCGTGCTTGTTTTTCTTTATTTTTTTATTACTAATAAATGAATGACGTGTTGCACTTTACTATGAATAATACTAGTAAGATACTCTTTAACATACATTTTCCAACAAGACTCTCTTTGATTGGTTAGAATCCACATGGGTCTTACTAAATTCATATAAGACTCCTATGATTAGATGGAACCTATGTGAATTTAAACAAATCAAAGAAAGTGTGTTGTTAATACTTCTCATTGATTATTAGACTTTGAAGTCCCAACATAATTTAGATGTGTCTTACTATTATCACATGTTTGTATACCAATGATACCATTTATGCCTTTATACAGAAATGCTTTTTAGTCTTATTTGTTTGAAAATATGATTTAATCTCTTAACCTACTTAATGGTATGACACATGATTTATCTCCTAACATGTTAAAGGACTTAAAAGGGTATATTTTTTCTATCTATCTCTAAGTAGGCTAAAAGATTAATAAGGGTCGAAATATGCTCGGTTAAATTAAGCTTTTTATGATAAACCGATGTATTAAGCTTTTTATGATAAATCGATGTATTTCTCATAGTCGTCAGTCATAGATCAAATTTTCGACTAAACGAAAAATGATCCAGTTAAAGTTTTTATTATTGAGTCTATCTTTTTATTTTATATAAGTATTTTCAAAGCCTAATCTAATATTTTTATTAGAGTGACATGACATTAAAGTATTTAAAAAACATTTTATAATAAACTATTGACTATTACTTTCCAGTTATACAATGAATGACTTACTTAGAAAAAAAATATTGTCTCAAAATAAATCGTCATTTTAATTTGTACTCAATATTAATTACTTTTTTTAATTGTACTCTCTAATTAATTTTACAATTAAAATTTAAAGGATAATTTATTTTGAGAATTTTAATTGTAAATGTGTCACTCATTATGCATGTATGATGAAATATAAATGAAAAAGTTGTCAAATTAAGAGTTATT
>JBBPBQ010020324.1:28145970-28166057 GCA_037974755.1 Cicer yamashitae | reverse complement strand
CTAAATTTTTGTGGAACAACTTCTTATAATTTTCTAACCATACTTATAAAAATTCATTTAAAAAAATTAAAAATTGAAGGATAATTAAATATGATTCGCTCCAATAGGGACTAAAAATGTTTGCAAGATGATTTTGTTGGGACTAAATGTATTATTTTTATAAGAATTAAAAAATAAGTTTAAAATTTTAAGTACTAAAAGTTTATTTAACTGTATTTTTAAGAAGAAATATAATCTACATAGAGATATACTTGAAATGATATAGGTCTTTTAATTTCTTTCTTATTTAATTAAATGTGAAAATGATACATAGAGATATACAATTCAGATGAAAACTAGGAAACTTAAAATATAGTTAGTTTTTAGAGAAGACCATTTTACATTAATTAGTACCAACATATGAATTAATGATTTACCGTTTCAACCAGTATAAAATTTTATAACTTTTTTAAATATTAACGGAAAACTAATTCTTTTTTTTCGACGGAAACGTAAAATTAATTCTAGAAAACTATTTATCCCTTCATAAAATTTTATATAATTTGTTAATCAATTTTCTAACAAAATTATGATTACTATAAACGGGAGACATATTTGTATCCGACGGATTTCCATGCACGTGTACACACCAGTATTACTTATAATAGATCATATGTTTATCAATAAATAAATTTAAAAACTTGTGTCTTAGAAAAAAATCTTTAGCATGACCAAATTCCATTACTATCAAATATTATTATAATGATATCAACAAAAATAATAAAACTTACTCATATAATATCTTTAGAGTAAATGTAAAATTACTTAACGATTATCTAATTTGGTATTACATTGTCTTCTCAAACATTACTAATGTGTTTTACTATTACTTTTTTTTAAACATCAAAAAAGGATTAAGTCCGAGCATATAAGGTTGTCCAACAAGCAAACTAGTCTAATCCCTTGACAGGCACAGAGAGAAATTAAACCACTCTTATCATAAACATGGATATAATAATATAAATTAGATTCTTATTTATTTATTTATTTATTTTTAACCTACTGATTCTTAAGAGAATGAATTTTGATTCTTAAGAAAATGAATTTTAATCTTCGATCAAAATATAAAAAAAATATAATGTTTTTAACTAAAATTCATTAACCATTCTAACTAATTACTTAATTCTTAAATTTTTAGTTATTAATACATAATATTAATATATATTTAATGTGATATTATGATTTCCGGTTAAAAAACATTTTATTCAATAATTGAACATAACAATTTATAAATTATAATTAATATTTACTTTTATAAATTAATATTTACTTTTTCAATAATTTTCACCACGTGCGTTTTACTATTCTTGAACTTAGTTTACTTAATGCATTTTCAATGGGATTGTTTTGCCTATTAGGAAGCACCACGCACCCATTGGAGCAATGAAAAAAAATTAGTAGCTAATGGTAGAGTTGCTCTACAAGTAATTTCTTTCTCCTCATTTTTTTTAGACCCTACTTGTAGATTGTTTGTTTTCACAGTGGGTGAATCCAAACTCACATCTCAATCAAAACTACGATCTATAATTTCTATAAATTGCCGTTAAAATTGTATTAAAAAACGATTTGAATTTGAGAAAGACTAAATCAAACATACACTTAATAAATTATATTAAAATAAAAGAGTGTCGCTGAAATATAATGATATAAAATTATTAATAGAATTTGTTTAGTAATTTTTTTTAAGATGTTGAATTAGATAAGAGAAATCAAATTTTTTTTAAATACTAATATTAAAATATCATTATAATTATAAATTAAATGAATAATATATAGGCTTAATTGCAGTTTTAGTCCCTCTAATATTACCAATTCACGAAAATAGTACTCCTATTTTAAAAGTCGACAGTTTTGGTCTCTCCCTCAGATTTTTGAACTAAAAAATGTGGAGTTGACATATTTTTAATGACGTGACATACAATTCTATGATATAAGAAAGCATTTATTTTTCGAAATTTTTACCTATCTAGAGGCATTAATTATTCATATATCATTAATTAAATTAAAAATATGAAAAATTTCCAAAGTTGAAAGCTAAATTTTTACTGCGTTTTATTCCAATTTCATGTTAACCATTTTATATTATCGTATCATATGTCACGTTATTTAAAACATTTTACGTCGTCATTTTTTAGTTAAAAAATCAGAAGAAAGAACCAGAACTATTAACTTTTAAAATAGGGAGAACAATTTCGTGATTAAGTAAAAATAGAAAAACTAAAATTGCAATTAAGGATAATATATAAGAGTAGATTCCACAATTGTGGATACCCTTTTACTAGTGTGGTATTCTCTAAATAGTTTTGCCCTTTCACAAGTCACCCAAACTACACTGTTGTACCCGACCCAGTGGAGTAGGCCCATATTATACTACCCATTCAATTCAAGTAGCTAGAAATTTCAGGAGTGGAGGAGAGGCTTCTCTGTAACATTATTTGTAAATTCACACACTTACTTGCTCAACTCGTTTTATTATCTTCCAACTAGTAATATACTATTCTTTTCTTTTTATTTTTTGTTACAAGGAGAGAGTATACCATTCTTTTCTTCAACTCTACAATATTATATAGCTGCTTTTCCCTACAACAACACTCAATTCTGTTTCTCTTCTTTCATTTCCATCAACAGGTTTGATTCCTCTCCCTCGTTTTTTATTTGTTTCTATTTCATATTCTTATAACTAAATTGCAGCAACAGTAGTCATTCACAATTTCAATTACTCTTATTCCTTTTCTTCAAATTCTAGTTCCTTCTTAATTCACGATAGACTCATTTTAAATGTTTGATATATCAAATCTTATCAATTATACAATGTTGTCATTTCCGAAATTTCACCTTTTTTAATTTTTGGGTGTGACTACACAATAGTCATTTGAATTGTCTATAATTTCAGCTTCTTTGCTTGTGAAATTCTGCCACGAGTCATTATTGTGAAGTCTTGTTTAGAATAGATAGATAAAAGATAGAAGAATAGAGATATGCTTAACTAGAGATTTCTCAAGAAATGCTAAACGGCGCGATTTGAAATCTAAAGTATGAGATATTATTATAGAAGATCACATTAATCCATTATCAAAAGGATGAAAACATGACTACTGATAAGGCTAAGATGTATTTGAAGGTAGGAACTATGTGGTTGTTTGCTGTTCATTTTTTATATAATACTACTTCCGTCTCTCAATTTAAGACCCTCTTGAGATTTTTCTTTGTCCTTAGTTATCAGACCCCTTTTAGTTTTTCAATTGCATTAATTATTTCTTTACTAACTGACTCCTAATTATGTTACATCTTTTTTTGTAATCTGTAATAAATACTACAATAAAAACAAAAGCTAATTCTATCTCTTCAATGGTAAACTAGTAAAATAATTCAAATTGTCAACAAATTTAATATTACAATGGACTTTCACAATTCCTGTGATATAGTCTAGGGTGTCTTATATACATAGACAGAGGTAGTACTTATTGGCATATACGTCTTTCTTTTCACTAGATATATGTTCATTGGCGGGTTATACTTATTACATAAACGGTGCATTTTGGTGTGTGATATAGATTGAGATAAATTTTAAGGGAAGAAGATAATGGAATTCATGAGTCTGAATTCAAATACGCTGTCCTCCTTTTCTTTATTTAGACTGTATCATGGGAGTTTGAAATGTGCTTCCCTTCTGTTTGATGTGTCAGAAACATCTAAAGTTTTGAACACTCAGAATTTAGCCTTCCAGGTGTCAAGCTTGGTTGTTATATGTATCAAATCTCCTGGAACTTTGAAGATATCCTTAAATCGTGTCAAATAGATAAACTGCTATGAAATCATATTGACATTTGCATTTTTATACCGTAATATACTGGAAATCAGTGAAAAGGACATTTATATATATGAACAGCTCCAAAATAAGTGTTTTTGAATACAAAGATACTTTGGATTTGAATCAGGTGATGTAAACATGAGTGTTTGCTTTCCTGTTAGTCAATCTTCAATAAGTGCTGTTGTCGTGAAAGGTCGTACTCAGCTGCTCATGAGCAGTAACATCTGCGGTCTTCAGTCCAGAGGAATATCCTGTTCATTTTCTTCTGGTTTTTACCCAGGGAAGTCGGAGAAAAATTATGTTGGTCTTTCTATTTGCACAAAACCATCTTGTTCAACTGTCATGGGCCAAACAATAAGAGGAGGTTACCTTGGATCATGCTGCTCCAAGCAAAGGGGAAACACTCAACTCATTAATTCTATAGTATCACGGAAGAAGCATCGTGAAATTTCATCGGCATGCCAAAGTATGAGTATGAGGCTGTTGGTACCTAAACAAAAAATGCTTTCCAAAGTTAAGTGTAATGTTGGACGAATAAATTGGCTACGCAGTTGTGCATCTGTTGGTTTTATTTTTGGATTGTTTGTGTGTAATTTAAGTTCTGAACCTGCGCATGCTGAGGCAGATTATGAAAATAGGAAAAGGAACGATGACTGCGACGAGACAAATGTTAAAGTCTCACACGGGAAGCAAGTTTACACCGACTATTCTGTAATTGGTGAGCTACACATTTTGCTCAATGTCTTTAAATATGTGTATCTTTGGATTGGTTTATTTGAGTTTACGTATTGGCATAAACACTTGTATGATTGTTTGGGAGAGTTTATGTAAACAACTTATGACATGTTCATATGCTGTTATTAGCTTATTTCCATAAGCTTCACTAGGATAGTTTATAAAAACAGCTTATAGTTTATATGAAAATAATTTAACTTTATTTTATCTTGTATTATATTTATTATAGAAATAGCTGATACATAAGCACATATATGATAGATAAACGCTTAATGAAACTATTTATCCGAGCAGAGTCGTCTATTTACATGTTTACAAATGCATTAACATGTGCAAGTTGACATAGATAAGAACCTAGGCATTTGTATGCATTTGCTGCATTGTTTATGAAACTTACTTTACTGAGCAGGAATACCTGGGGATGGAAGATGCTTGTTCCGCTCGGTTGCTCATGGGGCTAGTTTGAGGTCTGGAAAACCCCCTCCTAGTGAAAGATTTCAGAGAGAGCTAGCAGATGATTTACGGGCCAAGGTATGTTTTAAATATCTTTTATATATCACACTTATAAGCGTAGGAACCCCCTTTCTCTTGCAGCGATGAAAAAAACTAAATAGAACAGCACAAAACAGAAGAATTGAAGGCGCAGTATTAGCTACAATTCAACGTTTATATTCACTGCTGATTGCTTTCTTACCCATTTCATATTATTCTTTCAATAACTTACAAATCGAGCTGTGTGGTCAATTGTTGCCTAGGCCCATGTTCTTGATTATTCTCTGTTTTATTTGACAGGTTGCTGATGAGTTTGTCAAAAGAAGGGAAGAAACAGAATGGTGAGTTTCCTATTGAATATCTGTAGCATTCTGGTGATTACATTTTGTTTTAAAGAAGGCAGATATTTTTAATCTATTTTCCACACTCATAAGTCAGAACACATGTATACACCAAAAAAAAACATTTGAAGAATTGAGGTATCACAATAACCATTTCTACTTTCATTGAAAACAGTAAGAGTTCATGACCAATTTTTTCTATTGTCTGCAAAAAGTCCCCATTTTATTTGCATGGTAAATATAAATTTCTGGAACAGATTCCCTACTTGGGATCCAGATTTTCTGTACCAAAAAATCATGTTTTTAACTGAAAATATGAGAAAAGTTGTCATCTTAAGTTGGTCTTGAAAGCCAACCGCTTATATCCGCTTCTTATTTTCAAGGAACATTTTTTAAATGAAAAATTTCGTTCAAAATTAATCCTGAAAGGCTGAAACCCACCCCTTATACCTACTACGCATTTCTGGAGAATTTGCTTTCTAATTTTTTCCAAAACAACAACTTTTACATCAATTTTCAATTTTGCTTGCTTTTAAGACATAACTTTTATACTCTCATTGATGTATAAGAAAAAAAGTTATTTGCTCTGTAAACCGGGGTCATATTAGTGTCAAACTGTGTTACCAAAAAAAATTAGTGTTAAACAGTCAAATGCAGTTGAATTGATAAAAAATGAAATTCCAAATGTAATTTGAGATCTAAAATAAAATAAGCTAAACAAATTTTAGATATCTTTCTTTATTTCCCCCATCTTCTCTCCCTCAACTTTCTCACTCTTTATCACTCTAACTTTTAATTTTTTCCCCATACTTCTACTAATACAAGAAGAAATCCATATCACTTTCTGGAGCAATATAATACTACCTCCGTCCCTAAATATAAGACACCTTGATCAAATTGTGGGAATTAAGAAAATTGATAGTAGTATTAAATGTGTTAATAATTGATATTGTTTTTACAAGTTTACTCTTTAAGAGAGAGAATTAGCTAATGCTTTTATTATAATATTTTTTGTTGATTGCAGAAGAAAAATGTAGATTAATTAGAAGTATGTTAGTAAAAAAATTAATTAATGTAGTTGAAAATTCAAAGAGAGTCTTTATAGAAAGGAACAAAATTTCTCAAGAGGGTTTTATATATAGAGACGAAGGTAGTAAAACTTAAATTACAATGTCAAATTAGGCTAGTATGACTATAAGAACGATAAATGTTACTTTGTTTACTATAAAAGGTGAAACAATGAATGATTATTGTTCGCTAATGAACATGGTTTTCTTATGTTATCTTCAGGTTTATTGAAGGTGACTTTGATTCATATATTTCACAAATAAGGAAGCCTCATGTGTGGGGAGGTGAACCCGAATTGTTCATTGCTTCACATGTTTTGCAGTAAGTACTTCTCTTCCTCTTGGGAAATTAAACTTATCTTCCTTTCATGCAGTTACGTATGTACTATACACATTTGAATGTTAATCTTATATCTGAGATTCTCTATTGTGCAGGATGCCAATCATTGTATACATGTATGATCAGGATGCTGGTGGATTGATATCAATAGCTGAGTATGGCCAAGAATACGGCAAGGAAAATCCAATTAGAGTTCTCTATCATGGGTTTGGTCATTATGATGCATTAGATATTCCTAAAATGAAGGGCCCTAAATCACGACTCTAGCATTTCACTTTTCAAATGTTGAAGAGAATAATAGCTTGCATTAAGTTTCTTTATTAATATAATGTGTTTGGATCTTCTAGGAGATTGCGCAACTGCAATATGATGTTGCAGCTGGAAGAACCGTTAGATTTATAGAGAAATTTTTTCTCTTTCTAAACCTAACAATTTATATATTGGTCAAGTTTCAAGACACCCAAAATGCAATCGTAAAATTAAGAGCTAATTATTATTCACTTTATTATTGCCATGTCATGCACGTGGCTGTTTATGTTGTATTTTTTGTTGGTCTGAATAAAAAGATAGCCTTTAACTTTGGGGGACCTTAAAGGTTCAAATTCAAACTATCCACTAACTTATGTAAGTCCTTTGGGTGAAATGTGGAAATGGTGGTCTCCCACCCTTACTGTCTCAGAATCCACCACCATGATAGAGGTCACACACCTCAACGGAAGAGACACCAATCCCACAATTTTGATAAGCTTTATCATGGCGTAAGATAGCTTCCAAATTCAGAGGTAGGTGATGGTCCCAGAGAGTTGAGAGGGGATCTTGAGGACATGAAGTCTGATTTTTTTAAATAAATATACTTTTGGAAAAGTTTTGGTCTTGTCGTGGACTGAATTTGGATCCTCAGCAATGAGTTTTGTGAGTGAGGAGAGAGAGAAGTGATAAGAGAGATAGAGAGAAAAATGCAGCAGAAAGTGCAATAGGGAGGGAGTGTTGCAGAGGATCAAGATGGGTAGCAAACTAGATTTTAGTTCTTCTGCGTATTCTCACTTCTACTTCAATTTTGAATAATTGTAATTTTTTTTGTCCGTATATGAGATAATAAATACTACTAGAAATTCACACATATAATTGTGAGCTGTGAGTCAGAAGTCTATGACATAAATACTACTCGAACTCAAAATATGATATCCAAATTAACAATATCGATATTTTATCAGTTAAACTGAAAGATTAAGACTTAAGAATTGAATAATTGTATTTTTAATGTAATAATATTTTTTAATTTAAATTTTTAATTCCTGAATGAATATTCTAAAAAAATTTCTTAGTGATATTTTTTGAAGTGAAGATTTAATTTCTTTATCATGTTAAGCTTTGTTTTGGGAACACTTTAAGTATTAAGTGGATTTGTAGGATACTAACACCCCTATTAAGGTAAGGTAGTCTAATGAAAGTTAGTCATGTGTCAACCTGCGCCATTTTGTTAAGTGGATGACAAACTTTGTCTAATTGCATATAAATCCTTTTGTTCAAAAGTTTTGTTTATCGCCAAGAACACAAATCTCCATTTGTTCCTTTTGCTACTCTTTGTGCTTCTCTTCACTTTTTCTAGCGATTTTTATTCCTAAAAAATCTCAGTTCCCATCTAAAAAAGAAATAAAATTCCACTTTTTTACGAGGAAAATTCAGTGAAAGGATCCACTCTAATTTTGTGTTCTGCTGTAATGTACGGATCTTGCTCTTCCCATTGAAATCCAACAACCCTTCCACTTAAGAAAGAAACAATAAAAGCATCGAATATGATTGATGTTAATATTGAGTCAAAGACGATTAGTATAAAAATAAAAGGGAGTATAGCAGCAGGGCTTTTGAAGATATAGAGACTAAAATGAATTTAAATATGAGGTTCTTTTATTGTTTATAATAGTATTTGAGTAAAATTATTAAATTTTTTATAAAAATTAAATTTTTAGACACTTTAAAATAAAAAATAATTTATTAAATTAATATAAACGATTTATATGATATTTCTTATTTAATTGATAATTTAGTCAATTGATTTGATATTTGTTACGACAATATTATTTTTAGATGAGATTTTATTATTTTTAGATTTGAAAATATTAGAATATGAAGCCTTTTTATTAATAACAATTTCTTTTGGAGACCTTTTTATTAATTAAAAATTTATTTATTTTTAGAGGCCTAAAGCGGTTGCTTTAATGACTTTACCACCGATCCTGCATAGGAGAATAAGAGATTTTGTAGAGTGGAGAACATGAGAGAGAAGTTTGTGTTGGTCGTAACAACCCATTTCACTACCTTAGAAATACTTACAAGGTTAAGATAATAATTAGACTCTTAGTTTTGTTCTTAAGTGATAACAATTAATTACTAGTAATGTTTAAGTTATATTATTTTCTAGAATTAGGGTAGAAGAGTGATACATAGTATTATCAAGTATAAGTGTTAAAAGGTTGCATGTATACTATTCTTCTCATTTCTCTTTCCCTTTCACTTACACGCCACACAACCCATACATTCATTCAGATTTCGTCTTCTTCCTTCACCACCAATCCAACTCTTTCATTCTCCCCTACCACACGTTTCCCCTTCTTTCTTATGCGTTCTTTTCTTCTTTCCTAAATATGGACGAACCAAAAGCACCTTCATCTTCAACCCCTTGCATGTCCTAGATCAAGACACTAAAATGCCAAACCTTCAACACTAATACTTATTCTCTCATATTGTTACTGATCGTCATCCATTTCCCTCTCTTTCTCCCTACCTCACGAAACTTCCTTCCATGGCAACAAACTTCGGAGTTTCTTTCTCTTCAATCTGACCTCAAGCATATTTTTCCTTCATCTTTAGTATCGTCTGCACCCCCAAAGAACCACCAAAAGAAGATGAAGGAGATATGAGGAATTCTTCCTAAGTAGATGTAGAAGTAATAGAAGCTAGGAGAAATTCTTCCTTGTCAAAGAATTTCAGTTCTTTTTCTAGTATAACTAATTTTTCATGTTGCATGTGGATTCTTGGGTTGATTTCATCATCCTTTTGTATTGAAGATTTCATTTTTGGGGTCTTGAAATAATGGGGGTTTTGAAATTGAGAATAAGAGAAATTGTAAGGTTTTGCATGTAGGTATGATCGGCACTTCCATTCAATGTTGGTAATTCTCACGTTAATTCCAATGTTTAATCTCTTCCTTCCAAACCCAGTTCCAATTATCATCAATGTCATGCCTCATGTCGACCTCATGGTAGATTTTCATGTTCTCTAGTGCAACTCTATTTGTATGATGTTTTTCAATAATATGATAACAGTGCAGATAGGTACATGCAATTCATGTGTCCATCTCTTCTTCGAAAACTTCGTGTTGGAACCCAAGGTATGGTTTCCAATAAAACTGTTATGTAAAAAATAGGCTAAAGTAAATATAAGAAATATAAAAAACAATATAATTAAAAAACTGCAAATAAATGTGAATGAATATATTACTTCCTCAACCATCATGTGATCGACTGTTTTTTGATATCCTTCTATGTCGTTATGAGAAACTATACTGAAATTTAGACAACAGAATTAAATATGTCGAATATATCAAAAATAAAAAAATATAATAAAATTAGTAATATGGTAAGTAGTTAGTTTTAAAAAAAGAAAAAAATATATAAAATTTATCTACAATAGTTACCATTGTGCAAGTGGAAATATACGTGCATTGGATGATTTTGGAGCGACACAAGACAAACGATACCATGCCCAGTTTTACAACAACAATGCACATCCTCCTATAGACATTATACCGGGTTTCGTAGCAAGACACAGTTCTCTATAAAGTGTTGCTAAAACTGCTGAACCCCAACTATATTGGGATGCTTTACTTAAATCCTCCAATAGTGAAAGATATTTTAAATGTACACGATTGTTGGATTTGTTCGACATCAACAACCTTCAAATCATACGTAGGATGTATGCTCGACATGATACTTGTTTTTCTAATGCATTTTCACCAATATCGTCAAATGTTTCCTTAAGCCATTTTAATTTAATAAAATTACACTTTGTTGCTCCATCAAGTGGGATAACTCCTAAGTAAGCTTGACAAACTTCTCTAATATTCACCAAATTCGAACCACTAACAGGAAAACCAGAAACATTTAATCCTAAAAGGTATTATATGTCTTCTAAAGTTATTGTACACTCACCTATTGGGAGATGAAACGTATAAGTTTCAGGCATCCATCTCTCAACCATAGCAGTAATCAGGCCAACATCTATTTTATAGTTTCCGAGTTTGATCACTTTATTTTATAGCAGTTGTCGCGGCCTAAAATTTCAAGTGTTTCTCGAAATTCAATGGAGTCGCCACCAAAGTTTATTTTAAATTAGGGAAAACGTTGGGAAACCCTTAAAAAAAGAAAAAAATGGTATTTGAAAACAAATTTTGAGTTTGGGAGTCGATTATGCGTAGGGAAGATATTAGCACCCTAAGACACCCGTTAAAATACGGTTACCTATAATTAATTGTGCAAAAAATAATGTTGGCTTATATAAATTTATTTCTCCTTTTTAAAATGCAAATATAAGTTTTCAAAATAAACTAGAGATAAAATTGTATTAAAAATATAAGGTAAAAAAATATATATTATTATGCTTGACAAGAGTGCGATCTTGCTCCTACGTATCTCCCGGTGCGATGGAGAAATCAAAGCTACATAGTTCTTGGGTAGAAAATGTTTGTGCGTTGGTTGCTTTTAGAAAAATGCATTTTGTTCGAAAATTCGATGTGGTAAAAAAAATATTGTTGATTTGATAAAAAAAAAAAAAAAAAAAGATCTCGAGTGTGAGAAATTGATTTTGATGAGTATGTTTGGTTATTTATTTGGATTTAGTTGAGAAAGTTTAAGATCGCAAAGTTGTCAAAACTCATGCGTCTTAAACTAAAACTAACAAGATGTCGCATCTCAGTTAATTCTATTTTATTTGTTAAAACTAATATTATTTTAGAGTTGCGATCGCCATGTTGTCACAACTTAGGTGTCGTAGATATCTAAGATTAATAAGATGTCACATCTCAATTAATCCCATATAAATATTTTTGTTTTGTTGTTGATAAAGCCATTTTTCTAAAAAAAATAAAAATAATAAGGTTTTGATCTGAATAATCATTTTAAAGTACGAGTTTTAATACTATCAGGTTGTACAACTTGTATCTTAAAAAAACTCAAAGAAAAAAATATCACATCTATTAGCCATTAATAAAAGATTTATTTGTGTAATTATATATATATCACTGAAAGTAACCTAATTAGTAGTGTCAAGCCTATGGAAAGCAAACGGCGCTTTGGTTGAGATGAAAGAAAACATGAACAAAACGCAGAAAATCAAAAGAGGGAAAACAGCGCTTGAGAGGAAAAACAGGGAACAAAACGTAGAAGATCAAAAGAGGAAAATTAGGAGAAGAAACACAAGGAGAAAAAGAAAAAAACTTACTTAGAGGGAGAAGGGGACCGAAAGGGAAGGAGAGAGATCAGGAGGGGGGAAGAGATCAAGGGGGCCAAGCACGGAAGGACCAAAAGGTATGGTCGGCGTTTCGGCGACGACGACGTCGAAGATTTGAGCTTTTAATCTTATCCTTTCTAATCTTTTTTTTTTTTTTTGTTTATAACCTCACGGATCAGACATTATATTTGTATAACAACAAAATTTTCATTTTTTCATTCATAACTCATTTTATATATTACATTTGGATAACAAATACAATGATTATAAAGTAAAGATGAAAGAAATACATTAATCCTTCTTCTGTTGGTTTGTTTTTCTTTGCTATTATTTTGCTTATTTTTTTTCTTCTTCTTTTTAAGTGTTTTTTTTATTGGTACCAGATTTCTCACCAAAATCTTCTGTCCTTTTACTGATTTTCTGTCTCAGTTTATAGACTAAAGTGGTGAATCTTTCTGTTCATTAGATAAAATTAATTAAGTTCTGGATTGTTGTATTGTTTTGTAGCAAATTTTAAACATCAGATTTTGAGTGATTTTCACTGCACAAGTGGTACAAATAATAACCTTATTAAGCTAAAAAAGAAAAAAGAAAAAAAAATAAAATGAAGCAAATAACTGGTTTGTCGCAGGTTTGTAGTAGAGATGCTAACAAAACAAGCAAGATAAAGGAATGTACACAGTGGAAACAGCAGGAAAGGGAAGGAAAAGAAAACGTGTTCACAACTTTTTTTTCTTTTTTTCTTTTATATTATTTAATTTTTGGTGCTAAATGGGAACACCTATGTAAGTTATGCACTCAAAATTGAGTCAGATGATGATTTTTTAGATTTTATAATAATTACAAAATATTTATTAAACATATTATTATTTTTTTTGGAGTTATTTTTAAATGGTCGGACAAAATTGAGGTACTACACCAGTAATATGGCTTCATTTGGATTTTTGTTAACATGACCATGACATTTCAGTTTGTCCTTTAAGGGTATATGAAATTAATAATATATAGCAAAAGTAAAATAATCAATGACTCTAAAAAAATATAAATAAAATAAAGTAAATATATAAAATACTTACAAATGCTTTAATTATTGAATTTCAGCTCTGTGATTCGTAGATAATTCCATGAGAAAAAGAAATTTTTTGATAAAGAACGATGATATAACTTTGAATGTATGAAAAAATAGTTGTGATAAACAACAATGGAAGAAATAGATGTGATAAAGAGGTGTTTATATAGGTTGCGTCCCTAGGCAACGACCCGTTAAGGGTTTCACGATCTATTAAAGGGGTCGCATCTCCAAACAACGATTTGTTAAGGGGGTCGCATCCCCAGACCACGATCTGTGAAGGGGTCGCATCCCCAGACAATGATCTCTTAAGTTTATTTCCAGCTTTGATCTAACCCGTTAAGTATAATTTATCAACGACTACAGATGGTGTAGTACGAATCCTTGTGATTTGGTTTGGACCAATCAAATTGATCTATTAAATATTCAATCTTGTCCTTTCAATATAATTTATAAACGGTTGTGGATGGTGCAGAACAAATCCTTGTGATTTGGTTTGGACCAATCAAATTGCTCTATTAAAGATTCAATCTTGTTCCTTCAATCTAATTTATCAACGACTGTGGATGGTGCAGTACGAATCCTTGTGATTTGGTTTCAACCAATCAAATTGTTTTAATAGAGAATACATACACCTTACTACCTTCTATAAATAGAAAACTAAAACGCACTATCTCACCATACATTCTAACATTTCATACTTAATCGATTACTTAGTCATTGCTGCTCAACAAGTAATTTTTATTGTTTATTACAATGGTTCAATTCTCGACGGAATTGAAGGTAAAACATTTATAAGTGATTATAAAAATGCGTTCAAAGTACATTCTTGAAGCAACCTTGTTCGTCTAAAGAATGTCATTAAAAAAAAGTTACAGCTCGACGACAAAAGTCATAATAACTGATATAGTTTATCGACACCTTGTGTTCTTTGGTGAAAATACAACAACGTTTGAACTGATGAAGGTTTGCGATGACGAAGATGTTCATCAATGTTTGATGTTTATGCACAGTGGTCCCAACTCGGCACCATTGAGTTATATGTTACATTTCAGGATGATCCTACATCAACAAACATTGATCAACCATCGACCTCAAACATGCCTCATCCCGACTACACTCCATCTTTTGATCAAAACACCCTTTATCAACCCGACTTATATTCTCCATCACAACACTATGAACTATACTCTAGCCAAATTGAATAAAATCATACGGATAGTTTTCAACTCCATTATGAATCTCCCCTAACAAGTCCACAATGCGATCTTTCGCTTAGTGTCTTATATAATATCAATGAGGAAGAATTAGGCAATTACAGTGAAGAGGATGAAACATACTTCGATGAATCATCTGGTGATTCTGAAGACGACAATGTTGTTGACGAAGATATAGAAGTAGAAGACCAACCTATCCTACCTATATTCGATCCAACATTTCACTTGAAGAACATAAATTTATAGAAAGTAGAACAATCAACTGAATTTGATCACACGTTCTTTAACAGAGTCCCAACATTAGATGGAACTCTTGCAATTAGAATGGAGTTTGAAAACAAGAATGAATGCGCACATGCAATCTAACATTACCATTTAAAACAATCATTGAATTTTGCGATACAAAAATCAGATTCAGAAAAGTATGGTATTAATTGTTTAAGTCCAGATTATTTGTTTAGATGTAGAGCTTCAAAACGTAAAAAAAGTGAATTGTGGGTGATTGGTAAATTGAATGTGCCTCATACATGCACAAATTCCGCATTGTCACAAGATCATCAAAAGCTCGATTCTGACATGATATGTACAGGCGTAATGCAATTTCTGAAAGTGGATCCTTCAATCAAAGTGAAGGTCATTATTACTCAGATTTAGGCTTTGCACAACTACACAGTAAGTTATAGAAAGGCTTGGATAGCAAAAAATAAAGCGATCGAACAAATTTATGGCAATTGGGAATAGTCTTACAATCAACTCCCACAATGGTTGTTGATTATGCGAACGTTTGCTCCAGGAACCAAAATAGAAATGGAAACAATTCCAACTTATCATGAGAATAGTTTCATAGGTGGGACAAGGATATTTCATCGACTATTTTGGGCTTTTGTTCCGTGCATATCTGCGTTTAAATTCTACAAACTAGTTGTACAAGTAAATGAGACTTGGTTTTACGGCAAGTACAAGGGGACTCTATTGATAGCAATTGCACAGGATGGGAACGACAATGTAATTCCTATTGCTTATGCTCTTGTGGAAGGTGAGACAGGAGAAGGTTGAAGTTTTTTTTTGAGAAATTTGAGAAAATATGTCACTCCACAAGCCAACCTTTGTCTATAGACACGAATCCATTAAAAGTGCTTATAATAATCCAAATAATGAGCGACAAAATCCTCCGTAAAAGCACATGTTCTGCGTCCGATATATTTCACAAAATTTTGCGAGGGAATTTAAGGATAACGAATTGAAGAAAAAAGTTGTTGCTATGAGTAATAATTTCATTCTTACTTTTTAATTAGTATAATTTTTAATAATTTTTTGACACATTGT
This sequence comes from Cicer yamashitae, assembly GCA_037974755.1. Lineage (NCBI taxonomy): Eukaryota > Viridiplantae > Streptophyta > Magnoliopsida > Fabales > Fabaceae > Cicer > Cicer yamashitae. The sequence continues at coordinate 28,150,112 of JBBPBQ010020324.1, read as the reverse complement.
TTATCATGTCAATACAGGTTACTCAATTAATGAGCCTGCATATAAATACTATCGCAGTAAAATTGGCATAGTAAACCAGGGAGGCTATAAAATGGTTAGACAACATACCGCGAGAAAATTGGATTAAAGCATTTGATGGAGGTAGCCGTTGGGGTCACATGACAACCAACCTTGTGGAGTCGATCAATGGAGTATTAAAAGGCACACACAACTTTCCCATCATTGCTTTGGTCCATTACTTATTATAAGACAAGGACACTATTTCCAACAATGGAAAAACTACACGCATCAATTTTAGCTTCTGGTCAGGTATACACTAAAAAATGTATAAATTTTATGAAATTCGAAATACGTAAATCCAATAGTCATAAAGTCGATAGTTTTGATCGAAGCAACCATACTTTCATTGTCTATGAGACGGTAAATCCAAGAGAAGGGAGACTGTGGGAAATATCAAGCTATACATATGCATTGTTCACATGTGATAGCCGCATGTTCGAACATAAGGTCTTCAAGGTGGAAATAGTACTAAAAGTCTACGACGAAACGTTCAAACCTATACCAAACAAATGATATTGGCTATAATATGAAGGCGTTAAGGTGTGTCACAATCCAAATGCGGAGAGTCAAGAAAGGTCGCCCAAAGAGTAAACGCATTAGAACATAAATGGACACTATAGAAAAAGTACCAAGAAAGTGCAGATTATGTCGAGTCTCTGCTCATACTAGGAAACATTGTCCTTACGGTGCTGACACATCTACCAAAATTTGATGTATTTTGTTTTCTTTGATTTAATGTATTTTGTTTGACTTTATTAATATAATTTATTTTATTATTATTATTATTTATTAGATCCGAAGGAAAAATAGGAGGGAGTTGTTAACAAAATAAAATTAAGTTACTACTAATTTATCTGCAAAATAGGAGAGAGTTGTTAAAATAATATAGCACGTTATTTATTTTGACACATCTACTCAACCGCATTAATTTTGATGTATTTTATTTTTCTATTGAATGTATCTTGTTTGATTTTATTAATATAATTTTGTTTTTTTAAATATTTTTATTATTTTTTATTTATTAAATTAACAATTATTCTTTTGTTAAAATAAAAAAATTAAAACGTTATAGATGGTCGCATATCTGGTAAGAGTATAATGGAGAATTTTTTTTAAAAAGTGGATATACTTAAAAAAAAAACCTAAAATTTTAGGAATAAAAATTTAAAAGACGTGGTTTTTTTATATGAGATTTTGTAGTACTTGAATTCGTAGGAAATAATTATTTTAACGATAGTCTTTCAGAAAATTTAAGTACTAGACTTTCATTATAATCATGAAATATTGATTTTCAAGTTAAGAACAAAAGGTTTTCTCAATTTACTACATGAAAAATTTATTTATTTATTTGTTGTTGGATATTTTGTGAAGTATTTAGAAAAAGAGTTTTGAGAAAAAGAGATAATTTGGAGATTTTATCTAAAAATATTATTCTTGGCTGTGGCATGCTATAATAAGGTTAGAGGATTTAAATTCTCTCACTTTATTATTATTTACTTGAAGGATTAGTTTAGATGAATTTTTCACCTTTCGATAACTATTTGAAAATAGTTTTCGGCTGTGAAATTAAGTGAAAAGTATGGGTGGTTCGATGTAAAATATTTTCCTTGTAAACTATTAGCCAAACCCCAAACCTTGAGTAGGAGTTAGTAACAAATGAAATTTGACACTATGTTAGTGGTAATTTAAGTATGAGCTTATACGGTTTAATTATACTTCCTCTTAAACATTAGGGAGTTGGAACATAATAGAAATATAATACCCGATAATTTTCTTTTACTATATACATAAATATTTTATTTTATTTATGTATTAAAATATTTTACCCGATAAGGTGCTTTTACTATCCTATGATTTTATGAGGGGATAAATTTATACATGTCTAATTGATAGTTTGGTGTATCTTTATAAAAAAAATATTTTATTAAAGTATGCTTGACTTTTTTACCTATATATCCTAGTTTTTTAAAAAAATCACTAAAATGCTCTACTTTCAAATTAAAATACGGAATTGCCTTATTTTTTAGCTCCAGTTGCTGATTGCAACTTGAGGATGCGACGAGGTGAAAACTTTTTTTTTTTTTGTAGTAGGAGGTCGCATCGATGCGACCATGTACTTAGGCAGTTTTTTTTTTATTCTATTTTATTTATGGGTATAATTATTATTTAATTAATTATAAATAATTAAAATATTTTAAAAATCAAAATAATAATAAAATAAAATAAAATACATTATTAAATAATAATAATAATAATTTTAATTTTAATAATATTATTAATATTAGTGACTTATTGTTAATTTAAATTAATTATAAATAATTAAAATACTTAAAAACCAAAATAATAATAATAAAATAAAATACATTATTAAATAATAATAATAATTTTAATAATAACAATAATTTTAATAATAACAATAATTTTAATAATATTATTAATATTAGTGACTTATTGTTAATTTTAATTAATTATAAATAATTAAAACAATTAAAAAAATCAAAATACTAATAATAAATTAAATTACATTATTAAATAATAATAATAATAATTATAATTTTAATAATAATTTTAATAATAATTTTAATAATAATAATAAAAAGAAAATTATATTAATAAACTAAAATAAAAATACATTAAATTGAAAGAAAAAAATACATTAATTTAAAGAAAAAAATACATTAATTTTGAGTAGATGTGTCAGCAGCGTTTGGACAAAGTTTCCTAGTATGACCAGAGACCCGATAGTCATAGAGTCGATAGTTTTGATCGGAGCAACCATTCTTTCATGGTCCACAAGACGGTAAATCCAAGAGAAGGGCGGCCAATTGGTCATTTCAGTGTAAACCTTCTTAACAATTGGTGCGACTGTAGGAAATATCAAGCTAAACATCTGCCTTGTTCACATGTGATAGCAGCATGTTCTAGCATCAAATATGATTATTGGAGCCTTATACCTGATGTGTACAAAGTGGAAACGATATTAAAAGTGTACGACGAAATGTTCAAACCTATTAATGTCTCTTGTCATACTAGGAAACATTGTCCAAACGCTGCTGGCACATCTACTCAAAATTAATGTATTTTTTTCTTTCAATTTAATATATTTTTATTTTAGTTTATTAATATAATTTTCTTTTTATTATCATTATTATTAAAATTATTATTATTACTATTTAATAATGTAATTTAATTTATTATTAGTATTTTGATTTTTTAATTGTTTTAATTATTTATAATTAATTAAAATTAACAATAAGTCACTAATATTAATAATATTATTAAAATTATTGTTATTATGAAAATTATTATTATTATTATTTAATAATGTATTTTATTTTATTATTATTATTTTGGTTTTTTAAATTATTTTAATTATTTATAATTAATTTAAATTAACAATAAGTCACTAATATTAATAATATTATTAAAATTAAAATTATTGTTATTATTATTATTATTATTATTTAATAATGTATTTTATTTTATTATTATTATTTTGATTTTTAAAATATTTTAATTATTTATAATTAATTAAATAATAAGTATACCCATAAATAAAATGGAACAAAAAAAAAATTGCCCTAAGTACATGGTCGCATCCCCAGGATGCGACCTCGTACTACCAAAAAAAAAGTTTTCACCTCGTTGCATCCCCAGATTGCGATCAACATGAGGCTAAAAGGTAGGATAATCCTGTATTTTAATTTGGAAGTAGGACATTTTGATGTATTTTTTGAAAAACTAGAATATATAAGTAAAAAAGTCAGTATTCTAAGCTATTTTGTCTTGAAGTATTTAGTTTCAATTTGATATTAAAATATTTTATCTCTGTATACAAAATTAGTAGTTGATGTCATTTTTCTATTCCTATTAAATTGGTGAGCGAAAGTGACATGTGTCTATAATGTTTAATTGATGCATTGGTTTTTTATTTTGTGATCTACGTGTTTTCTTGAGATCATGTTTTAATGTTATCGTGTGGAGATATAAGGGTTGATTTATTGTTTTTTTTTTTGACACAATCTTGATTTACTGTTTATTTTTATGATGTTTATTAAATCTACAGTATTGATTTATTGGTT
>JBBPBQ010020324.1:28056423-28145826 GCA_037974755.1 Cicer yamashitae | reverse complement strand
TTTTTTTAAGTATATGAATATGCATTCTTGATCTATTATATATTTTGATGAAAGTATAAAAGACTTATTCTTGATCTATTGTGTAGTATTGATGTATGTAAAAAAAGAAATATGTATTCTTGATTTATTGTTTTTTGGTGATCTTCAGACAAATATGAATTGCATTTTTGTATATATATAAATATGCATTTTTGTGGTGATATGGCTTTACAAATTTTGAGTTAAACAATCATTTTCACATATCTGTGGTTGATGTTGCTATTCGTGATTTATATTTAGTTTCAATAATATTACTTAAATTATTTATAAAATAATTGGTAATTTTAGTTACGTTAAAAACAAAAAAAAGACAGGAGTCTAGTCCAGTGCTGCCTAAGACAAAAATTCAAATTTGGTGAGTAGACGACAAACCTCGAGAACACACCCAATCTTAATTTCAAATACACCCACCACACCACCTTCTACATCGTTGTGATCTGATCCTCCTTCTTCTCATTCTTCCATTCCATTCCTCTGTACTTAAACACACCATACCCCCGCAACACCTCGTTGCCAAACAAAAAAAAAGAAGCATGCCACCTCATCATACTCACATTTGCAACATCATAACTCTTCTCTGTGTCTGCTTCTTCATTCCCTTCACATCATGTCTCAACTCAGACGGTCTCTCACTACTCGCCCTTAAAGCCGCAATCGACGTAGACCCCACCGGAGTCCTCAACTCGTGGTCCGACTCAGTACTCACACCATGCCAATGGGAAGGAGTATCATGCAACACAAACAACGACCGAGTCACTCAACTCACTCTCCCTTCAAAATCCCTAACAGGTTACTTACCCTCCGAATTAGGCCACCTTACTGAACTAATAACCCTTAATCTCCCAAACAACAACTTCACAAGAACCATTCCTTCATCACTCTTCAACACCGCCAACAAACTCCTTTTCTTAGACCTTTCTCATAACTCTTTCACTGGTCCTCTTCCTCTCTCACTTACTTCGCTTAAATCTCTTCTACATTGTGATTTATCTTCCAATTTTCTTAACGGCTCTATTCCAGACTCGCTTACCGAATTAACCGCTGTTACCGGTACTTTAAATCTTTCTCACAATAGTTTTTCCGGTGAGATACCGGCTTCACTCGGTAACCTTCCGGTGGAAGTTAGTTTGGATCTATGTTATAATAATCTCACCGGAGAAATTCCGCAGGTGGGGTCCTTACTTAATCAAGGACCTACTGCTTTTTCCGGAAATCCCGGACTTTGCGGGTTTCCGTTACGGAACGTTTGTTCGCAAAAGGTTCCTGATGTTTTACCTGATGACGATGATCCGCAAAACCCTAACTCGAAACCGAACGCGATTCGAACCGGTCCGATTCGAGATGAGAGGCAGCGAGGTGGTTTGTTTTTTGTTGTGGTTGTTGTTGTTGTTTTGATTTCTCTTGCGTCGGTGGTGGTTTTGATGTCGGCGTGGATTTTCCGGCGAAGGAAGAGGTTGAATTCTGTGAAGGGTGGGTTTGAAAAGGGGAAGGTGGATGGTGAGGTTTTGGGTTCCGGGGAAGAGCAGAAGGGTAGATTTGTGGTGGTGGATGAAGGGTTTGGGTTGGAATTGGAGGATTTGTTGAGGGCTTCTGCTTATGTGGTGGGGAAGAGTAGGAGTGGGATTGTTTATAAGGTTGTTGGTGTCGGGAAAGGGTCGGTTCCGGCAATGGCGACCGCAGTGGCGGTTAGACGGTTGAGTGAGGGTGATGATGCAGCTTTACGTTTTAAGGAATTTGAGAATGAAGTGGAGGCTATTGGGAAAGTGCGGCACCCTAATGTTGTTCCTTTGAGAGCTTATTACTATGCAAGTGATGAGAAACTTCTCATTACTGATTTCATTCGCAATGGAAGCTTGCACACTGCATTGCATGGTATCACTTCTCAAACTTTTGTTCTTAGTTAAATTAATCTTCATTTTTAATTCAATGTGCGTAATGTTAATGTTCCTATCTATGAAATTGCTTAATTTAGATGTCAATGTTTTCATTGTAAAGTCATGTGATTAGAGTATCTCGTTTCAAATGTTTGTTGTATTTAGAAATGGATTTAGTTTCTAGTATTTGCTAGATTGGGTTTTCTTCTTGGTGAGTGTTTGGTTTCATAGTATTGGAATTGGTTTTGTCTCTTCCCATTGTTGGTTTCATTGTTTGGGTCTTCCTTTGACAACGTTGATGCCACCAATAAACCTTAGTTTGACTAGATTTTATGTGATCATGAATAACTTTTGATTTGAATTGAAATATTAACACTAATTTACACTCTTTACTTTTTAGAGTAAAAGCATCAAAACACAAGTCACTTTACTTCAAATCCATATAAGAAAACATTACTTTAAACTCAACTGCAACCAAGTCAATTATACCTCACACACCTACATGAGACTGGAATTGTGTATGTTTAGTTTCGCGGTGGGTTGGTCAAAATTACATTGAACAACTTTTACAAAATCACGGTGGCTCATCCTAATTTTGACCAACCCACCGCGAAACCAAACATATACAATCACTTGTGATTTTGTTTTGGTTTGAGTAGGTGACAACATACTATTCATTGTGAGTGCACATTGTCACGGTGTGGTTGAGTTGAAATTATAGTTTTTTGCTTTTGAAAGCTAATGATGTGGCCATGTGATTGTGGCCGTGATAATGATGTACATGTACAGAAGCTGATTGATAAAAGTTTAAACCAGTTGTAACTGTGTCTATTTGGCATTTGCACTATATATTTTTGGGGACCACTGGTCTTCATGTCCTTTAGTGAATTGTGCTTCTGCACTTGAGAACTAAAATCCCTTTTATTATGGCTTTTGTCCGTGATCACACAAATAGCTTTATGCATGTACTTTTTTTGGAATTATCTTTGTTTTTGTTTTTGGTCAAGTTTTAAAATAAAGGTGCGCAACCGTGATCTTCAGCAGTTTTTCATGTTATCGAAACTGCAATGCGGCTGCAAGTGGGGCCGCATCAGTCACATTTGACTGCAATTTTCTGCAATATCATGGATCACGGTTATTTAAAACCCTGTTTCTAGTATTTCCAATGCACGTTCATCCAAAGTAACTTTTGTGGTCCTGCAGATTTAGTGATAAATTCAAAATTTAACTGCATTGTATTTACACCATTTGAACGACTGAGAATCTCTTGGTTTCCAATACAATAACATGGTATTTCCCTTGTAATCTTTCTCATTAGATAATGGGCAATTTTGAACATTGTCTCTATTGATTACGGGTTGCATACGCTGGTGCATTTAATGCCATATTCTACGATATGGTGGTCTTCAAAGTATATAGATTTTTTTTTCTCTGCTGATTTATTGCATTTTCAAACTCTATTGTTACAGTTTTTTTAATTAAATGTTCGAAAGAGTGGAATTGTAATAACTCTATAACATGTATGCAGTTATGATTGGTCATTGTCTAAGTCATCTTTGGTTCTATAACATAAAATTCCTACTTATATTGTAGTTTTTCTTTGAAATTTATGCTGTTATATCAACAACCTAAGGGTGTTTAAACCAATTTTCTCAGCTTTCTATTTTCTGTTTTTTGGCTGTAGGTGGGCCTTCGGAATCATTGCCGCCATTATCATGGGAAGCGAGATTAAAAATTGCTCAAGGAACGGCAAGGGGATTGATGTACATACACGAGTTTAGTGGTAGGAAGTACGTCCACGGCAACATAAAATCAACGAAAATATTATTAGATGATGATCTCCATCCTTACATATCCGGTTTCGGACTTACCCGACTTTGTTTGGCTACCTTAAAATCTACCACCGCATTTGCACATAAGCGGCAGAATTCAAATCAGTCTATTGTAGCCTCAGCAATGAGCTCAAAAGTTGCTGCGTCCTCTAAGAACTACATTGCCCCTGAAGTGCGCATGGCCGGTGGAAAATTCACTCAGAAATGTGATGTGTATTCTTTCGGTATTGTGTTGTTGGAACTTTTGACAGGTCGGTTTCCAGATTTAGGACCAGAAAATGATCACAAGGAGTTAGAGAGTTTTGTGAGGAAAGCATTCAGGGAGGAACAGCCCTTGTCAGAGATTATAGATCCAACACTCCTGCCTGAGGTTAATGCTAAAAAACAAGTTGTTGCGGCATTTCATATTGCACTGAACTGCACAGAACTTGATCTAGAATTGCGACCGAGAATGCGAACTGTGTCAGAAAGCCTTGATCACATTAAAATTCAGTAAAAATGGACAGTGACAACCTTGTAAATTTTTTGTTCATGTTTCTATTGGCTAACCTTTTTTTCTTTTTGGTGGTTTGAATGGTGTTGATTCTGTAAGATTCTTGGAGGTATCGAAAACTAGATGTAGCTTGTTTGACATGAGCTAATCATTTCCTTCAATCTTAGACTTAAATAGCAAGTGACTAAGGATGTTGTTAACTATTGTTAATATATTCGTCTATCCTTTTTTATTTGGTTATCTTTATATGCATGCGGATCTTGCTCTCCCACATGATTTGCAATTCTTCCTTTTTAGTAGATTCTGATCTATTAAATCATGTGTAGATTACATAATTATGTCAACAAAATGAGGTGTAGCTTGGGTTCTATCTTATGTACTTCATCTATCTCATAATCTCATAATGAGTGAAAAGTAGTTTAATCTAAATGAAAAAGAAATAATAAATTTAAATTATTTGCATTCTAACTTTCTATATTGTCCTTCGAATTCATTAAGACCAATTCATAATATTATCAATAAGGGATAAGTAATATGATTTGCAAAATTACACCTCAAATGCAACCATATTTTATTAGCTCTAAAATTTGGTAGATTTATCCATTCAAAGTTGACAATCTATTGGATTTTCGACAAATAGTACCATTTGTGTCATCAACACCACAATAGCTAATTGAATACAATGACAATAGTGCTAAGATTTCCTATCTTAAAAACATATATTTGGAAAAAAAATATTGATTTCAAAATGTGTGAATTCTCCCTTGAGGATTGGGTTAGTGGTAACGGAGATTTTTATAAATCTTATGTCTTTGGTTCAAATCTCTCTAATAATGGTTTTTGTTATTTTTATTGTAAATATAGTAGTTTGTTTGATAAAATTGTAAATATTTGGATTTAAATCGGGTACTATTAATACATCTAAAAATTAAACTTACCACTATATCAAAATCTAATATATGAAATTAATTGACAATATTTTATATATAATCTATTTTATGTTGGCCACCCCAATAAAACTTGTCAACATCAGCCACTGATTGTATTATGAAATATTTGTATGCTAGACAATAGATAAAGAGTATATTTGGATTACTTGTTAGAAGTTCAATGCAAAGTAATGCCTACACCCAAATCACAACCAAAGTTCTAGCTTTAGGGAGTTTTTGGAAATGGTAGGTTAAATTTATGTACAATCTTTATGATATGTGTATATGTAATCTTTGTACAATTTTGCTTTTAAACTTTTCAAACAAAATTCTTGTTTTTATTCTTGAGTGTTACATGTATTTATCTAAGGGATCTAAATTAGCTTTGCAAAACATATATGATTTTTGACAACCTTGCAATTTTGTCTTTTATTTAGATTGAATACAAAAGAGCCGTCAATTTAATACAAAAATAAAGTAACATAAACAAACTATAAAAATTCAAAAGTTATGAGATATTTATATTAAAATTCTTATCTTTTCTGCCACTACAGTCAAAGAGTGCCTCCACCAAGTTTTTTGGAACAAAACTCTGTCGACAATTTTAAAGGTTTCCCAAATTAACATTAAAGTATTAAATTGGTGTCTAGAAATGAATCATTAAAGGAAGAATCATGCATTGTTCCTAAGCTTGTATATGAAAGCAACAATCTAATCTTTAAATTTTCCAGAAACTAACCGTTTTTTTTCATCTTGAACACTGCAAATCTGCAACACATGATTTGCTGATGTCCTGTTAGTAAAAAATCATGCAGATATGTATGAGTTTCCACATCCAAGCTCTAGTAGGGCCTGCAAATGCAACGCTTCTACATGTCAACAATATTCTAAAATAATATCTAATAGAAATAATAATAAATGTTCATATAACATATGAATGTAGTGTGTGTGACAGTGGCATGAATTAGGTCACTGAATAGAAAATAATACTTTAACAAACCATAAAGCTTCTCCTTTATGAACCAATCACCGAAATGAAGGAAGCATTCAATTCTCTATGAAAAATGGGAGATTTCTATAGCTTTGATAAGTGATTAGAAATTACCAGTAGCAATTTTATACGGATGTACATGAGAGTATTGTCGTTGTCGTTGGTGTAGCCGTATAAGGGCAACTATCGTCAATCATTCACTATGTAATCCTACCTATTGCATTGTTTTTCTAATTTCAAATCTAAAATTTAGATGATTGAAAGGGTGTGTAAGAGAAAACATTTCTATGCATCGAGAGAGAGGGTTTATGTAACTGAAAAAAAAGTGTGTTTTAGATAGTGAGACGGTTAAATGATTTTGTAATAGAACGAGATACATTTTCGTTTACATAGTTTATTTCAATATGTTTTTTAAGATGTTATATAACTTTCATTTATTTAAAAATTTTCCTTAGTATAATATAACATATTAATCGACATAAAATTAATATTTATAAGTATTGTAAAAATTAACAACAATAAATATTAATATAAACTTAAACTAATAATTTTTTAAAATGTACATCTAGACAAGTGATCATGTTTTTTGTTTTTTTATTTTTTATTTTTTATTTTTTTATCATATTTTAACATTTACATAAATATATCAAATTTAATAACTTAAAATATATATTAAATTTGTAAATATAACAAAAATTGATAGGCCTAGTAAAATTTAGGAAATTTAAGAAAAACTGAAAATGTGAGACCTATTGTTCTACCAAACAGAAAGAAAAAAAATCATATAACTCTATCCTCCATCATTAATCCTACTGGATTTAACAACATCAAAGTTGTGAAAAGATTTTTTATAAACTGGTGAGACGCCAAATAGATCGAGAATCTGCAATTGAGACCACGACGACAAATCAATTGAGAAATTGTAGTAGAGACAACAATATCATCAACACATATCAACAATGTCATTGACAATTACGATTCATGATGTCATGATGTCTTGTTTGTGACCGTTACACTAACCATTAACAAATTTATAATGTTATCATAAGTTATTGAACACACAAATAATCAAATATATTTCTCTTTTAGTTAATTAATCTGAAGGGCAAGACTTTTAACTAATTAAACAGTACATGATAAATATTTATTTTATGTATGTTTGTACAATAAATTATATACTTAAGTGTATTATAATTTTTCTTACATTTTTATCAATCAGATATTCAAGAAACACAATAATTATATATTATTTATTTATCTTTTAAGTAATTGATACATGAAAAATCATTTTTTGACTAATTTTCATGAATTCACTTTCAACGTCGTGTATGATTTGTGTAGTAAATTACAATAAGTGAATTATAAAGGTATTGAGGTTTTTTACTTTTTGATTTTCCATAGGTTCTCTCCACGGGGATAAGCCTATTTAAAGCGTGTCAGACATTAAATGTGGATATCTCTTCCTGTAGATATTCAAATATGAATTTACCACGTTGTGGGAGTCTAACTCCTTCCGCTAGATCCAATCTCCGTTGGTGTATCGAGGTTGAATTTTATCATAGAAACATCCTCGTTAAAATATATATAATCAATTTATCAAAGTTAATATATAATTCTTAATATAAAGTTTATTTATTTAATATTATTTTTCTATAAATCTCTCTTATATGATATATATATATATATATATATATATATATATATATATATATATATATATATATATATATATATGTGTGTGTGTGTGTGTGTGTGTATTCAAGAGATACACAAATAATAAAAATATAAATTTCTCTCTTATTTTTAAAAGGATTACATATTTCTATCTTAATTAATTGATTTGCGAATGACCATCTTTTAGCTAATTGGTCAGTGATAAATAATTGTCATGTATATAGTTTGTACAATAAATTATAACATGTGCATTATAATTTTCTTCAATTTTATCTAAAACTTTATTTAAGAGACATACTAATAATCAAATATGCATATTTCTCTCTTAATTAATTGATTTATTAATGACTACATTTTAATTAATTGATTAGGGACTAATATTTGTTTCATGTATGATTTGTATGATAAATTATAATTTTCTTTTACAAATACATTATTATAATTAGTATGACAATTTTATGCACACTTTTATTAAAAATAAAATCAATATACACACTAATAATAAAAAAAAATGCACATTATCTCTTAAATAATTGAACATTGAAATATCATCTTTGATCTAATTTATGAGTGACAAACAATTTATCAAGTGTATAGTTTGTATAGTAAAGTATAATTAGTAAATTATATATTTTCTCACATTTATATCAAATAAATATTCAAAAGACACTATAATTATTAATTAATACATATTTATATTTTAACTAATATACTCATGAAAAATAATCTTTTAAATAATTTACTGTGACAAAATCTATCAAGTGTATGATTTGTATAAGAAACTATAATTAGTGTTTTATGTTGTATTGAAGTTTTATTTTACTATAAAAACATCATCATCAATACATGTATACTACACTAATTAGAGAATCATAATTTTTCTCATATTTTTATCGAGTAGACATTCCAAATACACATTTAATCAATTACACATTTATCTTTTACATATTTAGTGTATTAAATATAAATTATATTTAGTGTATTAAATGTAGAACGGGAAATACAAGAAATGAGGAGTTTGAATTGTGTTTCTTTTTAAAATCTTTTTAACATGACTGAGCTACAGTAAGGACAACAAGACAGATGAAAAAACATAAAACAGAATAACAAGTACGACTTATCCTGGTTCACCACCAACACGGTAGTTACGTCCAGTCCATTCAACCTGAAAAATTTAATCTACTAGTTTACCACAGAATTACACTTTCACTGAACACCTACTAGTCAAACTTACCGTGTTCAAGTCTTCTCAACCTTCTAGCTTACTACATCAAGCTGTTGAGGAGGGCAGCCACTACTGGGCTAGGTTACAAGAGAGTTACAAGAGAATAGGTTTAGATTTTCTGAAAAAGCTTTCACAGGAGAGTGTTTACGAATTTGTTCTCTCATAAACTTATCTCAACATTTAGGTAAAAATAGTAATTAAGAGAAAGAGTGCAAATGAAGCTCTATATGCTTATAGCTTGTGTGTTTCTTGTTTTTCAAGTGAGGAATGTACGTCATTTTATAGAGATCGTTTAGGGTTTCTGGTTGTTGTCCTATTGGCAAGAAACCAACATAAATCATGAAGTTTCGTATCAAATCTTTTGAGAGTGATTTTCCATAGAAAACTTTCCAAAACAGATCCTTGTAATTGATTCAACGTATCTTGGTAAGAAGATGGGGAAGTAGAGGATACGGTGATCAGATCGTGTCTCATAGACCTTCAGACAAGTAGCAGATTCTGGATATTCATCAAAGGATGCGCAAAAGCTTTGTCTTCTTCGGAGCGTTGACTTTCATTAGACAGTTGACTTCTTTCAGAGCATACATCATAAATCAGAGTTAAAAGATTAGATATTTGATGTGATGATGTGATTATCAAAGGCAGACAATCACCTGTTTGTCAAGCTTTTCGGAGGACGACGAACAGAGCATAACTGCATTCATCAGAGGCAACTGAAATAGAACATATCATGTATTTCCAAAGTCACTAGAACCAAAGCATTGCTTGCATTATCGAAGTCAATTGAAACTAAGCATCGCTTGCATTACTAGAGCCTCGTGTCAGAGCACTTTCAGTAGACTTAGAAAAATGAGTGAAGTGAAGTCTTGTTGTTCCTTTGTCTTAGTCTAATCATCAGAGGATATAGCATAAGATCCTATAAAATTTACGTGACCAGGGAACTACACACTAATCAAAACGTTAGTGCTTTAAATTGTTCCCACAAACTGATTTTGTTATCACAAAAAAATAACGGTCATAGTTCTTCAAATTAACTTGGTTCTAACAATCTCCCATTTTTTGATGACGACAAACATCTATTTTTGTGAACATTTTTTAAATTTAATGAAGTATAAAAGTATATCAGAAAAGCTCCCCATTAGAATATGCATATTTAATTCATAAGATGAAAGATATTCTAAAAGAGTAGTTTAATGTGCATTAGTAACTGAAGTTCATAAAAAGACAAGATTCATTGCTTAAAAATTCTCAAAAATACATTTTTCGCCTTTTGTCATCAGACAAAAAGTGATGAAAACAAAAGAGAAAATGTAGAGAAGCAAAAAAATTTGCAACAAAATACAAAGAAAACAGGTAACTAAGGGTTTGGATTGGTGAGTCTAGCTAGAATTAAGCTAAGGGTATTATGAATATCCTCCTAATTTTGGCAATTTGTTCCTTAAACGTCTCAAGCTTGTCTTCGAGTCGATCAAAATCTTCCTTTTTGACAAATTGAGAGTGATCAAACATGGGGATAGAGGGAGTTCCAAAGGGACATCCAGAAGAAGAGTCTGCAAACCCTAAAGTAGCAGCAAGAGGAGCATATAGAGTGCATATCTCGATCTGTGGGATGAGCACAAGAAGTTGCAATTGTGCTACTGCAGTAACCATTGGAGGTTCTAGAAGAACGCCACCGGAAGGAGATGGATCATCCTTTGATAAGCCCGCTGATGTGGTTGTTAGGAGCTCTTTGGATCGATTGCTATTGGCTTTCTGGATCATCCTTTGAAAGCTGTAGAGTACTGTGAAGCTTGCTACCATCCATGATCCTTGTTGTCCTGAATTCAAGTTGTGACAAAGGAGATGACTTTTTTCCATTGATTGGAAACATCATTAGGATCCAAACTTTGAGCATTTCTATTCTGGGTGGAGGTTATTTTGGCAGTAAGGTAAGGAAGGTTTGGAGGTCTGGGAAGCCAGAGGGAATGGATTGTGTGAAGAGAATGATGGCAAAAGGGGTGATGGAGGTAGCAGAGTCGGAGGGGAAAGGTGTGGAGAGAGATGCAGAGGTCTCGTTTGATGATGTATCGGATACTAGGTCTACAAGAACTGGCGCAACTTCTTGGGGAAAGAGATGTACAAAACATGGTGATATGAGGTCAGGTACTAGGGTGGAAGAGGTAGATGGTGGAGGGAGAATGGATGAGGTGGGTGTTTGAGTTAGAGTGGAGGGGTTTTGTATCAAAGGGATGCAAAATGTTCAGAAAGGGTAGCTTCAAACATCTCATATGAGGTGTCAGAGTCAGAAGTAGGAGGGGTGACAGGTGTAGGATAGAAGGCTAACTTTTCTGGTTTGTTGGGGATAATGTATGGATAGGGCTGGTTCATGTTCAGAGTAGAAGATAGGAATAGGTGTCAAAGAATTTGAATGTGCCTTGTATTTTTTCATATAAACGGAGTTTGTTGGAACCAAGTTGGTCCCAAGAAAAATTTCTCTTGTGTTTTGATGGTAACAAAAAGTGCTACAGTTAAAAATCACCACACTTTGTAAAATTTAATATACCATTTATAAAATTTACTAACACTACGCCAAAAATGACATTTTATAGCGCGTCTTTTACAGCGCTTATTAAATACAAGCGCTGTTGTATAATTTTTTAAAAATAACGGAGGCTACAACAACGCTTTTTTACAAGCGTTGTAAAAAAAGCGCTGTAGTAGGGTCATATAGGGTCACATACGCTTGCACATAATGTTTACAACTCTTTTACAGTGCTTTTTTAGAAAGCGCTGTAAATTCAAGCGCTCTGACATAGCATTTTACAGCGCTTTGTGAGCGCTTTAAACACAAGCGCTGTAAAATGTAGCGCTCCCACCTTATGTTACATAGCTTTTAAAGCGCTTCTTGTGTAAGCGCTGTAAAAGCCTTGCGCTTTCTCATAATCAAATGACCTATTACAACGCTTTTGATAAAAGTGCTTTAATAGGCTTGCCCTTTCAGATTTTTATAAGACCTATTAGAGCGCTTTTTAAACAAGCGCTGTAAAATCATTTATTTTAAATAAAAAACATTCACTTTAAGAAAATAAAAACAAATTTAAAACAAATTTAATACGTTGTCCAAACCCTACGAACTCTCATCTCCCCTCCCCTGCGAACCCTCCTGTGCGCCCATCTACAAATTGATTTACCTTCTTCCTCCTTTAAAACAAATTGATCATCAACGTTGTCTTAGGTACTTTATTTTATTTATTTGTTGTTGTCACTAATTTAAACTGATAAATTGTTACATGATATTAGATATGTTCTCATGATATATATGTTCTGTTTTGAAATAAATTAATCTTAGACCAATATTATAAGATATGTGTATTATCAATATATAGGTCATATATATCAGACTTGAAATCATGCTTATTGTGTAACTGCATTTATATATATAGGTCATATAAATGGACCGGAAATGGATGTCTGCCAATCGATTAACAAAAGAGTATGAAAATGGAGTGAAGGAGTTTCTTGAGTTTGCAGTGATGAATGCAAAAGATCCAAATAGAGTCGTTTGTCCTTGTTTAAAATGTTGTTTTGGAAAACGCATTAGAGCAGATGAATTGGAAGGACATTTAGTATGGTATGGAATTGATCAAACCTATACATGTTGGATAAGACATGGTGAGAAAATCAATGGAAACACTCGCACAGATACATATGTTTCAACTGATTTCGACACAAATACATATGAGCCGGACCGAGTTGAGGAGATTGCAAAAGCAGTTGAAGAAGATCTTCGTGATTGTCCTAAAATGTTTGAGAGCTTGTTGAGTGATGCAGAGAAACCATTATGTAATGGTTGTACTAAATTCACAAGACTTTCGGCGATACTAAAGTTGTACAACTTAAAAGCGAGTAATGGATGGTCTGATAAAAGCTTCACAGAATTACTAACACTCTTAAAAGATATGTTGCCAGATGATAATGAACTTCCCAGTAGAACCTACGAGGCTAAACGAATTTTGTGCTCTATTGGTATGAGTTATGAAAGGATTCATGCGTGTCCTAATGATTGCATTTTATTTCGAAATGAATATGAATTACTAAAGGCGTGTCCGAAATGCAATGTCTCTCGATATAAGAAGAAAGAATCTACTCCAGCAAAAGTCGTGTGGTATTTTCCTATAATACCAAGATTTAGGCGCATGTATCGCAGTGAAGAAGATTCAAAACACTTGACATGGCATGCAGATGAAAGAATTAGAGATGGAAAGTTTCGACACCCTGCAGATTCTCCGCAATGGGAAAAAATTGATCACGAGTATCCTGAATTTGGGATAGAGTCGAGAAATCTACGCCTTGCACTTTCTACTGATGGAATGAATCCACATGGTCTTCAAAGCATCTCACACAGCACGTAGCCTGTGATTTTGTTGATTTATAATCTACCTCCATGGTTATGTATAAAGAGTAAGTTTATGATGTTGTCTCTGTTAATTTCTGGACCCAAACAACCGGGGAATGATATCGACGTATACTTGGCTCCTTTAATTGAAGATTTAAAAATTATGTGGGAGACAGGTGTAGAAGTCTATGATGGGTATAAGAAAGAATGTTTCAATTTGAGGGCTATGTTGTTTGGCACAATTAATGATTTTCCAGCATATGGTAATTTATCAGGATATAGCATTAAAGGTCATTGTGCATGTTCTATATGTGAAGAGAGTACAAATTGGATGCGGTTGAAACATTGTAAGAAGAATGTATTTCTTGGACATCGTAGATTTTTACCTTATAGTCATCAGTATCGTGGGTGGAGAAATGCATTCAATGGAAAATCAGAGGAAGATAGAGCTCCTGTAGCATCGATTGGATATCAAATACTTGAGAAAGTGCAAGGTTTGACCAATAAAGTTGGCAAACCTTTTGCGGGAGAGCTGGTCAAAACTGGGTGGAAGAAAAAGTCAATTTTCTTTGAATTGCCATATTGGAAGTCATTGTATGTAAGACATTTTCTCGATGTGATGCATATTGAGAAAAATGTATTTGACAGTGTTATTGGTACGTTACTCAATGTACCAGGAAAGTCTAAGGATGACATCAATGCAAGATTGGATTTGGTCGATATGGGGATAAGAAATGAATTGGGTCTCGTAAAGAAAGGAAATCGCACATATCTACCTCCAGCCGCTCATACTCTATCTAGAAAGGAAAAAATTGTTTTGTGTAAATTTCTACACGAAGTTAAAGTTCCAGAAGGATACTCTTCAAACATTAAAACTTTAGTTTGTATGCAAGACCTCAAGTTAACTAATTTGGAAGAAAATAAATTCTTAGAGGGCTCATAAAAAATAATTTAAGGAACTCTTTTACAGCGCTTTCCTCATAAGCGCTGTAAAAGGTTCACACAACCTTTGGACATGATAAAACAAAGAG
The DNA here is from genome assembly GCA_037974755.1 of Cicer yamashitae. Lineage (NCBI taxonomy): Eukaryota > Viridiplantae > Streptophyta > Magnoliopsida > Fabales > Fabaceae > Cicer > Cicer yamashitae. Next base: position 28,131,363 of record JBBPBQ010020324.1, on the reverse strand, counting down.
TCATTTCATATATAAAACCCTATTACATCGATTTTCTAAAAAAACGCTGTAATAGGGTTAAAAAAATAAAATAAGGAGGTCTTTTACAGCGCTTTCTACATAAGCGCTGTAAAAGGTTCACACAGCCTTTGGACATGATAAAACAAAGTGGCATTTCATATATAAAATCCTATTACAGCGTTTTTCTAAACAAGCGCTGTAATAGGGTTTTAAAAAAATAAATTAAGGAGGTCTTTTACAGCGCTTGCTTCATAAGCGCTGTAAAAGGGTCACACAGCGTTTGCATATAATAAAACAAAGAGGCATTTTAAAGCGCTTTCTGTAGAATCGCTGTAAAAGGCTTTTAAAAAAATAAAAATAAGGAAGTCTTTTACAACGCTTTTTCACAAGCGCTTTAAAAGGCTTATAAAAAAGCGCTGTAGTAGGCTTTTAAAAAATAAAATGATGAGACCTATTACAGCGCTTTTTCGAAAAAGCGCTGTAATAGGTTTTTATATATAACAGTAAACCTCTTCAGCTTTATGTTCATTACGTAAATTTTTCAGTTTCCTCTGCGTTCTCCTTCTCATTGCGAACCCTACGATCAGTTTCAGTTTTCCTTGTTTCTTCCTCATTACTTACTCTCATCCTACACCTACGATCGTACGTAAACATCATAAACATCAAGTAATACCGTTTTCATCCTCGTTTTCGTCTGCGAACCCCGTAACCCTACGATCGTTCGTAACCGTTCGTCCTCGTTTTCATCGTCTTCTGCGCCGTTCGTCTGTGAACCCGTAACCCTAAGCATTAAAAAGAGCTATTTCAGGTATTGTATTTATTAGTTTTTTGTTTCACTAAAATGCATGTTAACTTATTTTGCTACGTACTTAGACTGAACTGAACTGCATGTTGATGTTGAACTGAACTGAACTGCATGTTGATGTTGAACTACATTTTGTAGATAAATGGATACTAACAAGGAGTTAGATTGTCAAAATGAAGAATTTGGCAACACTAAGACTTACGAAAATGAAGTCAAACGTGGTGCAACAATAATGCAAAATGTTATAAAAGCAAGAAGTACTGGGCAAAAATTTGAGGTATACTTTGTTTGTTGTTTTCTGTTTCTGCTGTTTATACGATACTTTGTTTGCTGTTTACCTTGTTTGCTGTTTATAATTTGAGGTACTTACTATATGAGTTTATTAGGTTGGATGGAATGAGAGTGGTCAACTAATTGACCCCAACAGTTCCATGTTTGTTAGTTATATTGGAGCTGTTGTTCGCCAAAATATACCAATCACAATAGATGATTGGAGAGATAAGGCATTGAAGGATGCCAAAGATGTATTGTGGGCTGATATACAGGTAATTTTTTTACTCCACCCTATTAGTTATAAATTTTTACATACTGCTTTGAAGTATTTTACTCAAACTATATATTTATTTGGTTTGCAGTCAGCTTTTGTTCTTGATGAGGTGAGAAAGAGCTATGTGCTCAGAGTTGCCGGGAAAATACACTGGGGCTTTAGATCTCACCTCTCTAATTGCTATTTAAAAGACCGTGAAGGAAATACGAATGCGGAAGCTCCAAAAATATATAAACATTATATATAAAATGAGGAATGGAGCGCATTCGTATCAAAACGTTCCGACCTCGCATTTGTTGTAAGTGATTAATTTATTAGCATTTTTGTTTTATTATTCATATTCTAAGCGTATTTTAAATTTTTACTAGATTGTTATTTTTTTTATTTAGAATATTAGTAAGGCAAATCGCGAGAGGGCAAAAATTATTCCCCACCCATACAAGAAATCTCGTATGGGATATGCTCGTCTAGAGCAAAAACTTGTAAGTTATTCCTCATCACTTTTATTTAATTAATGTGGTATATTATAAACTATACTATCTAACTAATATTTTGTTTATGATCTTAACGATAATAGCTACAAGACACCCAATCCGATCAACTGTTGGGTCGTCATGTATTATGGAAGCAAGCTCGTGTAAATAAAGACGGAGTGGTTGATAACGAAAATGTACAAAAAGTAATAGAACTTTGTGTAAGTATATTTATCACTTTAATATTTTTTAATATTGTATTTTAAAAATGTTATTTAACTTATCTTTTTAATCCTATGTGTATTTTAGGCGAATCTTGAATCGGAAAATCAAGAGGACAACAAGGCAAGTTGCAGCGACATATTAGGTAAAGTGTTTAATGTTCCTGAATATTCCGGCCGCGTGAGGGGGAAAGGATTTGGCGTAACTCCTAGAAGTTATTTTTCACAAGAGAAGCGCCAAAATCCATCTAACGAGGAAGTATTAGAGAAGATTAAAGTATTAACGGAGCAAGTGGCCCTCTTGGTGAAGACAAATAAAGACAAGCAACTTGCGGACCAGCCCCAACGTGAAATTCACATTGAGAGTGAAAACGCAAGTTGCAACGTTGATCTCAACAGTCTTCTTGAGGTAATTAATTACTTAATAAAATTAGAAATTCATTAAAGTTAATTTTTTCACATACTTATGTATTAACCATTGATTTTAGGGGGTCACTCCATGCGTGCTATACTTATCCTCCCCCACTCATCGGAAGGTCGGAAAGGGAACATTGTGCAATGCTCCGGGCGAGGTATTGCACAACACACCAATCCCTGCGGGCCATGTCAAAGTATCGCCAATTATTGCTTTGGAACCAACAGCACCGTTTCCTGTACCGGACAACGATGCAGATCTGAATTATTTGGGCGAAGCAATTGGCAGCTACGTGGCATGGCCCAAACATCTTGTTGCCCTTGACAAGGTATGTTTAATTAATTGAAATGTATGTTTAATTGATTATATTTAATTGCTGAATTTTTTCCAATGTTAACTTTAATTTCACATTTATTTATATTCAAACAAAGCCTAATAAAGGGAATGATAAGAAGATTCCCAGAAATGAAACAGTCACATCGCCCAAAAAGGTTTGTAACATTTATTCTGTAAGGTTTTTCATTTTTTCTGATTCAATAAACTAACAATTTGATTAACCTCATTTTTTCAGATTCAATCTAATAAACCACCCGCACAAGCCAGCAAGCCAGCTGCCGCACCACGACTGGATGTTCATGGCAAAAATAAAGCCGGCAAACTGCAAAAGCTGGAGGGTAATAAAGCGGCCAAAGTTGTTGCTGCTAAAAAACTGGATCGTGTAAAATCAGTTGCTGCTCCTGCTCCTAAAATAAGCCAACCACGACTTGCTCGATATGGGTCGTGTCTTGACATACAGGCAAAAAAAAATATGGGCAGCGACGATTCACGAATAATAAGCATGGATAAAGATCTATTCGGAGACGCGTATGAAGAATTTTTTGAAAAAGAGCACATATACGAACTTCTCGACCACAAGGAGCTGAGTGCTACTGTTATGAGCATTTACATGAGGTAAAAATTACTTTTCATCGCATTTATTTGTAATTAATTTAATTTATTGGTAATTAACCTAATTTGAAATTTTTATTGAAGGTTTTTGTATGAGAAGTTCGTGTGCGCGCGCAGATTGTCAAATAAATTTTCATTCTTGTCTCCGCATAAGATTTCGATGCTTAAACACGATCCAGCGAATGTAAATAAATACGTTTTAGATATACTATTAGGAAATAAAGAGAAGGATAAGTTATTCCTTGCACCATATAATTCAGGGTACGTAATTATATATTCTATATTTATATCTTTTTTATTTTATGAGATCTTAATTTATTAGTTGTGTAAACTAAATTTATGTTGTTGTAGGGCACATTGGGTGCTAATTGCAATCAATGCGACCTCTGAAGTTATATACTACCTAGATCCCTTGCACGACCATTACAACAATCGTCCCGAGATAAAGACTTTGTTCGACACGTAAGTTATATTCATTTATTTTTTACATATATATATATATATATATATATATATATAAATAATGTGTTTGTTAATGCTATAATAATCACATTTATTTATTCGATAGTGCTTTACAAGTTTTTCGAGCTCAAAGAGGTGCGACAGTGTCGAAGCTAAAGTCAAATAACATCACATGGATTCCAATAAATGTTTGAAATATATGCTTTTAAATTTCACTTACAATCAATGCACAATTAAATAATTATTGACTTATATGTTTTATTTTATAGTGCCCTCGTCAAACTAACAACATCGACTGTGGGTACTATGTATTGCGATTCATGAAGGAGATTGTTGATAAGAATCAAATTATAATCCCAGAAACAGTACGGTATTTTAATTATTTGATTTTCATATATAAACTATGTTTATATTTGGTTCTAACTTATTTATCTTCAATTTTTATATCAGTACTTTGACAATTCCAGTCCATTGTATTCTGAAGAAGAACTAACAGAGATAAAGGAAGACTGGTGTCAGTATGTGCTTGAAATGAATATTATTTGATTTGCTGGGAAATGGCAAGCTGCAAGGGATATGGTAGTTCTGTGCTGTTTGTGTATATACTAGGTTGTGAATATGAGTAGTTCTATGAAAATATAGTGAATATCTGATAGTTATATGAATAGGTAGTTGTGTGAATATGTAGTTCTGAGCTGTTGTGAATATGTAATTATGAACTGATTGTTGTGAATATTTGTGCATTTTAAAATATAGTGAATCTGTTGTTGTGTATTGATTCTTGTGTGTTTTAGTGCTGTTTTGTTGTTGTTGTGTACTACTAAATGATTGTGAAATGATTCTAGGTGAAAATGATTTTGGAATAAAAATTATGAACTGATTCTATTAAAAGACAGCGCTTTTAAAAAAAGCGCTTTCTAAAAAAGCGCTTTTTAAAATTTACATCATATTATTTAATAAAACTAAAAAAAAAAAACACCTTTTACAGCGCTTTTTTAGAAAAGCGCTGTAATAGGTGCATTATAATGCACCTACTACAGCGCTTTTTTGAGGAAGCGCTGTAATAGGTACATAATAGTGCATAATAATGCATCTATTGAATGCACCTACTACAACGCTTTTTGGAAAAGCGCTGTAATAGGTGCATTTGAATGTACCTATATAAGTGCACCTTTTACTGCGCTTTTTTAGAAAAGCAAAAAAGCGCTGTAAAAGGTGCATAACAAATCATCTATATGAATGCACCTATTACAACGCTTTCTTGAAGAAGCGCTGTAATAGGGTCATAATAGTGCATAATATGCATCTATATAAGTGCACCTTTTACAACTCTTTTTTTTGAAACAAAAACGCTGTTGTATCTTTTTACAGCGCTGGTAACTACAGCGTTTTTTTTTTTTGAAAAAGCGCTGTAAATGGCTTAAAAAAAGCGCTGTAATATGCGTTTTTTCGCGTAGCGTACACCATTATTTATAACAGTAAAGATCATAATTATTTGTCGTACTAATAAAATTTTATCACCTTCACATGTACCATATCAATAGTAATCACTATTATCTCAATTATCATAACCACAAAATTGGTTATACAAAACAAGTAGTATTATTCATTCATTTCTAGGAATAAAGTTCAACTGGTCATGTGACTTTTCACCCTTTCAATCACTCAGAAATATGACTAATCTTTTAAAATATTCTTGAAATACAGTCTCAATTTTTCTACTTCAGGAACATATTTGAGTATCATAAAATAGACCTTATAGATTTTAATCATGGTCTAAGCGTGTAGTTCTTCAGGAACTCAACCACAAATCTTCATAAACAATGACTATAGAAAATCATAACTTTTGCAATTGTACAAAAATGTTTGATATTAAATTATTTGTCCTTCAAGAACTATACCACAAATGATAATTTGTCGCATTTGCTATAGTTTATATTTATAGTATAATTTGTCGGATTTTCTATATTTATTTAACAGCGGTATATGCTTGTTTAGTGAAACCGAGAGATTTCTCTAACGAAAGTTTAACGATAAAAGATTTTGGGGACATCACTTTTATATTAGACAATGTAATACTTAAAAGATCATTCTCATGGTATCCTTGGGTTATCACAAAAGAGCTATATTAATAAAGTTGTAAATATATTTGATACAAAAGACATTATACTGTGGAATACCTCAATTACCAAAGGGAGACTAATTTATTCTCAATTTTTGCCCAATAGAAAATATGGAGATTCAAAAACTTACGTATTCCTCTATGCTTTAGTTGTGTGGAGTCTTATGAATGATCTTCTATATATGCATTCGGAAATATGTTCAACTCTGATCTTTTGGATGTCTATAAAGTCGACACCTTAATTCAATGGTTGATTTATGTATGTCACTTGGTTGCTTATAGTTAAAGGTTTTGAAAGACCACTCAAGTTATATTACGACATAAGTCAGCCGAATAGTGCTTCAACAAATTTTTATAAATATTGACATACATGTTATTGTTGTTGAAGAATAGAACATATAGATACAGACTCTATGCTAGTTAACTCATTAATAAAAGGTTTGACAAACTAAAGTCTTTCATTTGGTTGTTGTAGTTAAGGATGCCTTAGATTAGTGGGAGTCTCTCTTACTTTATGTTCTAAACTTTTATTTTCGATATAGATTGTGTTCTAATTTTATGCAGAAATAAAGTTTATGGAGTTATTATTATACCCGTTTTTGTATCGTGTGTGCACATATTGAATTCACACTTCAAGAAATTCATTTTGATCTCACTAAAGATTTCAGTTGGATCAGTTGGAAATAGGCATGATATAGAGATCGCACTGCATGAAATTTTCATGCCACTCATCCATATCGATGTATGTCATCAAGTGCATTGATGTGGTGGTCATCGGGATTTAGTCACTTTATACGTCAGTGACGACAACTGCAGTGGTCCCATATTGATGTCTGAGGTCGATTAAATTGTAAAGGAAAAACCTAAAGATAAATAGCATTCAGATGTGCGCCTAAAGAATTATGATATAACTATTAAGATATATTGCCCAAGTGAGAGATTGTTGGAATATTCTATTAAATATTTTATCTATTATATTCCAATATTATTTTGTGGACACATATCTTTATTTAATTATATTAGTTATTTATTAGGTAGGAGTCTTATTTGATTAGTGATAAAATTAAGTAATAAGCCTTATTAGATTTCTATTTTGATAATTAATTATTTAATTAGTTAATATGAGCTCAAATATGAATGAATGTCACTGATGACCTATTTGAAAATAATGGGAATCCTAATTGGCCATCACCCTATATATAGCCTATGGTCCTCTCAATATATCAGAAATATTGCATATTACATCTTCTCCCTATCTGGAGAGTGCTTAGAGCATAAAGAGTCTAGATTGAAGAAGAGCCACAAGTCAATGGGTGCTCGTCATTCGTCTCTCTTTTCAGTTGCTTATAGATTATTCAAGATCACTGTCGAGAAACTATGAAAGTCATAAATCCAAATATTTTTAATATGTTTGATAAATCAACATGTCGTAGATCCTAAATTAATCAAGATTTAATGTTTGTTCTTGATGTTTATAACATGCTTATTTGATTATTAAATCTCTACCATATAGTATATGTGAAAACATGCCTTATATAATGAATTGCAAATTAATAACCCTAAACGAGGAAATAAAAATATATAAGTATTACAAATAAATAAAATAAAGAACCTTTAGTGTAATTTTGTCTATAAAAAACTAAGTGAAAACAAATTTGGGTTGTTACCAAATGTTTATAATTTAGATTTATCGTAGATTGCCATCTATATATTTTTCTTGGGACGGCGACATAAAGATCTTGAGGGAGCTTGGGGTTCTATGTGGTTTGGAGGGATATTTTCAATGCTGTTTTTTTACTCAAAGAAACTCATGACATTTCATTCAAAATAATTGAAGTAATAGAATCATGTACGTAATCAAAAATATTGTGAAGAGTATAGAAAGGTAGATATATTTTCAATGCTAGGAGCTACAATAACACATAAGCATATTTTTACTTTACGACAATATTAGTTATATATTGTTATTCTAAAAAAGTAATTATCTATTTAAATTTACTTTGCTTCAATAGACTATGTGTTTTGAATTTGGTTACGTGGAGATTAATTCTTGGCTATACCTTATAGTGGTATTAAATTTGTTGATAATTGATATTATTTGGCTAAATTGCGTCCATGGTCCCTTAACTTAATTTTAATTAACGTTTTAGTCCTTTATCTTTTTTTTTTCTCGATTTGGTCCTTTATTCTTTATTTGATGATGTTAGAGATGAAAATATGATTTTATTTAAAGATTTAAGTTATGAATTTGATGAAATTTGCATTATATTGAGGATGAATTAATTTTATGGGTTTTGTTTGAAATTTTTGATGAATTTTTGCAAAAAAAAAGGATAACATTGTTGACATTTTAAAACATAAAAGATCAAATTGTCACTTAAAATTAAAATAAATGAACAAATCAGGAAAAAAAAATAAAGACTAAAACGTTAACTGAATTAAATTAAGGGACTACGGATGAAATTTAGCCGATATTGTTTTTACTAGTTTATCTTTTAAAAAAGATAATCAATTAATGTTTTTATTATAATATTTATTGTTGATGATAGAAAATATATAAATTAACTAAAAGTACGTTAATTAAAAAAATAATTAATGTAATTAAAAATTCAAAAAAAAAAATTATAAAACAAAAATAAAAAAATTTATTATCATCATGAAGGTCATATATATATGGACAGAAGATGAGGTAGTAATAACCCAGAACACCTACTTCCTTCAAAATAAGCCAAAATGCCTTAATTTGTGCCATAACGTGGACTGATTTGAATCGAATAGCATAACATAACCAAGGGAATTACACAAGATATTTCCTTTTAATGGTGTTAGCGAAGTATCATATTCTAAGTTGCTATCAAATAATATGAAGTCATTTTCTTCCCGTAAAAAAAGATATCTGAGATCCATTTTATACTCCTTTCTCTTCTTCAGCTAAACATTGTATAAAGCATAGATTCCATTCAATATATTCCTGTCTCATCCTGATCATTTGATGATATATGACCGTAATACCAGAAGAGTCAATTATGGACAAAATTGGTCTAAGAATATTACGAATATATTATAGAACAAAATTATGCGATATTACTCTTTGATTCCTAGATGACGTAATTTTAGATACAAATAGACGATTTTTGGTGGAATCTAATTCCAACTTTTTTTATATAGAAAATTACAACTTTTAAAGTCTATATAAATTTCTCATATAATATTAAATAACTACCTCTTAATTTACCAAACTATTATTAATTGGCGTAATTACAGTTTTGTTCCTTCTATTTTCACTGATTAACGAAATTAATTCTTCTATTTTAAAAGTCGACAGTTTTGGTTCTCTCTTAGATTTTTGAACTAAACAAAATAATAATATGACATATTTTAAATGATGTGACATATAATTTCATGATATAGAACAATCTAGATGCATTAGTTATTCATACGTCATTAATTAAATTACACAAATGAAAAACTTACGAAGTTGAAAGTTAGTTTTTAGAGTGTTATTGTGATTTCATGTGTGTTAATCATTATACATCATGATATCATATGGTACATCATGGCATCAGAATGAGGGACCAAAACTGTCAGATTTTAAAATAGAGGGACCGATTTCATGAAATTGTAAAAATAGGGGGACTAAAACGAAAATTAAACTTTATTAATTTGTCTTTCTTTTACGAATTTGTATTGCATTGTGTGATTTGAATTATATACAAAAATACTAGATATATGGGATAGAGTATGTTAAGACGACCGACAGAGGTCTACAACTTAGTCTATGTGAGGTCTAGGCTACATCAAACTTATTTTTTAAATAGATAAGACTAAAGCTTTTAAAAGAACTTATTTAGTTAAAAAAAGTCAGAATACAAGCAACATAAAAAGTCTTTTAGCTCTATTTAAATAAATATAAATAATTTGTTTTATTACTACTATAAATATTATATTAAATTTTCATATTTTTGTTATATATTGAACTTTAAGTAATTTAAGCATATTACCGTCTTCTTTAGTTTTTAACATATTTAAATGTATTGTAATAAAAAAGAATTGAAATATGATGTTAAAATTAGATTCTATAAAATGTTTTGTTAAATCTCAATATATAACTTAATTTTATTAACAAATTAACCCGTTAGTCTATTTAAAGATATTTTTTATTACTTATTGAAAGATGTTAAAATGAAATGTATTTTTAAGTAGACTAACAGACTACACAATTCTTTCATCAATGCCATATTTAAACTTAAAAAGTAAGCCTACAACAAATCACATGATAAACATAAGTTTTGAATTTTTTAATAGAATAGAATCAAGTTTTGCAAAGTCTAACTCAGCCTAACTTATTTTCACCCATAGCTGAAAAATAGGGATCAAGCCCATGGTGTGTCCCACGGTATCTGTGTTTGATGATAAAGATAAAGAAGAAATCTAGCCATAAATGGTAACAAAAAGAGAAAGCAATCTTACTTGAAAGGTACAAGACATAGGGCTCGCATTCAAAGCACTAACAATAATGTAAGTAAAGTGAAAACGTATTGTCTATGTGAAGCCAAACACACACACATGTGAGAGTGCATCTGTATCGGTGCCCTTCACTCGTTCTGATCCATTTCGTGTGTTGCTTTAACATTATGTAATCTAATACTTCATCTATCCATAATTATAACAACTACTACACAAAAATTTGTCAAAAATTTGTCTATGTAATGTAATACTTCACTATTCAAATTTATCAAAATATTTGTTTATGTAATCTAATACTTCATCTATCCATAAGATTTAATATGACTGAGTCAGATTCAACTTCATCATTGTCAATTAGATCTGAATGTATTTTTAATGGTTTTGACTGTCCATAACACAAAACTTATTAAACCCGGCTATTTATTGTTCTTGAATAAGAACTTTAAATATTTATAAGTATAAATAAAGGCCCATTGCGTCGCATTAACTAGAGCTGTCAAATGGTCCAGGTTGGCATATACCGCTCTGACCCGAGGGGCCAGATCACATGAGTTTACCAGTTTGGCCTGACCCACTTTGTTATTGTGCTACATTTTATCATGACTTGCCCACCCACTATAGACTTTGCGTGGACCAATGGGTCGGTCCGACCCATCTTTTTCCAAATATTTTTCTATTTTAATTAATAAAATTATAATACAAAAACACCATCGGTCACCATGATCACAATAGAGATTTTTTTTTGATGAAATCACAATAGAGATATTACAATAAAATTAAGAATAAATATGTTTTTAGTCCCTAAAAAATTATGATTTTTCTAGTTTAGTCCCTAAAAAAATTTATTCACTTTTAATCTCTATTTTGATTTTATAGGGACTTTTTTGAGAGACTAAAAGTATCAATTTTTTACAAAAACTTTTCAAAATAGAAAATAAAAGTGAATAAAAAAATTTTATGAACTAAAAAGTTGAGAATTTTTTTATAGAGACTAAAAACTTATTTAACCCATAAAATGATAACACATAACACCACATAAGTGAAGTAACAAATGTCTCGTGTAGTTTAGAGTACTTCTTACAAAGTCCAACTTTAAATATAACATAATGATGCCTTACATAACAAAATAGATAATCACTTGGAGGGATGGATCCATAAGTCTATTGAATGAGAGGCCGAAAACAAATAATACATTTGTCTCATAATAAGCGTAACATTTGTAAAACAAATTGTCACTATCGTTTTTAGTTTTTAATGCAACTTTTTAATTATTTATTTAAATGTATCATCTTATTAATACAATGTACATCACTTTATATTATTATTTTCTACTATGCATTTATGATAATGGAAATACACAAGGATAATGGTATAAAATCATTATTTTCTTTCTTTTATCTATTTTTCTTTTATTAATATGTGTGAAATAGTGAAATACAATTGTTATTAGGAGATATATGGAATAATAAATTTTACATAAAATAAAATTATAACAATTACTTTTGTAAAAAGAGTTAATTATATTAATAGATGATTAAAATATAACATACTAGTATGTGTGTACTATTATTATATAAGAAATGAAGCACTTTGTACGACTTTACATTACAATATAGATCACAAAATAGATAAATGATCTAATAATTCAAAATAAATAATAAAATAGATAACTTCTTATTCCTAGATCCCTTGAGTAAAATAAATTGTCATCATCAATTGAATCAATATCCATCACTGTATAATGAAATAACAATTATGGTGGCTTATAGATTATGTTGTATTGAAATTATTATTTTTCAATTATGGTGGCTTATAGATTATGACCACATAATTTAATTAGCTTTTTCAACTTAAGTTTCGAACATAATTCATTACTATAAGTAAAAAGGAGAGACAGTTATACCACATAAATTTGCTCATAATTCTTTTTTATATATTGCCTCTATTTTTTTAGTTGTAGCGGGTAGGTTCGTAGTTCACTGACCAACCTTGCTCGACATCAATTTTAACGAGGGTAAAATAGTTTTAATGAGGGTAAAACTTTCGGGCCAAAAAGTCTTATTCATTTTTGGATCACTTTTTTAAGACCCAACCTAAATTAAACGTGGGTCAAACAATCCGACTTGTTTTTATAATTCTAACATTAATTGATTCATACACATGTAATTGTTTTAATAGTATAAAAAGAAATCTAGTGTTTGAAATAGTTTTTTAAAATAATGTCTTAATTGAAAAATGTTAATTCAATTTAGTTTAAATTTTTTAAGAAAAATTGTGAAAGCTTTAACCAAACTAACTATATGTTTTAGTTCATATTTTTCATCTAAAAAATGAACTAAGTTGACATGTTACATCCGTAGTTCTGTCACTTTCAAACTTATGCAACTTCTTAATTTGATTTCTCTTATTGCATTTACAAAAAAAAATTGTATCCATATATTGCAAATTTATAATTTAAAATTATAATATACAAATAAAATATTATGTTTAATTTATTAATTAAAATTTAAAAATTTAATTCCCTCAAAATTTTAAATTTTTGTTCAATCTCCGCCACATCTCATATCCACCATCTCCCCTCAACCAGTTGGTGCCTCACCATCCCCACTATCTATTCCTTAAAATTGCTATTGAGTTTTCTAATCAATCAATATAAATATGAATAAAATTGAATGAAGATATAACTTTCATTAAATTGGAAAATAGAGTAAACCATAATTTATATGAAAAGAAAACGAGTTCCGTTGGACAAATCTAAGCTCTAATGCACTGCAACCATTGCAACTCAGTTGTGGTTGTAGACAATGCTATATACCCAGCCTCAGAAAATGAACTGATATAGATCTCTTTGATTTAGCACATCCTTCCCAGTCATCATCGGAAAAACGAAATATTTGCAGCTTAGAATTTCTGGGAAAGTATAATCCACAACCATGATTATGCTTCAGGTATCAAATAACTCTACAAGCAACTTTGTTTTGAGCCGTAGTGTGAAAGTGAAAAAACAACTATTTGACAAGGGAATTAATTCACTCAAGTAGTAATAAAGTGATAAGTAAAAATAATTTCTACAAGGATTGTTATTAATTCAGTAATGTAAAAAAGTTTATAAGTTGGTTGATAATTTCGAACAAATCTAAATTTAAATAGAAAAAATTCAATAAGAGATAAACGATTAGAGAATTCGAATCACCTTATTTTTACTATACAATTATTGATTCATTATTTTAACAATCTAACTTATTTGATTAATCTCTATGAATCTTTAGAGCCAAGACATCTTCTTGATTGATATTTGTTCAACAAGTTGAGTTTTGTGGGATATTTTTATTTCAAGTTATTTTTATTAAACTAATATCAATCGATTTCTTGTTTCAAGCGTACAGATCAAAAAACCCGTTAACTTATACTTTTAAAAAATCTCATCGATCATCATTAAAACTTCATCTAATTTTTAAACACCATCATACAATAAATTCATCTATAAAAATGGTGGGAATGGATCCCCTCAAAGTAATGTGTGATCTTATACCATTCAAAGAGTGAAAAAAATACATAATATTTTTTAAAAAAAATAGTTATAAATCACACTTTACTATGTCATGTATAAATTACACATGAGATGATTCATTTCTAAAAATGGTCCACTATAACAGTAATTAACAATAGCTCACATTTTGGCAATTCATTTTATTTAGGGAATTTGGTCATGTGATCCCCCACTTGAATTTAAAAAAGTGTTTCTGAAATAGCATTAAACGCTTCTATACGATTGTGCATAAACAAATTAGTCTTCCAACTTGAACATTTGCATAGTAAGTAAGATTCAGATTCAACAAGAGTGACTTGTAGTCTTGAACATTTGCATATTAATGACTTTGCACGTCTATCCTAGTATAGTGAACGCTCTAGAAATTTTGCCTTAAAATTCTATAGGAAGCAGCCCCACTTCCACATTCACATAGGTGAATCTATGAAAAGTATTCATATAGCTATGTACTTACTCCACATAGAGTATAGATTTCATTTAGAGTTTCTATTACCTCATCCTATCATAACTTTAGGAATCAACCTTATCTGAGTTATAATAGCATGCTCATCTCATATCACTTTGTGACTTGTTATTACTCATTAAACCTAATTCTTGGGATCTTTAGTCTTTTAGTTCGGGTTACCATCACAGGTGACTCATTGATCTATAGACAATAGTTCATCCTTTTGGATGTGTATAAGACTTTCTCCATAGCTAATCCTTCTGTCGAAGGATTTGCTAAGTTTTTATCAGTGCGTACATGATCCACTCTAACAGCTTAGTTTGAAACTAATTCTCCAACTGTGTTGTGCTTACGATGTATTTGTCATCTCTTACCGATGTAATAACGGTTCTCAATTTTTGCAATAATTGTGGTATTATTGCAGTGAATCAACACACCTGACATTGGTTTTTCCCGTAAAGGGATCTCATGCTTCTCAACCAGCTCGCTTCTTCGCTAGTTGTTACTAGTGCTATCATTTCAGACTCCATAGAAGATTGAGCTAATATCGTCTATTTCTTAGATTTCCAAGATACAACTCCACCATCTATGCTAAATATATAACCACTTGTTGCTTTTAAGTCATTTTATAAAGTGTTCCAATCAGCACGACTGTATCCTTCAAGGACAACGGGAAATCAGCATGACTGTACCCTTTAAGTCATGCTCCATTTAAGGTTTTCATGACTCTCTCATTAGCTTGTCAATGCTCCATAGTAGGTCTATTGGTAAACCTGCACAATAGTCCTACGACGTAGGCAATGTCGGGTCTAGTGCAGTTAGTGGCATACCTGAGGCTGTCAATGATGCTCGCATATTCAATTTATCTAACACCTTCCCCAATGTATTTGAAATGTTTTACACTTGGATCATGTGGTGTGCAAGCAGGTTTTTAGTCAAAGTAATTATATTTCTTTAAGATCTTTTCAATATAGCGAGATTGATCCAAAGAAACTCCCTTTTCTCACCTAGTAATCTTGATTCCAAGGATTAAACTTGCTTTTCTAAGGTCTTTCATATCAAAGTTGTTACACAACAATGATTTCACAGTATTTACAGCATGACTATTTGAGCCAAATATGAGTAAGTCATCTACATAGAGACATATGATAATGCAAATGTCATTTTCAGTTTTTAAAATAAATACATTTGTCATTTTCATTCACTTTAAACCCATTCAATATAATCAAGTTATCAAACTTTTAATGCCATTGCTTAAGAGTTTGATTAAGATCATACAAATACTTATCTAACTTACATACCTTGTTTTCTTGTCCATGAATCACAACACCTTCAGTTTGTTCCATATAGATTTCTTCTTCCAAGTCACCATTTAAAAAAGCAGTCTTGACATTCATTTGGCGTACCACCAAGTTATGAATAGCAGTGAGTGAAATTAGTACTCTTATGGATGTAATTCTAGTGATCGGTGAAAAAGTGTTGAAAAAATTTATATTTTCTCTTTGTATAAAACCTTTGGAATTAAAAATCACATTTGTGAACTCTTTTGTTATGTTAGCTTGATTGCAAAAGTCACATTTTTCAAAATCATTTAAGGATAACTTTGGAATTAAACCTAAGTTACTTAAGTTTGAAATTATGCGTTTGTTCACATGACAAAGTCTGGCATGCCAAATATTAAAATCACATAATATGTAAGTTAAATGAGACATTTTATTAATTTCAACATTTAGCTTAAATATGTCATCAATGGCGCACCATTTCCCAACAAAAATAACATTTTGAGAAATGGTGTACAAATTTTTCCCTATAGACTGAGTAAACTCTCTCTTATTCAGAAGAGAACTAGAAACCAGATTCTTTCTTATCTATGGAGTGTGCATCACGTTCTTCTTAATCAAAGTATTTCTAGAGGTGAACTTCAACTCCACATCTCCAATACCAGCAACATCAATGGTGTGAGAATCTCCCAACAACACTTTTTTTTTTATCTTCAATAGTAATGTATGTTTTAAACATAGCGGAATCAGAACAGACATGGCGAGAGGCGCCAGTGTCAATCCACCATTCATTTGATTCACCAAAAATGTTGATTTCCATTATCATAGCAACGAATTGCTCTCCAATCAAGTTAGCCTATTGTGTAGAGCTTGACTATTCCTACACTTGCGCGTCATATGACCTGGTTTCCCACATTCATAGTAGATGATGAATTGTGAGTTAGATTGATTTCTAGGAGGTGGTTACTGCTTTACAGTTGAGACCTTTGGAGGGTTCCTGTTCTTGTTGATGTTCTTTAGATTGCAGTTCTGATCCTTGAGTGATTGGTCAATTGGCTTCAAAACTGCAGCGATGAATTTCTTGTTGTTGTTTGAAACAACTAGTTCTTCATCTTTCTGGTCTTACTTTTGGGATTCTTCCTCAATTTAGAGGCGGATTATCATACTCTCTAGATAAAATTCTTTTGTTTTATGTTTGAGATAATTTTTGAAATCCTTCCAAGTATGGGGCATTTTGTTAATAACAACAACAATTTGAAATTGTTCATTTAAAGTCATAACTTTAAAAATGATCTAATGAGCTATCTTCTAAATTTCATGTGATCGAGCCTCCACTAATCTATCATCGATCATCTGATACTTGAGGTAGCGGCTCACAACATACTTTTTAGCCCCATCTTCCTCGGTATCATATTTCTTCTTCAAAGCATCCCAAACATCTCTAGCAGTATTGCTAGAACTGCACTAATCATACAAATCTTCAACAAGTCCATTAAGAATAAAATTCTTACAGAGGTAATCATTATCCTCTCATTGGGTTAATTATACAATTTTCTTATCCTTTTCTGTTTGTTTAGTTGTTTCTAGGACCAATCGAATATTGTGTTTTATAACGTTGACAACCTTTTTTATAGTTAAGAAAAATAGCATCTTTTGTTGCTATCATTTGAAGTGACATCCCTCAAATGGAATTATTGAAATCAAAAGCAACAGAACAACATCCAGTAATCTCTTTGGTTAACATGACAAAAATAAACCTTGTTAAAATTGTTGTTTTTTATTTTAAAATTGTTGCTTTTGATTTTTGAAAAACCGTTTTGAAAAATAATTTTCCACCATCGAATATATTACTAGGTTAAGTCATAGATTATGCTACTCCCTTTAATATGTTTCGCGATATTGCGATTTTACTACTGCAATGTAGAAAACCACTCTAAAATTATACATCTATTAATTTTTTTTTTCTAGTACTAAATAATAATACACCATTTAATCCAGGTCCAACCCAACTGATTGGACCTATAACCACACAGTAAATTTGAATACGTTCTCCATCCTTCATAAAATTAAATATCCTTCAAGCAACCAAAAAAGCCATCCATTCACCTTATAAATAATATAATTATTGATAGTTCCTGATTGCCCAATTTAGCCACCACATTACAAGATAAATACTGCCTCCTCTTTTCTTCTCTCTCCTGTTTTCTTCCACTTTCTCTCTCATTCATAAGATCTTCCTTTCTTTCACAACTTTCAAAACCAAATCTAAAAGCTGCGCTTGTTTGTAGCATATCATCCCTTTTTATCTCTCCTTGTCCCTTTCACTCGATCTGCATTTTCCTTTTCTATCACAAAACACAACACAACACCATAGCCACTCTTTCCTCTGCTGCTCTTCTTTGATTTGCGTGCAATCTTTCCAACCTAGGCGGTTATTGTTCCTTCTCCTACAAGATCTTATCCCTCCCCTGCTTTGTTCCTAAGCTGAATAAAACAAAAGTTCTCAGAATTTTTCTGTGGAATAATAAAGTGACCAATCTTTTTTTTATAATGATTCTCCAATGACCCTTTTCATCTTTTTACAGTCCCATTAATTTATATTACACATAATGGATTCCAATACTCATCAAAGTTATCTACTCAAACAACAGAACCAACCCATTCCTGGGTTGCTTCGTTTTCGTTCTGCACCAACTTCACTTTTTTCAAACAAAGATAGTGGTAGTAGTAGTAACCATTTTTGGGAGTGTTCTGATAATATTAATTCTGGTTCATCTAGTTTTCAAGAGTTTGAAGAAAATAATAATAATAAGACTTGTTCTAAGGAATTGAGTGAAATGAATTCTTCTGGTTATGGTGGTGGTGGTGGTTTGCCACCTCATTATCCTAGACATGGTTCTGGTGTTACTTCAAGTTCTGCTATGGATGGTTCTTTTGGATTGGGAATGGAACATGAAACAACACATAAGAGCTTTGCTTCAAATCTTCTTAGGCAGGGTAGTTCCCCTGCTAGTCTTTTCTCCAACATTTCCTTTCAAAATGGTATTTTGCTTTTTCTTGTGTTTTTATTTTTTTAATATTTTTTATTATTTTTTTAATATTTTTTACAACGGAAATGTTTGTAATTAGTATGATTTATATTGTTAATATTTTGTTTAAAGTAGGGATCGATTATGCAACTTCTTTATCACTTTGTTCTCTAACGCTTCTCAATTACGAAGTCAACTTTATATAGCTCTTTTGTGTTTTTATATTAGTTTGGTGATTTTTCTTTAGATAAGCAGTTTGGTGATTTTTTTGTTTTGTTTTTATGTTGTAGGGTGCTGTTTTGGAAATTTTTATGTTGTGTTTTTTTTGGGTTATGGGAATTGAACTTCTAGTTGGGAGTAAAGGGGAGAATGCTTTATAATATGAAACTCTGCATTTTTATGAGTAATAATGAGATTATGAGGTGGGTTTTAAATAAACGTTCGCAACTATCACTTGTACTGCAACAAAATTGTTTTTGATATTATTGAAACTGTAACACAACTGCAATTGAGATCAGATTAGTTGTATTTGACTGCGATTCTCTACCATGTCTCTACCATGTCGAGGTATAATGCAACTGTTATCTAAAACCTTTATAAGTATTGCCTAATAGCTACTTTATTTTCTGAACTTAATTGAAATCACCTACGAGCCTAGAAATTCAAGTATATGTTTAAAAATAGAATAGAAAGAAAAAAATGATTCTGGTGGGGACATGTACAATTTATGGTAGTTGTTTAGAATTTAATGATTCAATTTATGGGTGAAATGACATGCCCTTTTTCCTATCTCACTTAACAATTAAATGTTAGTTTGCCTAGTTTGAAGGAGAAAGATGTAGTTTTTTGAAAATGTTATATTTTCATTAAAGGGTATGAAATAATGAATGATTACAACTCATGCTTTGATTTCTCTTTTTCCACTTGGTGTGGTTAGAGTTTAAACTATAATTAGAAAATCTAAAAAATGTTATAATAGAATTTGATATAATATCCCTCCTGCATATTAGGTTGTTATTTATACAAATGTTAAAAATGAAAAACAAAATTGTTATTTATAAAAGTGACAGTAATGATCATTTTATAACTGTCGCATACAATGTCATTTTTAATAGCGATTGATGATAATGTTTGTAAATTGCAGGGTTTGCATTCATGAAAGGTGTTGGAAACTATGCTGCAGCGAATGGAAGTAACGACGAACTTAGTCCGTCGATTAATCGATTGAACTGTCAGGTTAGCTTTCCTTCAAGAAATGCTTCTTCATTGGGAATGTTGTCACAAATCACTGAAGTAGGGAGTGAGGATATTGAAGCAACTAGTCCTGATGATGGAAGAGAAGGAAGTAGCAATGGCGATACGACACATTACGGTTCTGGATTTCCCTATAGTTCTTGGAATGATACTCAATCATTCTCAGAAAATCTCAGTGGTTTGAAAAGAGGGCGAAGCGGTAACGAAAAAATGTTTTCTGATATTCAGGTATGTGTATGATGCTCAATTCAGCTTTTTTTCTTTTTCTTTTTTTCAACAACCAATGTTAATTTTTAGTATTATTAATATTGTTAGTATGGTCAATTCTGTTATTTTGGCCTTCAAGTTTGTTTCTATTTTTTTTCTTAATACCAATAACTTGTTTTTCTCATCAGAGTGGAGGGCTTGGAAACCAAGTTCATACATTATCACATCACTTGAGTTTACCAAAGACTTCATCTGAAATGATTGCTATGGAGAAATTGCTTCAGTTCTCAGATTCTGTTCCTTGTAAAATCAGAGCGAAACGAGGATGTGCTACTCATCCTCGAAGCATTGCCGAAAGGGTATGATTCTATTTATACGTGAAAATCAATTATTTTAAGGGAACATATCATCTCCCGTGAAATTTTTACCGGAGATAATCTAATAGAATTCCGATGTAGAAAATTTTCACGAGAGAGAACTTGTTCCATTATTTTTTTAAGTCATATTATCATATCATGTTGCAGTGAAAAATTACTAACTATATTGGAATGAAGCTTTTTCATAAAAAATAATTGAGTGGTGGAATGAAGATATTTATTTAGACTATGTTGAAGTAATGAAGTGTTTTGTAAATGATGATTCTGATAAGTAATTATTTTCAGGTAAGAAGAACTAAGATCAGTGAAAGAATGAGGAAATTACAAGAGCTTGTTCCAAACATGGATAAGGTACTAATTAGACACATCAAGCTTGTTTGACTTTGGAATATAATTAATTAATGGTGTAGTTGTTGTGTTTGGAGTTTGACATTTATTCATGTTCTTGGCAGCAAACTAACACAGCAGACATGTTGGACTTGGCTGTTGATTACATTAAAAATCTTCAGAAACAATTCAAGGTACATATATATATATAAGGAGACTTAATTTTTTTCTGCGATCACTATATTTTTTTTAATTTATATATATTTTGTAATGCTTTTTCAAGTAACAATTGAGTCTATCGCTTATTATTTTTTTTCGTTTTTACCTTCATTGTTTTAATTTAAAAAAGCTAGATATTATTTATTTCATGCTATATTTATGTGTTAATTAATTTTATTAAATACTTCAAATTCAATCCGCTATCTTATATATTATCAAATAATTTATCTGCTATCCCTTATAAATTCGTGCGCTATCAAATAGCTTATATGCTATCAGCTACTTCTTACCAAACTTGACTAATTCAATTTTCAATTAACTTACTTGCAGTCTCTAAGTGAAAAACGAGCTAACTGCAAATGTATGAGGATACAGAAGGCAGATACAAATCAAATTGCTTGACAAACATTTCTTATGCAAAGATGGATTAGGATCGGGGACTTTAATGTTCATGCTGAAAAATAAGTAGAAAGAAAGAGACTAATATAGAAATGATATTATGTTTTTATTGAATGTGACACTCACAACATAAAGGTTCTTTAGATTAAAAGGGTTTCGATTACAGAGCAATAAAATCGAATAGTATTTATATTTGTAATTTTGTATAGTAGAGTACTAATAAATGTTTTCCTCCTAATGTTTTGTTTTCTATTTACATCTAGTAGAAATTAAATGTGGCAGTTTTAGATTTAGATGGGATTTAGCATTCATGTTGTAAATTAGATTGGGATAACGCTGAAAAAATTATTATTCTATCTATTTTTTATTTTAATTTCAAATAGTTTGACTTAAGGGTTATAATATTCGACTTTGAATCATTCAAATTACTCAAAGAAATAGAAGAGGAGTATCTCGCTATCTTTACCTCTAACATCCGTAGTTTGAATTACTCAAATTACTATCCTAGTTTTTTGAAATTTTTGGTTTAAAATTTATGACAAATGCCAACAAGTGTTTATAGTACTTGTAAAAGAACTAAATATAAAAATTCTTAATTGAAAAAAATAATGTATTCAATTTATTTAAAATCTAAAAAATAAATAAATTATTTTAAGAAGTGAGCTAAGTCAAAACACTTTGTTAACAACAAAAAACTATTTGTCTGTGTTCTCATTAAATCCCTAGAATAGACCCAAAATGGTTGTGCATAACAATTGATGGAGAGGATTGAAGCTGTTTTTGCCTAAAGTAGTTGAGTTGCATATTGCGACCTACAATATGTCATTGATGATTGAATATGATATGACTTGTTCGATAGGAAAAGGTTGGCGCTGCCTTTATTTATTACCAACTGGAGCATTACATTTACATGATCTTAACTTTGATGATTTTTTTGGAGGCTTTAGTGTATTTTAAGAAAAAATTAATAATTAAAATAAATTAATAAAAAGTAGTCTTACATGACCATTCCATGATCTCATGGTTCCTGCCATCCAACCTTATCTTATCCCCACCACTTTCATCCTCAATAAAGAGTAAACAAAAAGAGAATACATAGCATGATTCATGTCATAGTCATACTCCCGATTCGGAATTTTCCCCTTCCTAAACTAATTTATTTTTATAATAATAATAATGAATAATAATAATAATAATTATTATTATTATTATTATTATTTTGAATCAAACTAATTTATTTTTATAACCAACATACTTTATTTAGATTTAATTGGTATCTAGCACAATAAAGTTATAATGGTTCATAAATATTTTTATAATTATCGAGGCGTTTAAATGAATAAATTTTTTTATAGTAACAAATATACAAATTAACACTTATATTTTTCTGATTAAACATAAAAATACTTTTTTTACTATTTGCATTTTTTTTATTGGTAAATGGCTTATCATTTGACAATAAGTGTAAAGGTAGTATTGTGGCCGTTGTCCAATACTAACCATTAAACCAGTCATATCATATTGTATGATTTTTAAATCAACGATAGTTGTCCAAATATCGAATGTCGTGATAAGTTATGATAAGAAGACAATGTAAAGTTATTTTACACTATCAATGCATTATTTGTCTATCTTTATAGAAAATGAGTTTTGTTTTTATTGATTTCTCCCTTATGCTTTATTTCGTGTTTATTTCATTTCTGTTGGGGAGAAGAATTCACATTTAATATTCGGCGCGCCTTGAATAAAAGTGAATTCGAATTCAAATCTCCGGTGAAATATGTATTCATATTTAATGTTCGACGCATTTTGAATAAGATTATCTCATATAGAAATAATTTATAAAAAGAGGGAAAAATAAGAGAAAAAAACATACGAGAGAATAAAAAAAAAACTTTGTATAACTATTAACTAGGATAAAAATGATAATATGTTAATTAAAAATTAAAATTACATATTTGAAATTAGAGAAATTACAAGGATTTGTGAATATGTTTAGCATGACGTGATAATTTTTTGTGTGAATCATAGTTGATAAAGTCCACATCTTTCAGATTGGCTTTATTTTCGTTGGAATGCAACTAGTTCTTGAATGTAAACACATCAAGTGGGGTTTAAATTGTGTCAGGATTGAAAATAAAAATCTAAACACATCAATTTATATTAATATTTGATTACTTTATCGGTTATGTTTGGTGTTTTCAAATTTCCTAATAAGGAGACAGTAAATAGTATATATTTTTTTTATTAAAAAAATATTATCAACTCTTATAAAATACATAACTATAATAATTAAACAGATTTAAAATATATAAAAATTTCTATCAATTACAATTGTCATCTACGAGATTTTTTATATTTCAAAAAATATTTAATAATTTTTTCATTATCAATACTATCAAATATGTCATTCTTTCAATATATGTAACTAATCAATTCAACAATTCATTGTCTATACAATTACACATTTTATTCTTTACAATTGAGAAACATTTTTTAATAATTGCACTTGTCACAGGTAAAATCAAAACTAACTTTAAAAGGAATTCTAAATCAATAAGTTTTTATGAGGATTTAAAATAAAAATAATAGTATTATTAAAACAAAATTGCTTTCCTATGGGGACTAGAGGATATATATATGTAAGATCTGCCGTTGAGTGAAGTATACTTTTGTCAATCTTAAATCACTATATTTCAATCTTCTCAAATCAAACTTAGTATAATCAAACATTGGATGAATATTAAAGGTGTACACAATATTTTGTTACAAAGAATTAACTGTACAGTTAAAATAAATTTAGTAACTGTACAATCCAAAACCATTTAAAAAATATTCAAATATTTCGATTTGGCTATAGACCAATTCTATTTTATTTTTTGAAATAAATTTAGTTATCCGACAGTTAAAATCAATTATGAACTAATATCTATAACATAGTAAATATATATATATATATATATTTTTTAATAAACTTTTATTTACATATTAATATATTGTTTTTATTATTTATTAAAAATAAATAATTTCTTTTTAAATTATAAATAACAATTTAACATTATTAATTTAATAAAAATTGGGTGGTTGGAAATTGTCGACCACCAATTCTATACCGTTAACCATTATGACGGCTGCCGAAGCTCTTCTACTGGCCACTATAGTCAACCACTGCATCGGTCGTCGGAGCTCCACCGTCGATCATCGTACTAGCCTCTGAAGTTTCAGAAACCACCATCTTTTACCACCAGCATATTATTATATTAAGGTTTAGTTACGCTTTTAGTCCCTCTAGTTTCTCAATTGTGTGATTTTGGTCCCCTAGTTTAAAACGAGCGATTTTGATCCCTCACATTTACCCTATTTCTGATTTTGCAGTCCCCTATATATTTTTTCTCTAATTTTGCACTGATGTGGCCAATTTTAATGATGTGGTATGTTCAAATATATTCCAACATGGATATAAGCATATTTAGAAAATAACAAAAATAGAAAAATTGTTTGGAAAAAACAAAATAAAAAATCCCTAAACCGTTTCACCTTTCTTCTTCTTCCTCATCTCATTTCTTGTTATGATTGTTAATTCCAAATTTCACTTGAACTTTTTACCACAATCTCAATCTGCGCACTTCTTCTTTTCACAACTCTCCTCCTCTTCACTCTTTCCATACTCCCCAACACCCACCCCCTCCCTCACGATATTTACTCCTTCACAAACCTACTACTCACCACCACCAATTTGCCCTCCAAAAAATGGGTACCCTCTAATGCATAGGAACAAAACTCATGACTGACCTCATTATCTACCACGTGTTAGAAAAAAATAGCCACGACAACTTCCACTTCATAGAGTTATGGATCTGTTCTAAGTTTTGACGCAATTGAACTCGATCGGCAAAACTCACTCACCGAGTTTCTCGACCGAGTTCTGTCTAGTGTTCGACGTTGAGCGTGTTACCCACTGCTACACGATTGTGTGAGACGCAATTTCAAACATGTGATGCTCGTCGATGTGAAAACTGATTTGAAATATGATGTGATGTGGTGTGGTCAACAAACATTGTTAATGTGGAGGAAGGATTCACGTGGATGTAGAAGATGGGGAAATTATTTTTCTCCAACAATTTTTCTTAACAATTTTCTAGTTTTCTAAGAAATTGGATGAGGAAGAAGAAGAAAGGTGAAGAGGTTAAAGACTTTTTGTTTTTTCCTAACAATTTCCTTTTTTATTTATTTTTTTATATTTTCCTAACAATTTTTCTATTTTTTTTGAATGCTTATATCCATGTGGGAATACACTTGAACATGACAAATCATTAAAGATAACCACATCAATGCAACGTTGAGAAAAATTATATAGGGGATTGCAAAATCAAAAGGGAGTAAATGTAAGGGACTAAAATCGTTCGTTTTAAAATAGAGGTCTAAAATCGTATAATTGAGAAACTAAGGAGACTAAAAAGACAATTAAGTTTTATATTAATTACAAATAAATTATTATATTTAAATTATTTTTTTTATTTTAAAAATAAATTATTTTTTTTAAATATGAAAAAAAAATCATTTTTTTAGAATAATAAATAAAATATTTTTTAAAATTACTATTTTTAGACAAATGAAAAAAATATTTATTTGAAATTAATAAAATTAAATTAACTTAAAAAAAAACCAGTTAATTGGATGAACACCGGTTATAAACCGATTGTGTATTTTTCAAACCGATTTTTAAAAATGGTTTAAGATTCAAACCATTTAATTGATTACTATATGGATATAGTTTGATACCCAAAAAAGCAAGCCATGAAAACCTTAGATACAACTATTACTGAGTCAAGATACAAGTTTCAAATAGGCTTGTGAAATATATTCGGATTAATCTCAAAAGAGATGTTGCAAAGATTTTGTTCGAATACAATGAAAAAAGACATTCTTTTAAAGAGTCAGTTCAGTTCACTAGCTCTCGTATTTTCTCTTTTTCAGAATTAATTTTCACACTTTCATAATGTTGATATTGTAGTGAAAGTCGTGTATATTAACGTTGAAATGCTTTCCACCCCATGTGTTTAGCATTTTGATTTTAGGACTTATATGTTAATCTTTAAATGCGGGGATGTTTAGACAATAATTTAATAGTTAGAAATTGTTCTATGACTTTTCTACTGAAGCTAATTGAATAATTGTGTTGTGCTAATCGATTATTGCGCAGAATATCTATTATGTATCATAAAAGCTATCATATTCATCAACATTAATAACATATCAATCATCAAATCATATCAACATTACAAATGTTTAATGTATCAACATTTTAAGTAATTTTCTTAACTAATTAATCATCACTCATCTTTAATAATTCTTATTAATGTATATCATCATTCTTACTTAATATTTCTCTCATTACCTTACCTTAATTAATTAATCCTTATAATTAATAAGCAAATTACATTACTAATTCTTATAAATTAATCATTTATAATAAATCAACTACTCATCATAGCATATTAATCTACTCCTTATCTCATTAACTTTTCATTACTAGTCATTAACAACCATTACTATGCCTCTATTTTTCATCTAATCGACTAAACTTGTTTACCTAATTGAATATAACTAAATCTTAATCACTATTTAAATTCTCATTAACGTTAATCAACAAATTATGGGTCCGTTTTGAAAGTGCAAACACAAGAAGAGAGGTTGAATTATGTTTGTCTAAGTTGGATTCTTTTTTATATTTGATTAAAACTAGTTCGAGTTTGATGACTTAGAGCAGAAGCAGCAAAACTAAAGGAACATAGGAGTAAAGTGACACAAACAATTTATCCTGGTTCACCACCAACTTGGTAGTTACGTTCAGTCCCTTCACTTAGAAGGATTTAATCCACTAATTCACCTCTTTGAATTACACAACATCTGATCCTACAAGTCAGTCTTCTCAAAACAGTCTGACAACCCTGACTTTTTAAGGAACACTAACACCTTGACTCTACCAGTCAAGTCTTCTCTACACAATCTGACAACCCTAGATTGTTGAAGGCATGCAACACCTTGACCCTACAAGTCAAGTCTTCTCGACACAATCTTACAACCCCATATTGCTTGAGGAACACTAAAGCCACTATCGGCTGGGTTACAAGAGTTTGGAACTTGATTGGTGTAACATCCCAACCCTTACCGTTATCGGCGATGTTAGTCACGACCTTCTCGCCCCCCTTTTCCCACCGTTGGAAATAGCGAGTTTTTTGCCTTCCGTGGGATTCGAGCCCGGTACCTAGGGGATAAGTACCGCCTCCACACAGTCCCACTACCAATTGTTATAAAAAATACAATTTTTTCATTATCATAAAGGAGGAGATTGTTGGAACCAAGTTGATTCCAGGAACAATTCCTCTATGTGGTTTTGATGCTAACAAAAGTATTTTGTGATAACAATTTATTGCACTAAAAATTTCACTAAGTATGCAAAAATTAGTTCAAGAAAATTGGAGGAAACGACTAGAGAATACGACTAGAGGATACCACCACCAGAGGAAGTGACCAGAGGATACCACCACTAGAAGAAATGACCAGAGGATACCAACACTAGAGGAAGTGAAAAGGTAATAGGAAACGAAATCAAATCAGTCAAACCCACGCGGTGAAAAAGTTCACACATCTATCTCTGATAAAGTGTTTTTGATAGTTCAACATGTTTTTGTGTCTTCCTCTAAAGACTAAAGTGTGCTTCTAATCAATATACCTCTGATGATTCAGTCTGTGGGCCTGCCTCGGAAGATCCAGTAAGCCTCTGAAGATTCAACGTTTTTTTGAAGAATTATGTGCCTCTGAAGACTCAACGTGCCTATGAAGATTAAGCGTTTTTCTAGATTATCCATGCATCTAATGAACAGTAACGTCAAGATACCTCTGATGAACAGTAACTTCAATATTCCTTTAATGAATAGTAATTTCAACATGCCTCTGACGAACAATATATTTTTGAGCATGCCTCTGAAGCCACTGCTCGAGTTCGCATATGAAGCACATATTACGCTGACTCTAAAGACTACAACTCGTTCCGAAGTGTTGCCTCTAATACACATCACACTCTGAAATTGCACTGACTTTGAAGACTGCAACATATTCCAAAGTGCTACCTCTGATACGTCTCACACTCTAAAGTTGAAATAACTTTGAAAAAGAAACAAAGGTGAAATTGCCCATGCCACTAATTCTAAGTCACGCATCTTTTCATCTGCCTCTAACTATGATTATTCAAGCAACACAACATCTGACTCCAATAATCAAGTCAATGATTCTGATGGAGAAAAGTTAATGACTCTGATGGAAAGTCAAAAGCTCTGATAGATTGGGAAAAATACTGAATTGGACTTGGCTATATCCTTACTTCTGAAGGTCTAAGAATATAACGAGATTTCATTCCCGCTCAAATCAAATCAAGCGTATGAAGGAAGACTCAAGTGAATTAATTTGAAAACCTAATTTGAACAAATATGCACAATATACTTCTAGAAGAATTTCTCAAGATCAGATTCAAAAATAAAGAATTGTCGAAGGGTCATATTATCAAAATATATCATTCAGAATTATATTTGGAAGAAATAATTGTTGACCAAGCTGGAATGAAGATACAATTCAAAATTCTTGAGGACAAAATTCACAAACCCTAATTTCATCTATAAATAGTGGATCAAGATTGAAGAAGGAAGTACAACCACAACGAACAACAAACTCAGAAATCCTAAAAACCTAAGTTATTCAGAAAAACGTCACGAGCTCAATTTTCTTAGTATTTTGAGTTTAAGGTTTTCAGTTTTAACAAAGCACTCGTTCAAGGTTATATTATTTAGTGTTTCATTGTAGTGTCGAAAAATTGTTATATCAAATTAGCTTATTAGAAGCAAACCAATCAAGTTACAAACTCTTATAACCCTGCCTGATAAATGCTTTAGTGTTCCTCAAGCAATTTGAGGTTGTCAAATTGTGTTGAGAAGACTTGACTTGTAGGGTCAAGGTGTTGTGTGCCTTCAACAATCTGGGGTTGTCATGTTGTATGGAGAAGACTTGACTAGTAGAGTCAAGGTGTTTGTGTTCCTAAAAAAGTATGAGGTTGTCAGGCTATTTTGAGAATACTGACTTGTAGGGTCAGATGATGTGTCGTTCAAGGAGTTGAGTTAGTGGATTAAATCCTTCTAAGTAAGGGGATTGGATGTAGCTACCAAGTTGACGGTGAACCATGATAAGTTGCTTGTGTCACTTTACTTCTGCACTCCTTAGTTTTGTTATTGCTTTTGTTATAAGTTATCAAACTCGAACTAGTTTTAAGCAAATAATAAAAAAGAATTCAATTTAAACAAACACAATTCAACTCCCCCTTCTCATGTTTGCACCTTCAAATATGAATCAGACTATTCAAAATTACAAACAAAAAATGAGCCAAAGCTCTTATTGAATCACAAAAGAGGCTCTAGATAAATTTATCAAAACAACCAAAAAAAGTAAAAATGAAAATTGGTGATTGTTCGTTGAATGAGCAAGTTAAGATAACATTGTAGAAATAAATAAAAATATGGAATCATAATTCGTTTGTAATCAAGAAATCAATGAATTAGAAGAATCCATTAAGAAAAACATATATGATTCAAGTCAATGGACAAATATTGATACAAGTTTCATAGATTTATTGGCCGAAAAAATCCTGTTAAACTGGCTAAGGAAGGTAGTAGAGATTGTAGAAATATTAGTATATAAATATAGAAATCATGAGACAATTAGTGAGCACATTTCTTGTGTAGATTCAGAATTGAGATTAATGTCAAAAGATAAAACAATTGACAAAGATGTTCAAAAATAAATAAATAGAGATAGAGAACATTGGAGAAATGTATTATATAGTTTTATTGTTGTTGTTAAAACTCTTATAAAAAAACAACTTAGCCTATCGTGGAACAAATGACAAGTTATATCAAGAAAATATTAGAAATTTTTTAAGTCTAATTGAAATGATTGAAGACAATGAAATTCATAACCACTAGCTTGGACATAGAATACAAAATGAATTGATAAATTTGCTAGCAAATGAAATTAAAAAAAAAAATTATTGATGCAAAATATTTTTCATTCATACTTGATTGTACTCCGAATGTAAGTAATCAAGAGCAAATCTCTTTTGTGCTACGATGTGTGGATCTTTCACCAACTCTGATACAAATTTTTAAATATATTTTAGAATATTTAACCGTAGATGATACATCTGGAAAAGGTCTCTTTGATACAATTACAAAAGAAATAAATAATTTTGGACTTATATTAGTAATCTAAGAGGGCAAGGTTATGATAATGGATTAGATATGAAAGGGAAACATCAAGGTGTGCAAAAAAACTTTTTATATGAAGCTTTTTTAAGTGAAGCCGATTGTTTAGCAACCTATGAGCTTGAAAATTTTGAGTTTTTGCTAAGCATGACTATTTGGTATGATATTTTATTTGCTATAAACTCCATTTGTAAAAATTTGTCATCAAAAGATATGCATACTGATGTTGCTGTATAACAGTTGAAATGTCATATTTTATTTTTTGAAAATATAGATAAAATAGATATGAAAATGCCATGATTTCTATCAAAGAAATTTCTATCGAAATGGACATAGAACTTAAGCTTCAAGAAAAACATATTCTTCGTAAAAAAAAATAATTTGATAAAAGTGTTGATAGTGACATTGTACAATCTTCTGAAGAGTTCTTTAAAATTAATTACTTCTTGTACAAAATTGATAGATCCAATTACTTCATTTCAAAGTAGATTTGAACAATTTAAAATAAATGCATATATTTTTGGCTTTTTATTTAATATTGAGAAATTAAAATAATTGGGTAATGAAAAGTTAAAACAAAATTGCATTAACCTTGAACGTTCTTTAAAACATAAGGACAACTTAGACATTGATGGATTAGATTTATTTGTAGAACTTAAAATTTTAAGAGAGATTATACAAGTAGAAAATAATACACCAATTGATATATTTAATTATATAAGAAAGTTAGATTCTTTTCCAAATGCATATATTGCTTATAGAATAAAGTTTACAATTCTTGTAACTGTCACTTTGCCATAAAGAAGATTTTTGAAACTCAAATTAATTAAATCGTATCTAAGATCAATGACATCACAAGAAATATTAAATAGATTAGCCTTATTATCGATTGAAAAAGAAAAGAAAAAATTTAAACAAAATCAAATACAATAATTTGATAAATGATTTTGCATTGAAAAAGTGTGAAAGATAATTTTAAATAAAATATTAATATTTTATTTATTAACTTTGAAAAGACTCTATCTAATAGTGTCGCTTTACGCTTCAAAACGTGTTGTGTCGACCCTATTAGTAGCCTTACTAATCTATTAAATCCCTCTTCCTAGCAACATCTGCTAACTATGAAATTATCTGCTATTAAACCCAATTGCTTAACATTGTCATTTCAAAATTTCAACACACATCACCATCAATTCTCATAAGCATGTTATCATATGATAATGTTGTTGGGTATTGGGCTCCCTTCCTATTTGGAGAAAAGCCCAAATATTGTAGTCAATGTGTCTCACTTATTTAAGTGGAGAGTGGTCTAATTAGGGTTGTAAGAGAGAGACTATTTTGAGAGAAAAGGCAACCACCAAAAGAGAAAAGAGAAGAGTAAACCCTATTTCTGATTTTGTTAAATCAGTCTCAGAAAAACATCGATTGTGCATTCGCTAACCGTTGGATCGGGCTGAAATTTGGACAGTAGGTTCGCAACATTCAGGGCTTCGTTTTCAATGGTCAGATCGGCGAAACGACTTCTGGAGTGGGAGCAATCGAGCTCGCACAGTAGCAGGTTTTTAGATGTTTTACTTCTTCTTGCTTTTCATTTGTAAGCTTTAGTGCTTTGTTATTTTGGTTGGTTGTAGGCGCACTTTGTGCATCTTTTTGAGACTCTCTTGTACCCTTATTTGATTATAGTGGAGCTATTTCTTTGGTCTGGACGACCCGTGGTTTTTACCCTTGCATTGAGGGGTTTTCCACGTTAAAATATCGATGTTCTTTACGCTCTTTTTTTTTGGATTAATTTGCTGCCATATATTTGTTGTTGTTCCTCACGGATTCTTGCAAGTTGGGGGAATTTTATATCCGCTGCGTATTACTTGTTATTGTGTTTCTGTGTGTATTCCCTATCAGAGTGGCATCAGAGCTCTTGGTTAAAAGGTTATTTAACTTGCTTGAAGGATGGAGGCAAATATGATTATAAAGATGGTATGCTTGAATGGTACTAATTACCATTTGTGGAAGGGCAAGATGAAAGATTTGTTATTTGTGAAGAAAATGCATCTTCCTATTTTTGGTTCTAAAAGGCCAGATAATAAATCTAAGACTGGGAGTTTGAACATCAACAGGTATGTGGTTTTGTTAGGCAATATGTAGAAGATAATGTTTATAATCATATTGCTAATGAGACAAATGCAAAAACTATGTGGGATAAGATACAGACTTTGTTTGCCTCTAAATCAGGGAATAATAAATTATTCTTACTGAATAGTTTCATAAGTTTGAAGTATAAGGAGGGAACGTCTATTTCAGACCACTTGAGTGAATTTTAGGGGCTCCTTGATCAAATGTCTGTAATGGGTATCAAGTTTGATGATGAGCTATTGGGACTATTTTTACCAGAGTCTTGGGAGACATTTCGAGTTTCTATAACGAGTTCAGCTCCTAATGGTGTTGTTTCTTTGGAAACGGCTAAGGGTGGTGTTTTGAATTAGGAGATGAGAAGGAAGGCACACGGTTCTTCATCTCAATCTGAAGTCCTTGTCACTGAAAATAGAGGAAGAAGTTAGAAAAAAGAACCGAAGGGTGGTAGAGAAAACAGCAGAAGCAAGTCCAAGTCTAGATACAAAAATGTGGAGTGTCATTATTTTCATAGAACATGGCACATACAGAAGAATTGTTTTCTGTGGAAAAAGGAGAACAAAGGCAAGAAGGGTAAGCAGAAACAAAGGGGTCGTGATGATGATAGTGATGATGACCGTGTTACTACTGCTACTAGTGATGATCTTGTTATTCTCCGTGACTATGAGTCAATTAATCTTGTATCTGATGAGAGCATGTGGATAATTGATAGTGGTGCTACACTACATGTTACACCGAGGAAGAAGTTCTTCACATCTTATACTTTAGGTGATTTTGGAGTTTTGAAGATGGGTAATGATGGTGTATCTAAGGTTATTGGTGTTGGTGATGTATGCTTGCAAACCAACATGGGAATGCAATTGTTGCTTAAAGGAGTCAAACATGCTCCAGATGTTCGCTTCAATTTGATCTCTATGCATATGCTTGATGAAAGTGGTTTTGATAATCCTTTTGCTTCTGGAAAGTGGAAACCCAGTATGAATTAGTAAACTGTATTGGACAAAAGCTTTAGTTGCAAAAGACAGTGTGAATGTTGTGGATATGGAATCATGTTTGTGGCACCGAAGGCTTAGCCATATCAGTGAAAAAGGGTTAAATTGCTTAGCTAGAAAGGATGTGCTTCCAGGATTGAAGAATGTAGATTTGGAGAAATGTTCTCACTTCATAATTGGTAAACAAACTAGAGTATCCTTCAAAAGGCATCCTCCCTCTAGAAAGTCAGAGTTGCTTCAGTTGGTGCATTCTGACGTCTGTAGCCCTTTAAAGGTAAAATCTTTTAGTGGTGCACTTTATTTTGTTACTTTTATTGATGACTATTCCAGGAAACTATGGGTTTATGTTCTGAAGACAAAAGACCAAGTGTTGGAGAAATTAAAACAATTTCATGCTTTGGTTGAGAGACAGACAGGCAAGAAGCTGAAACGTGTTCGTACTGACAACGGTGGTGAGTATTGCGGACCCTTTGATGTCTATTGCAAACAGCAGGGTATAGGACATGAAAAGACTCCTCCTAAAACTCCTCAGCTGAATGGTTTAGCAGAGAGGATGAATCGGACACTTGTTGAGAGAGTGAGGTGTATGCTCTCTGAAGCTAAGTTGCCTAAACATTATTGGGGTGAGGCACTGTACACGGCGGTGCATGTTATTAATCTTACTCCTACTATCGCTTTGAATAGTGAGGTACCAAACAAGGTATGGTTTGGGAAGAATGTCAAGTATGATCACTTGAGAGTCTTTGGTTGCAAGGCTTTTGTGCATGTTCCGAAGGATGAAAGATCCAAGTTGGATGCAAAGTCAAAGCAATGTATCTTCATTGGTTATGGTGAGGATGAATTTGGCTACAAGTTGTGTGATCCTATAAACAAAAAGGTTATCAGAAGTCGTGATGTAGTGTTCATGGAAGACCAAACTATTGAAGACATTGATAAGGTGGAGAAGATTACACCTGAGAGAGATAACGTCTTATTTGATGGTGATCCAGTTCGGTCACCTGTTCCTGATTTGGATACTACTGATGGTAATGTTCAGAATGATGAGCCACATGATTGTGTTGATGATCATCGACTTAGACATGAGGTAAATATTCCAACTAGTGAAGATCATGAGTTGTCACACGATGAGAATCTTAGTGATGCTTCTGAATCATCTCTAACCCAACTCAGGAGGTCTAAGAGGCAGAGACAACCATCTACAAGGTATGTTTCTGATGAGTATGTGAGTTTGACTGATGAAGGGGAACCTGAGTGTTTTCGAGAGGCCATGGAGAGTGAAGAAAGTCAAAAGTGGTTGGATGCAATGCATGATGAGATGAAATCCTTGCATGATAATCACACTTATGATTTGGTGAAGTTGCCAAAAGGCAAAAGGGCTTTGGAAAACAGGTGGATCTATAGAGTGAAACTTGTGAGTAACTCAAAGTCTCCGAGGTATAAAGCCAGATTAGTGGTGAAAGGTTTCCGTCAAAGAAAGGGTGTTGATTTTAATGAGATTTTCTCACCTGTGGTAAAAATGTCATCAATTAGAACCGTGTTGAGTTTGGCAGCTACTCTTGACTTAGAGGTAGAGCAAATGGATGTAAAAATGGCTTTCCTTCATGGTGATTTGGAGGAAGAGATTTACATGAAGCAACCTGATGGTTTTCTTGTTGAAGGCAAGGAAGACTATGTGTGTAGACTAAGAAAGAGTCTATACGGTTTGAAGCAAGCTCCAAGGCAGTGGTACAAAAAGTTTGAGTCTGTTATGTGTGACCAAGAATACATGAAGACTACTTCTGACCATTGTGTATTTGTTAGAAAATTTTCTAACGATGATTTCATTATCCTGTTATTATATGTTGATGACATACTTATTGTTGGGAAAAATATTTCCAAGATTGACAAGTTAAAGAAGCAGTTGGGCGAGTCCTTTGACATGAAAGACATGGGAGCAGCTAAACAGATTCTTGGCATAAGAATCGTGCGTGACAGAAAGGAGAAGAAACTTTGGATGTCACAAGAACACTATATTGAGAGAGTGTTGCAAAGGTTTCAAATGGAAAACTCTAAGGATGTAAGTACTCCTCTTGCTGCTCATTTTAAGTTGAGTTCTAAACAAAGTCCTTCTAGTGAAGATGAGAAAAGATACATGGAACGAGTTCCTTATGCTTCTGTTGTGGGTAGTTTGATGTATGCAATGGTGTGTACAAGACTAGATATTGCGCATGCTGTTGGTACAGTCAGTAGATTTTTGTCAAATCCAGGTAAAGAGCATTGGAATGCTGTGAAATGGATTTTGAGGTATCTTCGTGGTACTACATGTATGAGGCTTTGTTTTGGAGGTGACAAACCTCTTTTGGTGGGGTACTCCGACTCAGATATGGCTGGGGATATTGACTCAAGAAAGTCAACTTCAGGCTACATGATTAAATTTGCAGATGGAGCTGTGGCTTGGCAGTCAAGATTACAGAAATGTGTAGCATTGTCTACAACTGAGGCAGAGTTCATTGCCATTACCGAAGCATGCAAAGAGTTGATTTGGTTGAAGAAATTCTTGCAGGAGCTTGGGTTTATTCAGGACAAATATGTCTTATTTGTCGATAGTCAAAGTGCTATTCATCTTGGTAAGAATTCAATGTTTCATAGCAGGTCCAAACACATTGATGTGAGGTATAATTGGATACGTGATGTTTTGGAAGCTAAGTGGTTGGAGTTGGCTAAAGTTCATACTGATTATAATGGTTCTAATATGATGACTAAAGCATTACCAAGAGGGAAGTTTGAAATTTGTTGTGATATCGCCGGTTTGGCGATTATCTCCACATAGTTGTGAGGGGGAGATGTGTTGGGTATTGGACTCCCTTCCTATGTGGAGAAAAGCCCAAATATTGTAGTCCATGTGTCTCACTTATTTAAGTGGAGAGTGGTCTAATTAGGGTTGTAAGAGAGAGACTATTTTGAGAGAAAAGGCAACCACCAAAAGAGAAAAGAGAAGAGTAAACCCTATTCCCGATTTTGTTAAATCAGTCTCAGAAAAACATCGATTGCGCATTCGTTAACCGTTGGATCGGGCTGAAATTTGGACAGTAGGTTCGCAACGTTCAGGGCTTCGTTTTCAACAGTCGGATCGGCGAAACTACTTCTGGAGTGGGAGGAATCGAGCTCGCACAGTAGCAGGTTTTTAGATGTTTTACTTCTTCTTGCTTTTCATTTGTAAGCTTTAGTGCTTTGTTATTTTGGCTGGTTGTAGGCACACTTTGTGCATCTTTTTGAGACTCTCTTGTACCCTTATTTGATTATAGTGGAGCTATTTCTTTGGTCTGGACGACCCGTGGTTTTTACCCTTGCATTGAGGGGTTTTCCACGTTAAAATATCGGTGTTCTTTACGCTCTTTTATTTTGATTAATTTGCTGCCATATATTTGTTGTTGTTCCTCACGGATTCTTGCAAGTTGGGGGAATTTTATATCCGCTGCGTATTACTTGTTATTGTGTTTCTGTGTTTATTCCCCATCAAATGTAACATCAAAATACACATAACAACCAACCATATATCATCATAACAAATTAATACAAATCAGGGTTTGTGGCTCCATTGGTTCTAAAAGTCAAATAAGGCACACAATATATATTAGGGTAAAAATCATAAAATAGGTTTAAGTTTGACTATAAGAGTTGATAATATCTCCCCAATTCGTAGAACAAGATTGCTCAAGGATTGAAACAGATTGGAATCTTTTTTAAAATTATTTGCTAACTCTGGTTGGCCCATTGATCAATTAACTAAAAGGATCTAATTGAACACAATCCTTAATTGATGGAATTAAGATATTTGGCCTAGTCCAATCCCTTGATCCAGTGCTAGGGTACCCTACTAAGATCAAGGGTGTCACAACTCGCGTCAAAAGGTAAGGTGATATATTGCTTCAATAAAAAATCAGATGTCTTAAAAAAAATTATTCACATTAAAATGTGGAGTAATACAAAAAAACAATATAAAATATATAAATGGTTGAGTTGTCTAAATTAAAAATAAAAAGATGTTAGATAAAGGAAGGTATTTCTATTAGAAAATTCACAATTTGTTTGATGCTTAATGTGAAGTACATTGACGTATTTATAGGTACAAATAGAAAACTCTAGACACATTTCTAGGAGCTTCCTAATTAATACCCACTTCTAGATAATTCCCACAATTTTCTATAATTGAAGCACTTCTAGATTCTTACATAGAAATTCTACATGGTTCTAGACTTATCTAATTTCAAATTAGTAATAACATTGTTCCCCCTTAATTTGAAATTTTCTTATTCATTCCAAGTCTTGCTCTTAGCCTTTGAAAGTCTTCAAATTTTAACGGCTTTGTAAAAATATCTGCAACCTGATCTTGAGTCCTCACATATTTAAGCTCAACTTCTTTCTTGGCAATGCATTATCTAATGAAATGATACCTTGTGTCTATGTGCTTGTTGCGATCATGAAACACTGGATTCTTTGTAAGTGCTTGTGCAGACTTGTTGTCTATACAAATATAAGTAGCTTCCTTTTGTGGCATATGAAGTTCCTTCAATAATCTCCTTAGCTAAATGACATGACAAGTACAAGATGTTGCTGCTACATACTCTGAATCACATGTTGAAAGTGTGACAATAGGTTGCTTCTTTAAGCTCCACGAAAAAGCACAGTCCCCCATGAAAAATATAAAGCCACTAGTACTCTTTCTATCATCAATATCTCCCGCAAAGTCGTTATCATAGAATCCAAAGAGTTTAAAATCATTAGAAGAAGAGTAAAATAGTCCATAATCAAGCGTACCTTTAAGGTAGCGGAGTATCTTTTTAGTGACTTTCATGTGTGTAGTAGTAGGAGTTTCCATGAAACAACTCACTACTCCACTCGCATATAAAATATCAGGCCTTGTACATGTTAAGTATCTTAGGCCTCCAACGAGGCTTTTGAAAAAGGAAGGGTCCTCCTTTTGTCCATCTTCAAACTTTGACAACTTCAATACTCTCTCCATTGGTGTGTTCACCGAATTGCAATCAAACATTTTAAACTTCTTCAAAACTTCCTTGGAATAGTTTTGTTGACAAATAAATATACCTTCTTCCAATTGCTTTACTTCTATACCCAAGTAGTATGACATGAGCCCAATATCAATCATCTCGAACTCAAGCGCCATGACCTTTTTGAACTCTTCAAACAAACTTGGATTGTTCCCAGTGAATATAAGATCATCCACATAAAGACAAATAATCAAAATATCTCCATTATCACAAACTTTAACATAAAAAGCATATTCATTGAGACAACGAGCAAACCCATTGTCTTGAAAGTATTTGTCAATGCGACTATTCCATGTTCTTGGTGCTTTCTTTAATCCATACAACGCTCTTCTCAATCTCAAAACTTTATCTTCATGTCCTTTAATCACGTACCCCATTGGCTGCTCAACATAGACCTCTTCTTCAAGATAGCTATTTAGAAATGCCGATTTTACATCAAGTTGATAAATTTTCCACTTATTTTGAGATGCTACAAAGATTAGCAAACGAATAGTATCCATGCCAGCAACTAGTGCAAAAACTTCTTCATAATCAACTCCATGTTTTTGTTTGTAGCCTTTGGCAACAAGTCTTGCTTTGTACAACCATTTGACTCCAATTGCTTCATACCCTTTTGGAAGAGTTGTTAATTCTCAAGTGTTGTTCTTCAGAATTGATTTGATCTCCTCATTCATGGGTTGTCTCCACCTTTTATTTTTCACTGCTACTCCATAATTTAATGGCTCACTATCCGCTAATAGACAATACAACTCTTCAAGGTCAAGAGTAATTTCAGTTGACCTTTCATAAATGTCTTCTATATCTTTCATCTTACTTGGTCTTTCGCTTGAACTTTCATCTAGAGAAGTAGGTGAAAGAGGAGGTGAAGAAGATGGAGTTGCATCTTGAACTGATATTGTGGCCTTTTGATCTTCTTCAAAATATGGAAGGAAATTATAGTTTGTTTCTTCTTGATCCTCCCAATTCCGTGTAGCATCTTCATCAAATTCAACATCACGACTCACCACTACCTTATTTAAAATGTGGATCATAGCCAACAAAAACATGTTTGATGCTTCGATCATCAAGTTTGGATCTTTCTTGTTATGGCACATGTGCATATGCTATGCTCCCAAAGACACACAAGTGATTAACACTAGGCGTCCTTCCATTCCATGCTTCTAGAAGGGTTTGGTCTTTGACATTTGAAGTCGGAGAGAGATTTGCCAAATAGACCGCACAAGAAACTACTTTAGGCCAAAAGTCCTTTGGCATCCTTTTGGATTTTAGCATGCATCTTGCCATGTTCAAAATAGTTCTATTCTTTCACTCGGCTACTACATTCTGTTGCGAAGATTGTGGAACTGTCAATGGATGGTGAATTCTATTAGTTGCACATAATTCATTATAATCCTTCGAAGTGAATTCACCTCCTCGATCAGATCTCAAAGCTTTGATTTCATGATCGCTCTTTTTCTCTACAAGTGCTTCGAAGTTCTTGAAAGAAACAAAAGCTTCTGATTTTTTCTTTAAGAAATAAATCCAAGTTTTTCTACTAAAATCATCAATAAAGAGAATGAAATATTTACTCTTACCAAATGAAGATGGATTGATTGGTCCACACAATTCAGTATGCACAAGTTGTAGTGGCTTAGTTGCTCTTGATATGGCTTCTTTAGGGAAACTTTTTCTAGCTTGCTTGCCAAGAAGACAACCTTTACACAATTGATTTGGATGATTGATCGAGGGTGTCATTTTCACCATATTCTTTTCTCCCATAATTTTAAGTGCACCAAAGTTCAAGTGGCCATACCTCATATGCCAAAGTCATGCTTCATCTTGGACACTCATCTTCAAAAATTTTGCTTCAATAGTTCTTAGGTTCAAGATAAACATATTATTTTTCGACATAAGAACCTTAGCAATTAAACTGTTATTTTGATCTCTAAGCCAAAGATGTTTATTTTTCATGAGAATTTCATATCCTTTTTCAAGAAGTTGGTCTAAACTCAAAATTTTATTCTTTAATTAGGCACATTGTATACATCACTAATCAACTTATGGCTCCAATCTTTAGAAGAGATTAGAGTCGTACCTTTCCCTTCAATTTTCACTTTTGATGAGTCTCCAAAGGAAACATTTCCATTCATCTTTTTATTAAGCTCCACAAATTTCTCTTTGCATCCACACATATGGTTACTTGCACCATTGTCCAAGTACCATGAACTATTAGCATCTCTCTCTTCTTCCTTGAGTGTTAGCAACAAAGTTGACTCTTCATCTTCATCAACAAGATTAGCCTCTTCTTTCTCTTGATTAGGAGCATTACGACATTTCTAAGAAAAATGGCCAAATTCATGACAGTTATAACATTCAACGTTAGATTTGTCATACCTTCTTTCACTTTGATAATAGCCATAACCTCTTCCTCTTCCACAAATTCTTGGTGATGAGTGACTTTTTTCTTCGTAGTTTGATTCACAATTGAAACCTCTTCCTCTTCCTCCTTGGCCACGACCACGTCCTCGCCCTTTTCCTTGTTTACGTCCATGTCCGTTTTGACTATTGAATCCTGTGTCATCCTTCAACGAAGCTTTGATCTTGAGAACTTGCTCTAATGGCTCCTTTTGCCTTTTCTTCATTCTTTCTTCTTGAGCTTGCAATGAACCTTCTAATTCCTCAATGGACATTGAGTCAAGATCTTTTGATTTCTCAATAACGCACACCACATAATCGAACTAGTAGTCAAGGAACGGAGAATTTTCTCCGCTACACGAACATCTTCTATCTTGTCTCCATATTTCTTCATTTGATTAACAATTGTCTTCACCCTTGAGCAATAATCTGAAATTGATTCGGAATCATTCATCTTCAAAGCTTCGAAATCTTCCCTTAGAGAGTGAAATCTTATCTTCTTCACTTTGTCAATGCCTTGGAGTGATTTCTCCAAAATCTTCCAAGCTTCCTTTGAATTCGTAGCATCGGCAACCTTCTCAAACATAGAATCATCCAAACATTGATGAATAAGAGTAAGAGCTTGTTGATCCTTCTTCCTTGCCTTTGCCAAAACCTCCTTCTCAACTTGAGACAATCCCTCTTCATCTTGTGGCTCATCATAGCCTTTTTCAACAATCTCCCATACACCTTGAGAGCCAAGAAATGCTTTCATGTGAATGCACTATTTTTCATAATTCTCTTTTTTTAGAAGAGGAAAGTGGAAAGTAGTGTAATCGCGAGTCGCGATTTCTCAACTCTCACAACCAAGCTCTAGATACCACTTTATTAGAGAAAGAAAGGTATTTCTAATAGAAATCTCACAATTTGCTTGATGCTTAATGTCAAATCCCATTTCTTGTATGTTAGAGAGTAAAATATATCAAAGATAATGTTTGATTGTGATAGTTGAGTGAAGTTCTAAGATATTAAATGCTTTGGATCATGAGGTAAAACTTCATACACTCACATTGTGATGTAAGGGATGATCATGAATAGTTTATGCTGCAAGGGATACACTTTTGCACTAATCAAATCAACTTTTATTTCTTTAATTCCAAAATAGAACTAATGTTGTTGAAATTAACTTCCATTAGCAAAATAGATGCAACCCAATTCTAAAGCTTGAAAACAAAGAGGCATTCATAAAAATAGTGATAACTTGATTCATAAGTCATTTAACAGAGATTACACTTAGAGACAATTGCAAAACCATGCATTTCGAGGTTTTCATCAGTATAATGTTTTTTGTGCATTACCCTCCAAACCAAAAGGGATTTAGACGGAGAAATGACTTGGTTCCATATTAACTTGGCCCAAGGAACATAACGATTAACAAGCATTTGAAATAAGTAGGCATCAATGCTAAATTTTATAAAATTACTCTTACTAAATGCCATCTACTATTGTCAAGAATAACATAACAATGATGCTTTATGCCTTCCCAAATAGAAGGGTCAACATGATAAGAAACAGAACCATAAGATCTAAGGACTCTAACTCTCAAAAAAGTAGCCCATTGCTTTTGAGATGCGATGAATTCCCAACATAACTTAATATTTAGAGCCTCAATAATATCTCTTAGATATCTAATGCCAAGACCATCTTCCTCTATGGGACTATAAACTTTGCGCCAAGCCACTATGATAAGTTTCCTTTGATTGATGTGCCACCTTTATGTTGTAAGTATTTCTTAGCAAAATATAATCCACACAAAATCATAACATAAAAGTCCAACTAACACAAACATAAACAATAAACAATTGCGATAGATAGAACTAGTGAACAATAACCATGTTGTAAATATTGATCACAAGAACTTTGCCTAGCCGCATGATTATGAAAATCAAGGAAAATAGGGAAATAATCAGTTACTCCTGGTGAGAGTGTATCAGGTATTGGCAGACAAATTATGAAACCACTCTTTGTACAAATGGTTTTATCATGCCTTTTTTTTATTGAGCTGGTTTTCCCTTCTACCATTGGATCAAGTGTATTTAGCACATTTAGTTTGAAATATGAATAAGATAATTTTGGTGTTCAATTAAATATTCAAGGGAGACCAAAGATCCCTTCTATGCATGTAATTGGTGGAAGCATAAACAACAGTTAAACAAAAGTTGGAACCATTATCATTCACACAATGAAAGAAACATGTTGATATGAATAATTAGATACCATAAGGAAAAATGTGAAACACACATACACAAAAAATTTGGATCTCGACCCCTTTTTTGGTAAGCCGTAAAAATCTTAAGATTGAGATTATTTAAAATGCATATTTTCCTTTTCTTTTTCTTTTTCTTTTTCTAAGACTTAGACAACACCGACTCAAAGAAATCTTTTTGATCATATTGTGCGATGTCTTTATGTGCTCGCTCGAAGGAGTATCTTCATTTTCAACCATGTGATCACATGTTGTTAGAGGACATCAAAATCCTTAGTAACCTTAGTTTGTATACACTACAAGAAACTTGACTTATAGTGACAATAAAAGGTTGTCGGTAAAGGTTTGAAATTCGTAGGTATAAGGCGAAAAATATATATTAACGGCATTTTTATATGTTATCTATAGTCAACATATACCTACGGTTTTTTTTACTGTCACTAAAGTTTTTCCTAC
The DNA here is from genome assembly GCA_037974755.1 of Cicer yamashitae. Classification (NCBI taxonomy): domain Eukaryota; kingdom Viridiplantae; phylum Streptophyta; class Magnoliopsida; order Fabales; family Fabaceae; genus Cicer; species Cicer yamashitae. The sequence continues at coordinate 28,087,243 of JBBPBQ010020324.1, read as the reverse complement.
GACTTTTATGCACTTACAATTTTGTCTCCATCACTATACAACTTAGTGACACTTGTATTTTGTGGGTTTAGAGGCAAATTTTTTTTTTGGTTGGACAAATAATTTGTTATTTAGTAAATACACAATAATATATATATATATATATATATATATATATATATTTATTTATGAATCAAAATAAAATAAAAGTTTAATATCATATATTCAAAATTAACATAAAGTCTTTCAAACATATATGAAACTGACAATAGTTAAACTATTTTTAAATGAGAATACTTTAGAGTATTTACTAATCATAAAAAGGATTGTCTTATTAATATAATAAAGTCATATGTAACAATCTCAAAAAATTTAAAGAAATCACGTCCAAAACATTAAAAAAAACTTCATCTTCATCAACAAAATAACTTTTAATCTTTAACATAAAAATTAAAATAAATACACTATTCAAACGTAAAAAATAAATAAAATAATAATTTTAGTGAGAATTAATTAAAAGCAAAACCAAATACTATTTTCATTATCTTTATTGTTGTCCGAACTATGGGAATTCAAATGATTAGGCGCACTAGAAGCATTGGGAATCTATCACGAAAATAGAAGATATTAAATATGAGTAAGATAAGTATTGAGCCTACAAATCAAATTGTACGTTACATATGAAGATCAATAAAAAAAATTATATACCTATTGCGCAACTTGGATTATGTCATTCACATATTGTCTAGAAAATCGATTTTGAATCAAGATCATAACATTTGGTAACAAACTTTCCATATGTTTAACTCTATCACGTAACTCTTCATTTTCAGACACATAAACTTTTGATTTTTTAGTTTAGGAAACTTGTCCATACATCGCACATGTCTCTTCTTAGAAGGTCCTTGTACTCGAGAAAATATGTCATTCCTCCAAGACATTGAACCTTGTGTATTCTGGACTGATTGAGATGTTCCAACATCATTACTATATTTGCTCAATTCTTCCTGAAACGTAAACGTAGCCATAACAAGTATATTAAGAAAGCAATATCCTAGCTATACTAGCAAAGCAGCAACATTAAGTCCTTCCAATATTATAGCAACAAGCAGATGACAAAATTCAGCACTTTTTGAAACCCAAACAAACATTGGCATATACTTGAAGGTTATGATATGTATTAGATTATTGGCATTAAACTAATCGATAATTGACATATACTTTAAAGTAGCAAATTAATTAATTGAGTTACTATGAATCCTTACTATAAGTCACTCTACGAAATACTATCAATTGTCTTCCACAATAAATTTGAAAAGAACATAAAAAAAATAACAGTATACTACAAAAAGTAAGTCACTATAAAGAACTAATTAAAGCTCAAAACTTACAATCACTCTTGCAGCCTTTTCATTGACAATTGACCCATCTTTACAAGTACTAGTTTCAACATAAATCTATTTACAACCAGGTAGCACTCCTTTGCCCTTTTTTTTTTCTAAACCCAAACAAACAAGTTAAATGTATTTAGTTTTAATATATCTTTGGTCCCTGCAAATATACCACTTTTTGATTTTAGTCCTTGTAAGATTTTTTTTTGGATTTAGTCACCGTAAAATTAGAGACAATCGATTTTTGTCCCCTAAAAAAAGAGCTGATAAACTGCCATGACACGCGGGCCTATAAAATACACACCAACACATCATCTTTTATGATATATTAAAAATTAAAATATTTTATATTATTAATAGATAAATTTATTTATAGATAATTTAATAATTAGTGTTATTAGTGTTGTTTTATAAAGAAAATATCAATAAAAATTTAAAGAAGGGTTTAGGCGTTTTTGGAAAACATTTCATTATTTTAATGTTGATTTGACATTAGGGACCAAAGTCGATCGTCTCTGATTTTACAAGGATTAAATCTAAACAAAAAAACATACATGGACTAAAATCAGAAAGTGGTATATTTGCAGGGACCAAATACATATTTAAACCAATGTATTTTGTTTTTTAAATACAATTCACCCTATGAAAAGTAAAAATCAACAAACCTTTTCATCAATAAGATTCAGGAGACTTTTTGTACCCATACAATGGACATCTTCGAACATACCACGATTTTGTCTATTAATTTGACTTACTATCTGCATTTCATACAAAAAATATTATTCGACATAATGAATCGGTTAATGCTTGTATGAGAAGTTAATGCTTGTTTGAGACATAATAACATTTATGACTTACTTGTCCTTCACCAGAAAACCAATGGCGAACCAAATCACAATATTGATTTTGGTCAGCCCTATCCTCAGACAATGCATTTGCAACTTCATCTTTTGTCTTACTTGGGTCATATACCTTTGACTTTAAATCAATTTTCTATTGCCTCCACTTCTCATTCAACTAAAATTTTATCATTTCTCTTGTTGAATCATTCATTAGAGGAACAAACTCAAATTTTCTCTACATAATGAGGGATGTTAAATAAACAAATAGTTATATTACAACGTTTGACATAAAAATAATTTAAATGTACAATAATAATACCTCTATTAATTTCAGGATCTCTTCTTCGAAACTCGTTGGCATGTCTTTCCATGATTTGTAGCCGATGGGAGCATATTGATGCCTTCTAACCACACTCCCTATGAAACGAGTAAGAGTTGTTGCTTTATCGCCAATGGGTCGACCGTAGTTGTCCAAATGAACAATTATGGCATCACCATCTTCCATCTCCTATACATCTAGCATTTTTGTTGGACCTCTAACCCATTTAGGTTCTACATCTACAAGTAAAACAATAGTCATAAAAGCATAAATCACTATGTTTACGTAAATAAAGTATAACAAAGGAAATCATATAAAATTTATACTGTTTTCAATTGGTTCTTCTTCGGCTTCTACTTTAGAAGGAATGGATTGAGTTTATATAGACTTCTGTATGACACCTTCTGCAACATTACTTTCTTGCATGTTGGTTGAGTTTGTATGAGTAGAAACATTTTGTATTCCTTCATTATCACTTGCTTGATTCCTAATATTTAACTTTTTTCTTCATGCCATTGCTGCTCCAAATAAAAAATAAATATTTTTGAAATAATCTCAACTAAATATTATAACACATTAACAAAAAATTGGACAAACATTAACAAAAACATGGACAAACATGAATGAACATGGCATAAAACTCATATCCAAAACATTAATAAAAGGTTCACACCTAAAACATATTCCCCATTCTTCCTCTTCCTCTTCCTCTTCATTTTCATCATCACCAAGATTATCAACATCCATAACAACTTCAAAGAAATCATTATCATCCTCAACTTCAAGTCTAACTAAGTCAATAACATTCCGAGTAGCTTCACTTGTATCATGCATTATTTGTTGAGGAATTTCATCAATTTAATTAGATTCCTCATCACCCATATCATAGATATCCCTAACCTTTACATTCAGAACAACAGACCAATCCTTGTTTTTCTCATCATATACATAAAACACCTTTTTAGCTTGTGATGCAAAAACAAATGAGTCATCACAAATTATTTTCCAGTATGTTTCAAAAATTTGAAATTCACAAGTGTCAGCCCAACTTATCTTTCTTGACACCTCCTTTTATATCAACCCAATTACATTTGAATAAAACAATCTTGTACTTGCCAGAATAATCCAACTGAATTATACCAGTTAGTTCTCCAAAGTAATCAATTTCATCTTTTAAAGTCTTAGTCTTTACAACTACTCCATTATTTTGTGTTTTCAGATCTCTCTCTCTCTCTTCTTTGTGTGAAACTTGAAACCATTAATTGCATAACCAGTGTATCTTCTCACTACCTCAGATGGCCCACGAGCTAACCATATAAGTTCATGAGTAACTAGTGGACTCATTTGTTCATCCAAGCACTGAATGTAAAACATTACATGATAATAAGTAAGTCGAACCTCACTAAACTTTAAACTAATACAACACTTATATGCTCACCCTTTGTTGAAACCACTCAATAAATTTTTGACCATGTTGTTTATTAATTTCAAGTTGTGAGAATCGCCGCGGCCGAGACTGTCTCACACCTAAAACATATTCCACTATTCTTTCTCTTCCTCTTCATTTTCATCATCACCAAGATTATCAACATCCACAACACCTTCAAAGAAATCATTATCATCTTCAACTTCAAGTCTAACTAAATCAATAACATTTCGAGTAGCTTCACTTGTATCATGCATTATTTGCTCAGGAATTTCTTCATTTTCATTAGATTCCTCATCACCCATGTCATAGATATCCCTAACCTATACATTCAGAACAACAAGCCAATCCTTGTTTTTCTCATCATATACATAAAACACCTTTTTAGCTTGTGATGCAAAAACAAATGAGTCATCACAAATATTTTTGCGCTATATTTCAAAAATTTGAAATTCGCAAATGTCAGCCCAACTTATCTTTCTTGACACCTCCCTTTATATCAACTCAATTACATTTGAATTTAACAACTTGGTACTTGCCAGAATAATCCAACTGAATTATACCAGTTTGTTCCCAAAGTAATCAATTTCATCTTTTGAAATATTAGTCTTTACAATTACTCCACTATTTTGTGTTTTCAAATATCTCTCTCTCTTCTTTGTGTGAAACTTGAAACCATTAATTGCATAACCAATGTATCATCTCACTACCTCAGATGGCCCACGAGCTAACTATATAAGTTCATGAGTAACTGATGGATTCATTTGTTCATCCAAGCGTTGAATCTAAAACATTACATGATAATAAGTAAGTCAAAAATCACTAAACTTTAAACTAATACTACTTTTATATGTTCACCTTTTGTTGAAACCATACAATAAGTATTTGACCATGTTGTTTATTAATTTCAAGTTGTGACAATCGCCGCGGCCGAGACTGTCTCTTAAGAACTGCAATATGTTCTCTAAAAATAATAATAGTGAAGTTAAAAATGTTATACAAAATATACATTAGTATAAAACTTAAGTATGATTCATGTCTTACTCTATAAATAGAGCAACTGCGTCACAGTTAGAAAGGACATATCTATGTGCTTGTGCTAACTCTTTCTTATTAATTTTAATTCTACTCACTCTCATTCGCTTCCCTAACTATAACTTTTGTTGTCTTTTACTCTCCAATGGTGTGCAGATAGGATATAAGAAAGTCACATTATCTAGCAACGTGTAATCAAATTCGTCAGCATTCCTTCTAGATCTATTAAACCTTGTTTCCACGTCAGATTTGATATTGCGAACAAAAGGTCAAACATTCATTGGCCAAATAACCTTATCCAATTGATCCTTTGGATATGCTTTATTACGTACAAATGACTTTAGAGTCAAAAGAAACCTAAAATTGAATATATTTTAGATATTTATGCCTTTTTCATTAAACAAATTGTTAATAATAAAAGATTCATACCTCTCAATAGGATACATCCATCAATGTTGTACCGGTCCAACAACCTTGGCTTAATATGCCAAATGAATTACCAAATACACCATGATAGTAAAAAATGAAGGAGGGAAAATTGTGTCCAATTGACAAAGTGTCACAGCAATTTGAGACTCCAATTGTGCTAGAAATTCCACATTAAGTACCTTAACACAAATTTGCTTGAAGAAATTACAAACATGAACCAAAACTGAAGTGACTTTATCTGGAAATGAACCCCTTAATGCCAATGGAATAAGCTCTTGTATCAAAACAGGACAATCATAACTTTTTTCATGTAAATATTTTGCGTTGCTTGACATGCATACAACGTGGAATGCTTAATGAGCTTTCACTTGGAGTTTTTACATTCTTGAGGATGCTAAAAAAAGAACCCTTTTTTTTTAGTCATTTGATAGCGTACTCTCGGCAAAAACATTATACTACTTGTAGGGCTGAGTTCAGGGTGAAACATATTTCTTAGGCCCATATCTACAACGTCAGCTCGCACCTTATTTATCTTTGGACTTTCCTTCTTGGTTTAACAACATACCTATGATGTTATCACATACTTTTTTTTCAATTTGCATCACATCAAGATTGTGACGCAATACATTATATTGCCAACAAGGTATTGTGAAGAAAATACTCTTCTTTTTCCAAGGTTGTGTCTCATTCGCTAGACCTTCTTCTCCAGATTAATCTATTTGCCTTAAAATATCACTTCCATCAAGTCTTTTAGGAGGATTATGTTACTAATCCAATTACCTATACCCACAGTCACTGCAAATCTAAAGATATATATCACCTATACCTGTGGTCTTAACTGATCATTACTAAAAACATCCATAGCTATATGGCAATTTTCTTATAGTGATATGAACATCACTAACTGGGACATCAAGCATATTCTCAACCACATATATTTCTTCATTAATCTTATCTTATAAATCATTATGCTCAACCTTTTTATGTCTTCAACAATATTTTCTTGTGAGTAATAATTTTATGTTTCATTAACAACTTCATGATCAAACCGTAATAGCCTTGCTTGAACTACTTGGGAACTTTTGGGTGCAACTTGTTAGGAGATATGGCTCTAATACTCTAGAAGAGGATTGAATAGAGTCTAAATTCTTTTGTAGAGATTTTATTGAAAGCATTTGTTTTATAAAACATGGTAAGCGTTGCTACTCAAATTAGAAGGACACACTAAAAGTAATGTATAATGGCAATTAACAATCATAAATTTTAAACATATTATATAAAAAGATTTTAATTGATTGATATAACAATTGGCTCATTGTTCCAATTTTGATTCGATCAATCAATTTAACAATTACTAAATATGAATTCAAATGCTACAAGAGATGGAAAAATTTGAACAAAGAAAATTCAATTTGCAACACTATTCATGATCTATGAATTCATTCAAAATCATGAATAAAGTTCAAAAGAAAATTTTGAGTGCAAGTTTTTTTTTTTTTTATCAAATCAGAAAATAGTTTTATCGCTTCCAAACACCAAGAACGAAGTAAGCTGAACATAAATTGTAGAAAGTAAATGATAAGGGACAAGAAAGATCATACTGATATGTTTATACATGTTCTTCTATCCGTTCTCTCTATGTAAAGTATATATAGACCTCATTCAACATGAATGAGATTTTCTTCGTTTATATGCAATATGAACGTTTAATACAATCCACTGACAATTGAATTACAACACATGAACAATTAATCAAATCATTTTTCCCTTAACACTCAAGAACTAGATTTTATGAAAAACACTTAATGAAAATCTAAACCAAGACCTTCAAGTTTAAGACACCTCTTCAATTTTGAAAGCCTCAAACACTCTAGAGTAATCACCAGCTCTAAAACACTGAAAAGATCCTCCTATAAAACCTAATTTTGATATACATCGAAACACTAAATCTATCCTAGAGAAACTTGCACTCAAAAAATCTTCCAATTCTAACAAGAGTTGGCCATATTAGGCTGCACATCATCATTTGTTGTTTGATTTATGATAGGTTCTACCACAGTGGAAATTTCCACTTCAAAAATAGAATTATATTTGGTTGTATATTATATTTAATCTACACATAAACTTGTTGCTATTTACAAATAGATTTGGTCCTAACAATTAGATCATTCCATTTTTTGGCCTTTTATTTCAGAATACTCTTGGATCTTCTACAAAAAATATTATTATGGCAATATTATTCATGTGGTGCAAAAATTGAACAAGTTTTCGTACTCTAACCCAACAAGAAATGAGAAATTCTTCCTTACCACAAGGATTTGGCTACGTAATTGAGATGTTAGACCAAATTCTTCCTTTATAAAGATGTTGAACCCTTCATCCATATTATTTGTTTACCAAATCTTTTCACTCTTTATTTTGATTTAAAAATTTATCCACTCTTTCTTTTTTACTAATGAACTTTTTCACTTTTTATTTCTTCACATATTCTTTTAAATTTTTCTTTATTCAAAAACTTTTTTAGCTTTTTTCTTTCTTCACACATTTTTGTAGTAAGTTCTTCAATGTTTATTTCTTCACACAATATTTTCACTAAATTTTCTTCACTCTTTTTTTTTTTTTCACATTTTCTTTCTTCACACATTTTCTTACTAAATTTTTTCACTCTTTCTTTCTTTCTTCAGAATTTATTTTGTATAACTTTTTTCTAATTCAGAATATTTTCAATAGTAGTAGTGGTTTTGATGCCTGAATTTCTTTTTAATAACTACGAGTTTTTATTAGGGGTGCTAACCGTTACAATTTTTTTTAAATAGACCATTAAGCGGCAGTTTTAACCACAAAAAATTATTTTTGTAGGAGTGACCCATGATTGCAACAAAATAGAGGTGGCATTTGGCTACAATAAAGTAGAGGCAGTTTTGGCCACCACTACTAGGCACAACATGGCAACAAAATAGTGGCTTTAAGTTGCCGCTAGTTACTGTTTTATGATGACTTTTATGTTTTTAAGAGGGTTTTTGACCCCATCTAAAATGCGGTCTTGTATATTTGTGTTGAGACATATTTAAGAACTTTGTGTTAAGGGTATGATTATTCACTAAGATGGAAAATAATTGGACCAACGGTTGTTTTTTGAGAAAAGAGATGAAAAACCCATAAAGGAAGAAAGATAGTGTACCTAAAAGGACACATATAAAAGGAAAATCATATTTGTGAAAGAAAGGAGTATACCCTAGTTTTTAGTGATATTCCTTCTACCATAGATGTTGCATGATAAAACGCTCAAGTATTTGTTTGTGTCCTCTCATTTGTATTGTAAGATTCTCAAGTTACTTCAATTGTATTTTCATTTTCGTAATGAATATTTTTTACCCTGTTCATTTTATTTGTATGTTTTTCAAGCTCATTATAAGATAAACATATTTGATTAGGGAGTAAGGAATGTAGAACATATTCTTGGGTTTAGGACTAGACAATCGAGCGGGTACGATCGAATTCATTTCAAAACACTTAATCTGGTCCAAATCACATGTTCAAAATACATTCCCAATTTCGACCGCGTATATTTTGGTTAGTGCGGTTTTTAGATCCTCTATTTTAACGGTTTATTCGATTCAATTGTTCAGGTTTAGGGTATCAGAAAAATCATAAAACTAGAAGAAATAGAAAATAAATCCATATTTCAAAATGAGAAGAAATAGAAGTATAAGAAAAAGAAAACAAGCATCATTTTTAATGAATACCCATAACATAAAAGATAAAAAAAATGTAACATTTTTTGTTGGGGGGTGCAAGAGAAGCAACAAGTCAAATGCTCATTTAGTCGATGTGAGACTTAACTACTCACACTTGAACTCAAAAATCTCCCCCTCAAGGTGAGTCTCCCAAATCCTATACTTGCACTATTGTTATTATCAACGAGACCTGCCTCATGACTACGTTATCAGGAAGACTTCTGATACAAGGATCCAGGATCCACTCTTGCTCCCCCACCAAGTTGAACCATGACTATGATACCACTTTTTGAAGGAGTCTAGGGTAGTGCGAGAGCAACAACGATCCAAATGCTCCAAGATCCACAAGAGACTTTGACACCACATCTCAATCCAAAACCCCAATGCAATGGGTATATGGGTCACCACTCTTATGTAACCAACATTTCCTCCATTCCTATTCGATGTGGGACTTAACCACTCACACTTGAATTTCAAAAATATCCCCTTCCTCAAGTTTGAGACACCCACATCATATACTTATATGAACTAAATGTTTGATATATAAAATAGGCGACCCATATACCCATTGCCTTAAATTTTTGGGTGGAGAAGTGGGGTCAAAGTCTCTTGTGGATCCTGGAGAATTTGGCCCGTTGTTGCTCTAGCACTCCCTCGAACTCCCCAACAAGTGGTACCAGAGTCATGGTTTGGCTTGGTGGGGGAGCCGGAGTAGATCCTGGTGTTGGATTCTTGTATCGAAAGTTTTTCTGGCGGTGTTGTCAGGAGGTGTCTCGTTGATAATAACGGTGGTGCAACGATGTGTGAAACTCACACTTGAGAGGGAGATTGATGGGTTCAAGTGTCAGTCAATGGTTAAGTCGCACATCGACTAAGAATGAATTAAATGTTAGATATATAAGAGAGGTGACTCATATACCCATTGCCTTAAGGTTTTGGGTAGAGATATGTTGTCAAAGTCTCTTGTAGATCTTGGAGCATTTGGCCTTTTTTTGCTTCCACACCCCCAACATTTTTAACAATTATAAACCAATAGAGAATATTGTTCTTCTTTACAAAACTATAAATCTGACTTAAAATTACAAAAAGATGAGAATAAAATAATAGATCTAGAAACTTGATGATTAAATTTTGTAACAGAAGATTCATGATCACCACCACCAAATAGACCTGGTCACTAACGATGTTGCCTGATTCGACCACCATAAGCAAATTGAGAACGAAGTAGAACGAGAGGATGATATAACAATTTTTATCCATAATAAATGATATCAAGTAGGAGAAATTGAGAGAGAAACATATTAAGTGATCAACGACCTTAATGAAAGATGGGAAGTTACTCACTTGGTTTCTAGTGTGTGGTGATAAACTAATGGAGAGTGAAAATAGAAAGAATGGATAAAGCAAAAAGAAAAGATAAAAATAAGTTTGAGTGTTTTCAAGGTTTATTGTTAGCAGTCAATTTGTCTTCATCTTGTTTCAATAAATTTTTTTTTTCTTTTTTTTAAAGTTACAGCACCTAACGTCTTTTACAAGGAAAACTCAATAAATTTAGACTACTAGTCTACTACATGCGGCAATAGCTTTTCCTATTTTCTTTTTGGATGCAAATTAAAACAATTTTCTATCTCAATCATTTAAGAGAACACATTCGCACTGTAGTATTAATATAAATAAATATTAGAAAATTGACAAGACATTCAATCGGTTGCAGTTTTCAACAGTCAATATATTTCAAACGAACACTACAAGAAAATTACAATACAACACTTGCGACAGTTCTATTAAAACTACCTTCACTTTTGAATTGCGACGGGTTTGTGCAACCGCCAAAACATTTCACAAGAAGACGCGCGTTATGTTTTCATTTATCATGCGTACTATTTTCGTAAGTTCTGCTCCCCCAAACCCTTCTCTCACCTTCCTCCCCTAAATCTATATCATGTGTTCTAAGATTTTACACATCAAACTCTCAAATCTCCAAATCATCCAAATTTCTCTCCAAGTTCAAGATGCACAATATGCTTTCACCCATTGAGAAACCTTAATGTTACCATACTTCAGAGTTTGTTGAACCCTTTTTTTCTTGTCACAAAAAAAGAGCCATTTTTCTCTTTCGCGATTGTTGTGTGTTTTCTCTCTGTAAGGCCCTTAGTTTTAAATTCTAATTTATGCAATTTTAGTATATTTTTTTGTGTTGAATTATGAGGCTTTTAGCCAATTTTAATGGTATGTTGTGTGTTAAATGTCAATGATATTTTTATGAGACCCGTTTAAAATTATTTGGCAAGAAATAATTTAATTACGTTGCGAAAAATTTATTACTAGACTATTTTGTTAAAAATATCTCTAATTGCTAAATATTTTACTTGTCAATTGAGTTGCAATGAAAATAGATATTTTTATCAAAATAGTTCGAAATGTGAGAGAAGTGATGTGTGTAAGAATATTTAGATATTTATTGATTTGGTTTAATTATAATATATATATATATATGTATATATATATATATGTGTTAGTATATAATATATAAGTATATAGTATAAGTTAGTTATATATATATTATTATTATTAAATTAGTAGTATATATATAGTAAAACGTGAGGTCAGGGGAAGAAAAAGGAAACAGAAAGGTTAGGGGAAGAAAACGGAATCAGAGAGAGAAAGCACAAGCCAGGCCGCCATTTCTTTCTTTAGTTTTAGAAAAAAATTCAAAACCCATCAATTCAAAACCTCCATTTTCTCTAGATCTAAGCTTCCATTCGAGAACTGACAGAAGGGAAAGTTGCTCACCTCCACGCTGCGGTGCTAGTGAGCTAGTTTTCGAAGTGACGTGCGAACAAAATATTTTACCGGAATTTATCGCGGTACCGTAATCGGCTGTTAAAGCTATCATTAAGGTAATGGCTCTTTCCAAACTTTTAGTTTGCATTTAGGACATTATGTGTGATTTTATGGAAAATAAATTTGGTGTATTTGATGTGTAAAATGGTGAAAATGAATTTAATTCGTTTATGCGTGAATTAGTGGAATTTAAAATTGATGCGGTTGAGATGTAGTTTGATGTGAATTGTGTGTGATTTGCTGAGATTGAATTAATGTGATTAATGTGGTCGATTTTGTTAGTAATGGTTAACAAAAAAAAAAGATATTGATTTTGCAGTGTTTGAATTACGAAATGAGTTATTTTCAAATAAATGAGTTTGAACTAAAGTTGAAATTCTAAAAAGAAAAAGTTTAGAGTATTTTATTAACTCAAAATTTTGGTGTTTTAATAGTCGAGTGCGCGTACGTGTGATTTGGACAATATTTATTTTATTTTATTTTAACTAAATAATGTAGATTATTTGGTTGTAAAAGTTTGGTGTGTGAAAAAGATATAATTTTAGAATTTTGTTGTGGTTGGATAAACTTTAGTTGTGAACAAATTGTTACAAATATTTATGTTTATGTAGTTAGCTCCTTGAGTCTCGAAAAGGAATCGAGGCTGTTGGCACCGAGTTAGCGGTGGAGAGAACTCTGAGATATTAATGTTGTTATGGTGATTCAAGTTTGGTGTGATTGATGTGTTCATAATTAATATTATGAATTTTGAGATGTATTTTATGTGTAGATTGGAGGAAAATGAATTTAATGTGTTTATGGGTGAAATTGTGGAAGTTGAATTTAATGTGTTTGAAATGTGGAGTTGTGAACACGGATGAGTCACGATTAAATTTGGTGTGAAATTTTGGAATTCGAATTGATTGAATTTGTCGTGTTTGATGTGTGGATTTGCAGAAAATGAATTTAATGTGTTTTATGTGAAATTATTTTGATGTGTTTGAGGAGTGATTTGAGGAAATAAATTTGGTGTAAATGCATGTTTACAATTATGGAAATTAATGGGTGTATTGTGGTTGAAATATGACGAGTTTTGAAAATGAGTAATTTGTAGTGATTTGGTGTGGATTTGTGGAATTTGGATTGTTGTATTTAATGTGGTTTGTAGATTGAATTCGATGTGAATTTGTTGGATTATGAATTAATATGTTTGAGTATGCTCTGTGAAAAGTTTTGAAAAATCATTAGTGTTAAATGAGTATTAAAAAAGGGGAATATTTTAATAGCTGCATTTACTTAATGGTTGTGGTGAAAAGAGTTAGAGTATGCTCATGCATTTCATAGTACATGGTGACCGCGATGGGCCATAGTGATAGTGGTAACCGTGATGGGCCACGAGATGATTCCATGTGAATAGTTGGTTCATCTTATCCTTGCGGGGATTTTCGCGTCGTGCTGATCTGTGAGAGATTGCACTCATGTAAGTCGGGCTGATCTGTGAGCGATTGCACGCATAGAAAATTGTACTGGTTTGTGAGAGGCCGTACGATAGTAAATTGTGTTGATCCGTGAGAGATTGCACCTTGATAATTAGTACTGGTCTGTGAGAGGCTGTACAATTATGAATTATGCCCTTCGAGGAGGGTTTTGGTTTGGAATTCTGGAATCATGTGCATTGTCATATACGCATTGCATTAGGGTGATTGGCATGCGAATCATGTTTGATATACTGTGATGGTTGTATATACATACTCGGTTGTTGTTTGTATTGTGCTGTAATTGATGAGTGTGATTGATTGATTTTGTGTGGTAAGTGTTGAATGATTTCGAAATGTTTTTGAAACTGAAATTTTGCCATTTTCACAATTGTATTCGGATACAAGGATGTGGTATTCGAATACGACAGTGCAGTTTGTTAAAAATTCCATTTTTCAACTTTGATTATGCATGTTTGGCATATGAAAATCCTTTCTAGATATATGCTAAGTTGAAAGGTTATTTTGTGCATTTAAAATTTAAATGCTATGTGATATTTGTTAATTTCGGTTGGTGACCTTTACAATTATTGTGGAAATCTGGGCTTTGCCCTCAGATGAGAATCAGGATCGTCCTACCAGTTAGTACTCTGGAGATGGGAACGGAGTTAGACTTACCTGACCACTGCTGTGTCAGAAGGATTTCTGCGGGGCGCGTGGAGATCACTTGGGTTATAGTTTTTTGTAGCATGATCAGATTAGATGGCTGTATATGGGCTAGATGTCTATCGGTTGTGGTTGTATTTATTTCATTCTGGAAGATTGTACCTATACCATATATTGTCAGCTTGACTTTTATTTTGATGGGTCCTTGTACCACTTTTTGATGTGACGTGGGGAAGTTAAAATTCTTGGGGCAGTGCTTTTGTACAGGTGTTTGCTGAGAATACCCCAGGGGTATGAGCTACGTTGGATAGGTCTCATAGCCCCGGTGTATTTTTCTGTTTTAAATATTTTGGATTTTCATTTCAAAACCGTTTCCGCTGTTTGTAATTATTGTTGACTTTTGTCGTTGTGATACGACTTAAATATTTTATCCAACGGTATTTCTCTCTTTATTATGAATTTGTATTTGTTTTGAAAAAAAAAATCGGGTTGTTACAATTGTGGTATTAGAGCATTGGTTATAGATTGTAGGTTAACCTGTAGGTTGGGGGTTGTCATCTGATCATGCGTCGGGGTGATTTGTCCGAGTGTCGGGTTCGGTGTAGTGTTGAGTTGTTGAGGTCGAATGTTGTCTTTTGGAATTCTTCTAAAGGGTGTTAAAATTTCTTATTGATGTTGGTTTTATAGGAAACAATGCCTCCAAGAAGGAACGACGCTGCAAGGGTCAACGTCAATAGGGATGATCAAATGGCTGAAGCAATTAATAACATGGCAGCTTCTGTTGCTGCACAGACAGCTGCAAAGACTCTGCGGGATCTAGAGAAGAAGGAAAGAGAGATCCGTGCTGCTGAGTCAAGGGGGTTAGAGGACTTTTGTCGTTACAATCCTCCCAAGTTTAGGGGTGATGAGAATTCAGAGAAAGCGGATCAGTGGATCCAAGAAGTGGAAAAGATCTTTGAGATGATTAACTGTCAGGCGGGAGTGAAGGTCAACTATGCCACTTATTTGCTGCTAGGGGATGCTGAGTATTGGTGGAGGAGTACAAGGTTGTCGATGGGATGAGCTCATGAGGAGGTGAACTGGGAGTCGTTCAAAAGGAAGTTTTTAGACAAATACTTCCCGATGAGTGCCAGGACTAAGCTCGGTGATGATTTTCTAAAACTTCATCAGGGTAATATGACTGTGGGCGAATATGCCGATAACATTGAATCGTTATCGAGGCATTTCAGGTTTTTCTGTGAAGAGGTTGATGAACCATTCATGTGTCATCGTTTCCAAGCCGGATTGAAGTATGAGATTCAGGATTCTGTCTTACCCTTGGGAATTCAACGTTTCCAAGTTCTTGTGGAAAAATGTAGAGAAGTTGAAGATATGAAGAATAAGAGAGCTAGCCGAGGAGGGAACTTTAGTTCAGGGGGGCCTAGTCGGGTGAGTTATCAAGGCAACAAAGGGAAACAAGTTGCTAAGCCTTATAACCGACCGCAGAACAACAACAGGGGTCAGAATCACCCGGGGAACCAGAACCTTGGAAGACAAGTGGGGCAAGTGATTCGATGTTTCCGATGTGGGGAAGAGGGGCATTATGCTAATGCTTGTACTTCTAAGACTCTTACTTGCTACAATTGCCAGAAACCAGGACACATTGCAAGGGATTGCAGAGCTCCGAAGGTGGAACCAGTTGTGAATGCAACTAGGGCTACTCGTCCTACTGCTAGAGGACGCGTTTATTGCGTGAGTGCTGAAGCTGGAAATCCATCTAGCAATCTGATTCAACGTGACTGTGAGATTGCAGGTAACACTCTAAATGCACTTTTTGATTCGGGGGCAACCCATTCCTTCATTGCTATGGATTGTGTGAATCGTTTCAAGTTATCTGTGTCGCCTCTACCTTTTGATTTGGTTGTTTCCACACCTGCTAAGACGTTGACAGTAAATACTGCATGTTTACAGTGTCAAGTGACTATTCAGAATAGGGATTTCTTGATTAATTTGATTTGTTTACCTCTACAATCACTCGAGGTCATTCTCGGTATGGATTGGATGTCGTATCATTATGTGATCTTGGATTGTGCTCGCAAACTGGTTCTTTTTCTCGAACCAGAAGTTGTTAATTATCTAGCTGCTAACAAACTCGGAGTGTCACTAAGAGAAGGAACTCATGAGTTTTTGTCTTTGGCTAATGTGGAGGCAAAGATAAATGTGAAGATAGAAGACGTGGTGCTTGTCCAGGAGTACCCTGACGTATTTCCAACAGAAATTCCAGGATTACCACCAGTAAGAGAAGTGGAGTTTTTCATTGATTTGCATCCAGGAACCGGACCAATTTCGATTGCACTGTATCGAATGTCGCCATTGGAATTAAATGAGCTCAAAAGCCAAATTGAAGATTTGTTGGAGAAGAAATTTATTAGACCAAGTGTATCACCATGGGGAGCTCTGGTATTGCTAGTTAAGAAGAAGGATGGAAGCTCACGCTTATGTGTGGATTATCGACAGCTTAATAAGGCGACTATTAAGAATCGTTATCCTTTGCTGCGTATTGATGATTTGATGGATCAATTGAGAGGAGCCGCGGTGTTTTTAAAGATTGACTTGAAGTCGGGTTACCATCAGATCCGAGTAAGAGAGGGAGATATTCAGAAAACTGCTTTTAGAACTCATTATGGGCATTATGAATATCTGGTTATGCCATTTGGAGTTACCAATGCACCAGCAATTTTTATGGATTACATGAACATAATCTTTAGTCCATTTCTGGATAAATTTGTTGTGGTGTTTATTGATGATATTTTGATTTATTCAAGGACTGAAGAAGAACATGAAGAGCATTTGCGCCAAGCTCTTGAAATCTTGCGCGAGAAGCGATTGTATGCCAATTTGTCGAAGTGTGAGTTTTGCCTGGAGGAAGTGAATTTCTTAGGTCATGTGATAACTAAGGAAGGAATCGTTGTGGATCCGGCAAAGATTGAGTCAGTTCTTGCTTGGAAACAGTCTCAGACCGTCACTGACATACGAAGTTTTGTAGGGCTGGCAGGTTACTACAGGAGGTTTATTGAAGGTTTTGCGAAGATTGTAGCTCCATTGATGCAACTTACTAGAAAAGATCAACCGTTTGCATGGACGGAGAAGTGTGACGAGAATTTTCAGTTACTAAAGAAGAAGTTGACAACCTCACCAGTTTTGATCTTACCGCAACCAGAAGAACCGTATGAAGTTTATTGTGATGCGTCTCACCAAGGCTTGGGATGTGTTCTGATGCAACACAAGAAAGCTGTAGCTTACGCCTCAAGGCAATTGAAGATTCATGAAAGGAACTATCCTACTCATGATTAGAGCTTGCTGCTGTAGTTTTTGCATTGAAGATCTGGAGGCACTATTTATATGGATGCGCGTTCACAGTGTTCAGTGACCATAAAAGTTTGAAATATTTGTTTGATCAGAAAGAATTGAACATGCGTCAGAGGAGATGGATGGAGACTCTCAAGGATTTTGATTTCACATTGCAGTACCACCCTGGGAAGGCCAATGTAGTGGCGGATGCGTTGAGTAGAAGAAGTGTATCAGTGTCTTCAATAGTGATGGCTAGACAGCAAGAGTTATGGGAAGCATTCAGAGACTTACACTTGAACGTAGAGTTTGCACCGGGAATTTTGAAATTCGGAATGATTAAGATTTCGAGTGGACTACTTGAAGACATTGCGAATTTTCAAAATGACGCTTTAATTCAAGAGAAGAGGAACTTAATAGTGTAAGGAAAAACGACTGAGTTCAAGATTGGGCCAGATAATATTTTGAGATGTAATGGGAGAATTTGTGTACCAGAAGTTGCAAATATGAGGAAAACAATTTTAGATGAGGCTCATAAGAGTAAATTGAGTATTCATCCTGGAGCGACAAAGATGTATCAGGATTTGAGGCAGAATTATTGGTGGCCAGGAATGAAGAGGCATGTAGCGGAGTATGTATCAACTTGTCTAACATGTCAGAAAGCGAAGGTGGAACATCAGCGACCTGCTGGAATGTTGCAACCTTTGGATATACCGGAGTGGAAGTGGGACAATATTTCCATGGACTTTATCACCGGATTACCGAAGACAAGGAGGAAGAATGATTCTATATGGGTGATAGTGGATCGATTGACTAAATCCGCACACTTTTTACCAGTGAATACCACATATAAGGTAGATAAGCTAACTGAGATCTACATTGCTGAGATTGTGAGATTACATGGAGTACCGTCGAGTATTGTATCAGATCGTGATCTGAAATTCACGTCACACTTTTGGGGAGCATTGCATGATGCGTTGGGAACAAAGCTAAGGTTGAGTTCAGCTTACCATCCGCAAACTGACGGACAAACTGAGAGAACAAATCAGTCCTTGGAAGATCTTTTGAGAGCTTGTGTACTAGATGATAGAGGAAGTTGGGATGATGTACTACCGTTGGTTGAGTTTACCTACAACAATAGTTTTCACGCAAGTATTGGAATGGCACCATATGAGGCTTTATATGGGCGCAAGTGTCAGACGCCTTTGTGTTGGTATAAGGACGGTGAAAGTATGATTGTAGGACCTGAGATGGTGCAACATACTACAGATAAGGTAAAAAGGATAAAGGAGAAAACGAAGATTTCACAAGATCGTCAGAAGAGTTATGCGGACAAGCGTCGTAGACTTCTAGAATTCGAGCAGGGTGACCATGTGTTTCTGAGAGTCACGCCTACGATTGGAGTTGGTAGAGCCTTGAAATCGAAGAAATTGACTCCTAAATTTATTGGACCATATCAGATCTCTGCACGAATTGGACCGATAGCTTATCAGATTGCTTTACCTCCGATACTGTCCAATATTCACGACGTGATTCATGTGTCGCAATTAAGGAAATACCTTACAGATCCGTCGCATGTGATTGAACCGGACACAATACAACTAAAGGAGAATTTGTCATTCGAAGTACTACCTGTGAGAATTGATGACAGGAAGATTAAGCGACTAAGGAACAAGGATGTCTCGTTGGTCAAAGTGATCTGGAACCCAACTACCGGAGATGCGACTTGGGAATTGGAGAGCAAGATGAGGGAACAACACCCATAGTTGTTTATCGACACGTAGTTTCGAGGACGAAACTAATTTTAGGGGGGTAGAATGTAAGGCCCTTAGTTTTAAATTCTAATTTATGCAATTTTAGTATATTTTTTTGTGTTGAATTATGAGGCTTTTAGCCAATTTTAATGGTATGTTGTGTGTTAAATGTCAATGATATTTTTATGAGACCCGTTTAAAATTATTTGGCGAGAAATAATTTAATTACGTTGCGGAAAATTTATTACTGGACTATTTTGTTAAAAATATCTCTAATTGCTAAAAATTTTACTTGTCAATTGAGTTGCAATGAAAATAGATATTTTTATCAAAATAGTTCGAGATGTGAGAGAAGTGATGTGTGTAAGAATATTTAGATATTTATTGATTTGGTTTAATTATAATATATATATACACGTTAGTATATAATATATAAGTATATAGTATAAGTTAGTTATATATACATATATATATATATATTATTAAATTAGTAAGTAATATATGTTAGTATAAGTTAGTTATATATATATTATTATTATTAAATTAGTAGTATATATATAGTAAAACGTGAGGTCAGGGGAAGAAAAAGGAAATAGAAAGGTTAGGGGAAGAAAACAGAATCAGAGAGAGAAAGCACAAGCCAGGCCGCCATTTCTTTCTTCAGTTTTAGAAAAAAATTCAAAACCCATCAATTTAAAATCTCCATTTTCTTATAGATCTAAGCTTCCATTCGAGAAGTGACAGAAGGGAAAGTTGCTCACCTCCACGCTGCGGTGCTAGTGAGCTAGTTTTCGAAGTGACGTGCGAACAAAATATTTTACCGGAATTTATCGCGGTACCGTAATCGGCTGTTAAAGCTATCATTAAGGTAAGGGCTCTTTCCAAACTTTTAGTTTGCATTTAGGACATTATGTGTGATTTTATGGAAAAGAAATTTGGTGTATTTGATGTGTAAAATGGTGAAAATGAATTTAATTCGTTTATGCGTGAATTAGCGGAATTTAAAATTGACGCGGTTGAGATGTAGTTTGATGTGAATTGTGTGCGATTTGCTGAGATTGAATTAATGTGATTAATGTGGTCGATTTTGTTAGTAATGGTTAACAAAAAAAAAAGAAATTGATTTTGAAGTGTTTGAGTTACGAAATGAGTTATTTTCAAATAAATGAGTTTGAACTAAAGTTGAAATTTTAAAAAGAAAAAGTTTAGAGTATTTTATTAACTCAAAATTTTGGTGCTTTAATAGTCGGGTGCGCGTACGTGTGATTTGAACAATATTTGTTTTATTTAATTTTAACTAAATAATGTAGATTATTCGGTTGTAAAAGTTTGGTGTGTGAAAAAGATATAATTTTAGAATTTTGTTGTGGTTGGATAAACTTTAGTTGTGAACAAATTGTTACAAATATTTATGTTTATGTAGTTAGCTCCTTGCGTCTCGAAAAGGAATCGAGGCTGTTGGCACCGAGTTAGTGGTGGGGAGAACTCTGAGATATTAATGTTGTTGTGGTGATTCATGTTTGGTGTGATTGATGTGTTCATAATTAATATTATGAATTTTGAGATGTATTTTATGTGTAGATTGGAGGAAAATGAATTTAATGTGTTTATGGGTGAAATTGTGGAAGTTGAATTTAATGTGTTTGAAATATGGAGTTGTGAACACGGATGAGTCACGATTAAATTTGGCGTGAAATTTTGGAATTCGAATTGATTGAATTTGTCGTGTTTGATGTGTGGATTTGCAGAGAATGAATTTAATGTGTTTTATGTGAAATTATTTTGATGTGTTTGAGGAGTGATTTGAGGAAATAAATTTGGTGTAAATGCATGTTTACAATTATGGAAATTAATGGGTGTATTGTGGTTGAAATATGACGAGTTTTGAAAAAGAGTAATTTGTAGTGATTTGGTGTGGATTTGTGGAATTTGGATTGTTGTATTTAATGTGGTTTGTAGATTGAATTCGATGTGAATTTGTTGGATTATGAATTAATATGTTTGAGTATGCTCTGTGAAAAGTTTTGAAAAATCATTAGTGTTAAATGAGTATTAAAAAAGGGGAATCTTTTAATAGCTGCATTTACTTAATGGTTGTGGTGAAAAGAGTTAGAGTATGCTCATGCATTTCATAGTACATGGTGACCACGATGGGCCATAGTGATAGTGGTAACCGTGATGGGCCACGAGATGATGCCATGTGAATAGTTGGTTCATCTTATCCTTGCGGGGATTTTCGCGTCGTGTTGATCTGTGAGAGATTGCACTCTTGTAAGACGGGCTGATCTGTGAGCGATTGCACGCATAGAAAATTGTACTGGTCTGTGAGTGGCCGTACGATAGTAAATTGTGTTGATCCGTGAGAGATTGCACCTTGATAATTAGTACTGGTCTGTGAGAGGTTGTACAATTATGAATTGCACCTTGATAATTAGTACTGGTCTGTGAGATTGCCATTTTCACAATTGTATTCGGATACAAGGATGTGGTATTCGAATACGACAGTGCAGTTTGTTAAAAATTCCATTTTTCAACTTTGATTATGCATGTTTGGCATATGAAAATCCTTTCTAGATATATGCTAAGTTGAAAGGTTATTTTGTGCATTTAAAATTTAAATGCTATGTGATATTTGTTAATTTCGGTTGGTGACCTTTACAATTATTGTGGAAATCTAGGCTTTGCCCTCAGATGAGAATCAGGATCGTCCTACCAGTTAGTACTCTGGAGATGGGAACGGAGTTAGACTTACCTGACCACTGCTGTGTCAGATGGATTTCTGCGGGGCGCATGGAGATCACTTGGGTTATAGTTTTTTGTAGCATGATTAGATTAGATGGCTGTATAGGGGCTAGATGTCTATCGGTTGTGGTTGTATTTATTTCATTCTAGAAGATTGTACCTATACCATATATTGTCAGCTTGACTTTTATTTTGATGGGTCCTTGTACCACTTTTTGATGTGACATGGGAAAGTTAAAATTCTTGGGGCAGTGCTTTTGTACAGGTGTCTGCCGAGAATACCCCAGGGGTATGAGCTACGTTGGATAGGTCTCATAGCCCCGGTGTATTTTTCTGTTTTAAATATTTTGGATTTTCATTTCAAAACCGTTTCCGCTGTTTGTAATTATTGTTGACTTTTGTCGTTGTGATACGACTTAAATATTTTATCCAAAGGTATTTCTCTCTTTGTTATGAATTTGTATTTGTTTTGGAAAATAAAATCGGGCTGTTACACTCTCCATTGCACTATTGAAGTCCAACATGGTTGTCATCTCCGATTGCCTTTGTTCCTGTTGCCTCTATTTCAGTTCAAGTTGTCATCCATTGCCTATAGTGGTTGCCTTTGTTCCTATTCGTGTCGTCGTCCACTCTAGTTTTGTTTTCCAATTCGCGCCCACAACGTCGAAAGGTATGGTTCGATTATCTTCTTCTTCCAGGATACTCACTCTCATAGTGTTATTTAGAAATAAAGGGTTATCTTTTTAGGGTTTTCTTGTGATTCTTGATAAAAATCAATTTTAGAATTAATTTTATAAAATTGATCTAGGTTAAAACATAATTAAACATAAAGTAATACATTCATATAAGAGTCTCGGATTGTTAAACTCTTTCTATTCCGATTTGCATTCATTATCTCTTTTCGAATAATATGAATTATCTGATTTAGGTCGTTTAAAAGGTTACGTTGTTTTAAGTGGTGCTATAACCACACAAATTTATCATAGTTTATATTATGATTATGATGATGAAAATAATGCTCAAGCTCTTATTTTACTTATTGTTTGGCTTCCTACTATTGTTTCTTTTCTTTTTCAAAAGAAAAATTTAAAAAGAGAGTAAAGTTTTTTATAATCTTATTTATATTTCCCTTGGTCTTGCTTTGTTTCTCATGGTTTTGATAATTGTCCAAAATAAGTTTAGTTTCTCAAGGATTGATTATCTAGTTGGTGGAGTTGTTGTTATTTTCTTGCTACTTCTTCCACTTGTTGTGATTTTTAGCGAGGACTTTAAGCTCTTGAAGGATAATTATTTTCTCAATTGAAAGTTATCAATGAAGTCCCACATAGAAATATGTCAATACATGAAAAAGAAATGGAAGTGCCAAATACAATATATTAACTATTAAAACAAATCTGGAGAAGAAAAATTTGTGTTTCAAGACTTTGTTTAAACCTCCAAATAGAGGTGAAGACTACACAATTTTGCAAGCTTTGTTTAATATTGATATGTTGATCCTCTTTATAGCAACAACTTTTGGTGTTTGTGGAACATTAACATCAATTGATAACTTAGGGAAAATTGATCATTCATTAGGACACCCTAGTAAAAGTACTACAACTTTTGTGTCACTAGTGAGTATATGGAACTATCTAGGACAAGTTGCAGCGGGTTATAGTTTAGAAATCTTGTTAACCAAATACAAAATCCTTCGTATGTATTTGTTCACTATTGTTATGCTTCTATCTTGTATTGGTAATATTCTAATAGCTCGTGGTATCCCAAAATCTCTTTACTTTTCTTTTGTGATTATTGGATTTTGTTTTGGAGCTTAATGGCCACTGATGTTTGCAATCATATCATAAATTTTTGAATTGAAATACCACTCAACTTTGTACAATTTGGAAGTTGTTGCAAGTCATGTGGGATCTTATATATTAAATGTGAGAGTGGTTGGTTATTTATATGATAAAGAAGCTTTGAAACAATTGGAGAGTAATGGACTAAAGATATAATAAAGGGAATGACTTAACTTGTGTTGGTGTAGAGTGTTCCAAGATGGCTTTTATTATTATCATACCATCAACATTAATTGGATGTTTTGTTTATTTTATTTTGGTACTTAGTACTAGAAAGTTTTACAAATGAGATGTATTTAGAAAGTACAGAGCAGAACATGAAGCAATTGAGGCTGAGATGAGGATTGTGAAAACTAGTGATACTCTGTTTGAAAGTGAAGACATTCAAAACAACACAACATTAAGTTATGTTGGAGGTACTCATAGTCCTCCACGGTAATTAAAGACGTGTTACAATCTAAAGAATTGATCAGATCAAAATTTAAGTGAAGTTAATGACATGTATAAATCTATCTCATCGAATATTCATGTACATGATAATAAATCTATCTCATCGAATATTCATGTACATGATAATGATTATGGTAGTATTGATTAGGAACATGCACATGAGGTAGTCTCGTTCGATGAGGTCGATTGTGATAGATTTTTGTGAGCTTGTAGTGATTTGTTGGCTAATGTACTTAACATGTTTTTGGGCATGAGCATTTCCTCCTTATTTCCCGTGGTAGGTCAGCCCAAACGTATTAAACAATCTGGTCATTTACAACTGTTTCAAACCAATATTTTTAACCCGTGTACCCAATGACCCGCCATCACTTGCCCGTTAGACACATTCAATAGCTGAGTTTTTCGATTTATGATAGGGCACAGTTTCTTTGTCCACCCCTACTTGGGCTTATTTATGATATGATGTGCTTGCATTTTTAAGACAAACTGAGTTATTGTATATTTGAAATCGGTATGATATAACTTGATCACCTAAGTTTTAAAGTAGAATTTGAAACCAGTATGGTATAACTTGATCACCTAAGTTTTAAAGTATATCTTTTGAACTTAGAAAAGTGATAAAGATGGAAATATTTGTTTTATATAAGTATAGTTAATTAGGGACAATCACTTGAGTCCAAAGAGTAGATGAATTGCATAAATGAAACATGGTTGGATTTATTAACGGACCTAGGCATAATTTTAGTTTATTGAACACCATAATGACAATGTTGGAAAACCCCTTAAGTTATTATATACTCAGATGCTATTAATATATCTGTAGCATTAATTAAAACCTAAGTTATTAGTTTATTATATACAAGATTTACTTCCCTAATTTTTTTATCATTGAAAAATCACCTCAATCTTTATTTACTTTGAAGTTGTTTTAAACCACAAAATTGAATACCATAATCTATTTCTTTTTATCCTCAACATCAAGTTATTTAGTTAGGAAATTGTTGAAGCTTTTTTTTTAATGGAACGAAACTATTTAAGTTTAAAGCTTAAACAATCTATGTTGGGATAATATTTATTTTATAGTAATATTTTACTATGTATATATGTACAAGAAAATTTCACAACAATATTTCAACACCTTTATAATCCTTGGGAGAGTGTAGCCATTTTTCCTCATATTCCTACCCTTAGAGCTCTGTGACATATATAATGCTTAAACGTTACCATTTCCAATAGTTAAACAACCTACGTCATTTGCGTTATGTTGTTACTTGAAAAACATGATATTTTCACACCACAACATGAACTTTGCTCTCACACGGTAATATGCTCAACCAAAATTGAATGTAGTGAAAAATATAAGAAAAAAGTGTTTGAATTATGTTGGATTAAAAAGTTTTTCTAAATACAATTTATAAAAAATCACTCTAAAATAACATGAGTATCAAAAACCATTTTAAGAAATCCACAATTTTAAAATGCTTTTCAAATGGACTTTACTTCTTTTTATGCAATAAACAATAATAAATTTTATTTTTTAGCTTTATTGCTTTTCAAACATACATATTTAATTTAAGGCCAACTCTATGTTGCACAAGGTCCATGAATTTTATAAATAGACGAACTACTTAATCTAGAAAGGGATCTCATCCATCCTATTATATAGGACTATGTAGTTTTGATTCTCTTACCACACTAGAGATACGTAGCAACAAGGGTACTCCCTGTCAAGCTATTAATTATTCAAGGACACCAAACCTTGAGCACGGTACATCGTCGACCGAGGTCCTGAGTTTCAATCTCAGAATAGGTTGGATGTGGATCTATAGAGAAGCATGAAGGCTAGATGAGATTGCTCACATGTGGAAAGGAAATGAAAACAATTTAATATTTTTGTTTTGATTTTTTTCATTTCTAAAAAACCCCAGTGGTGGGTGTTGTATATGAAGGGAAAAGGGAAGGGAGAGAGACTACAAGAAGGGAGTGAAGCCAACACAAACATGTAGTAGGTTGAAATTGACGACGAAGACATATACCATGACGTAATAAATATTCCTTCTATATTAAATGTAAGTAAAATAGATAAAAAAATTTGATGTATTTGATTAAAAAAAATTTAATCAACTTTTACTTATAGTTTGCTAGGAGGAAGTAATATAAAAATATTAAAAAATCATGTGGAGATAATCGACCATAAAATTGGTGAAATATCTTAATCCAATAGTTGATAAAAAATCTAATTTTTTTCCCACTTTTCACAAAAACAAACAAGCTGTTTAGTTATTTTGCATCCGGGAGGAAACGTCGTCGTTTCATCCCAAACCAAAACCCAACCGCCACACTCATATTAATTTTCCGATCATGATCAATATAGCATCAGCCCCTCCATGACTTTTTTTAAAAAGCAATTATTACCGTAACGTAGAATTTCAATTCCGCGTTTAGATAAATTAGGATGTCGAATTTGTACGGCGATTACAATCAAAAGATCGATTACGTTTTCAAAGTTGTATTAATTGGGGACTCTGCTGTGGGCAAAACGCAACTTCTCGCACGGTTTTCAAGGAATCAATTCAACGTCGATTCTAAAGCCACCATCGGCGTCGAGTTTCAGACCAAAACTCTTATAATCGATAATAAAACCGTTAAGGCTCAAATATGGGACACTGCTGGTCAAGAAAGGTGCAATTTTTTATTCCCTCTGCGTTTTGAATTCAATTTCGTGTCGTTTTTGTTTGTTATGATGTTTTTGTATTTTTTCTATTGCTTTCGTAACTTGATGATTGGACAATTTTGAAGAATAATAATGATGGTGGGACCTTACACACATCACAAATTATTCTAATTCTTTTTTAGAATTATAATACAGCTATGCTATTAATTATTAAATATCAAAAGTATCAAAAGAAAGTATATAGTAATCTATGCACACATATACTTTAGATTGAAATAATGATATGACACCAACGTGTTCAATTACTTAAATTATTATCAGTGTTTAAGTGTCGGTATTGTGTCTGGTGTCAAAAGAAAAGGTGTTCTGAAACATTAATTTTGAAATTGCAATCGAATACCATTTATTCTTTATGGGACTTTTGATGGTCAGTTTTTCTTACAATTTCTGGTTCAATTTTTATTTTTCATATGTTAGTTGATTTTGATCTACATAAGTCAGCTAGAATATTTCTATTAGTAAAGTACATGTTGTTTGAACTTTCTTGTGAGCTTAATTAGCAAGTAATGTAGTTAGCGATTGTGGTTGTTTAAACTTGGAGATATGTGATCAGGATTTCCATGAAACTTATTGAATATGAAGTCATATTGTTAATTGATTTCCTTATTGGCTGTTGATGTAGTGGGTTCTTGGGGGTAAAGGGCGGCTCAGTGTACAAAGGGTCCACCGGTTGGGGTCTGGGGAGAGTACATGTGTGAAGTCCTACCGCCGCAAGTAGAGAGGCTGTGTCATGTGTCTGGTGTCCTACAAGTTACAATGAAGCAACCAGTGTTGCCAAATAGATGCTATAGCGGCACAATATCACTATGACATAGTGGAATTTGAACAAATTGCTGTTGTTCTAGGATACACTATTTAGTATAAAGTGTTGTCAAATTGCCGCTATTGCGGCACTATAGCACTAACATAGTGGAATTTGAACAAACTGCTATTTTCTGCATCCACAATTGACAACACCGAAAGCAACCTTATTGTTTCACCAAGATTCATCCTATCGGTGCTTGGGGTTTTGTTTGTGGAGTTGATTTGGGATGCTCTTTAGTTTTGATAAAAATTGATTTTAAACTGAGTTGACTTAAATAAAAGGAATATTGTTTGGATATGTAAGTACAAATCATTTTTACATGTGGAAATAATTTAAAAAAGGAATTACAATATTAAATTATGATAATATTTGTGTCAACACATATGCAACTTGTTTTTTCTCACCACAAATGCAACAAAATGCAAAATTGGCTCTTCACAATTTTGCCACACATTTTGGCATAATAAACAGAGCATGTTTGCATGTCCTACTAAACAGGCTTCTAATGGTTCCATTGTTTTTGACACAGTTATAGTTGTTTCTTCATGGAAGTTCACATAAGTAACCTGCATGATATGTTGCCTTCTTTTTATACTGCTTGGATATATATAGATTGGGTTGCATATTGATTGGTTACAACCTGAATTGTTTGTTTTCAAATTTTATTTGAGTTTGAAGTTTTTTTGTGCTATTCGGCTTCTGAAAGCTCTCTCTTCTCTCATTCAGGTACAGAGCAGTAACTAGTGCGTATTATCGCGGAGCAGTTGGAGCAATGTTAGTTTACGACATGACAAAGCGTCAGTCATTTGATCACATGGCAAGGTGGTTAGAGGAACTGAGGGGTCATGCAGACGCCAACATTGTCATAATGCTAATTGGCAATAAATGTGATTTGGGAACTCTTAGAGCAGTACCAACTGAAGATGCCCAGGAGTTTGCACAAAGAGAGAATCTATTCTTTATGGAGACATCAGCACTTGAGTCTACTAATGTGGAAACTGCCTTTCTGACTATTCTAACCGAAATATACCGACTTATCAGCAAGAAAACACTTACTGCCAACGATGACGCAGATCCTGCTGGTAGTTCAGGGCTTCTGAAAGGAACCAAAATAATTGTTCCTAATCAAGATGTGAATGCTCTTGAAAAGAAGGGTGGCTGCTGTGGATAATCATAGCTTTTGCGCTTTCCGGTCGTCTTGTGGAACTAATTTCTCTACATCCGGGCGATTTTAGAGAGGGTAGTTTAATCCCATCAGCTAAATGTAGGGTTTATTTATTTACTATACTGTGTTTGTTACTTGAAAACATAGTTTTTTTTTCTTTCTTTTCTGACCCTTTCTGGTTATAGGATTTAAATTTGTTAATACAAATTCATGGCAGTGAAGGTATGGTTCAGTTCAGATAGAGGAATCGAAAACAGTATAACTTACTGGATGCATTTATTTTACGGCAACTAGTTTAGCAAAAAAAAGAAAATCTAATGTAAAGTGACAAACATATAGTGCAGGTATTTAAAGTGCATGTGTGAAGGTGCATTACATTTCATTTTAATTTAAATTGAAGTTTCTAAATATATGTTGAATCAGTTATGATTCTTTTACCGTGATTAACACAGATCCTAAAGAAAAACATAGAAGCTCATGAATATTCTATTTAGTCTTGAGGATTGGATGTGCTCCCTTCAAAATTGGATTAACCAAAACTCCTTAAGATATTTTCAAAGTATATTATCAAATTGTCTCTTGAAATTGTACGGATTGGACATTTATTCTTTTGAAATTTGAAAATAAGCAAATAACACTGAAATTAAAAGACGTCGGACAATATAGTCTTTGCGTTAGTTTGTTCTGTTAATGAGATTGATGTGGACGTTAACTGCTTACATGACGAGTCTAGCTGTTAAGCTACTCATTGTCACAGAAGAGAAGAGTTAATTTGGAGTCTAAATTCTAATTTTGAAAATGAAATGGAAACTCAATTTTTTTTTATAAGAACTTAAACTTTGTTATCATTGCAACGGTAGCATCTTCATCTATATAATCGATTCTTGTTCTTCTCCCATGATTTCATATATTGTTTTTTAAAGAATCTTTATTCATATAAACATTTTGTTTCCTCTTTCATGTTGTTCAAATCGTATAAAATGAAAAAAAATAAAAAAAAACTACTTATTCTTCTTTTTTTATGGGTGAAAATTTGAACTTAGTAATTCTCAAATGTCATTGTAAAAAAAAATTGTTGTTAGAGAAATATTTTTATACCAAAAAAAAGGAATAATAACTCAAGGACTATATAGTAATTTATTCGATATTTTTCGTTTACATATATTTTTTGATATTATTAAATTATATTTTACTAAACATTGGATTGCAGGTAGAAGAAAATAAACTCCATCCCCAATAGTAATTATTTATGGATTCAGCTAAATTGTGCTACTAAGCAAGAAATTTTTTGATTTTTACAAGCAAAATGTTATAGTTAGGTTAATTTCTGGATTTTGAATCTAAGACTTCCTTTCTAATGTATGCCTCTTAATTCACCGATCAATCTATTACGCGGGACACTACCACACAAAACTTAATTTTAAGCATATATTTTCTTAGTGTGAAAAGATTACAAATTTTCTAAACTAAGATAAAGGACAATCAATATAGAGAGAAATGACGACTCGCACGTGGAAATAAATGAATTAGAAGACCAATTACCAATAAGGACCACTTGGCACTTGCATGTATGTATTTAGAAATTAATCCAAGAAGGAAAAAACCTAAAAGATTTTAAGTTTTATTATTTTATTTAAAATAATTTTATAGAAACGGTTTTTTCTTAGTAAGATATATTCATTCATTCAAATTGGTAGAATACATCAATAAAGAATTGCACAAATTCAAAGTTGTTAAAACAAAAAAGGATGAATTTGCGAACAAACACACAACATTTATATTAATAGTATAAAATGACAAAATATCTATAAATATGATAAAATTGAAATGTTGGGATACCCATGCCTCAGGACAATGTCGCACTCTGACAACAAAATTACAAA
>JBBPBQ010020324.1:28004392-28056250 GCA_037974755.1 Cicer yamashitae | reverse complement strand
AAAAAAAAAAAAAAAAAAAAAAAAAAAAAAACACGAAAGAAAAACTAAATCAATGTGAAAATCATTTAATTAGATAAAATGTGAGAAGAACTCTGATGGTTTACTGTTTGTTAAATTAAAATAAAAATTAAAAACTAGACATCATATGCTTTTTAGGGAGTGGTCATTTCTTAAATCTAAAAATGTTTTCCATTTTAATAAAATTGATAAAGTTAGTGTTAAGTTGCAGAAAAATGTGAGAAATGATGAAATATTATAGTGTGTATATTTTCTTGCTTAAATTTCATACAAAGTGTAAAATAATTTTTTATTCTTGACATATGAGATTTTGGGCTAAGAAATCTTTAGGGATGTGCCTAATATATTTGAGAGCACTTTGAAACAAAGACTTGTTCAAATGGCAAATCAAGTTGTGCTCCTCCAATATGTGGGGAGGACAAGTTTTAAATCTTTGCATACTAACCTATTTAAATTATTACCTATTCGAATATGTAGTACAGATGCGAGTATGATACGATACGTAAATTTTTTGAAATTTAGGATACAATACAACTTAGATGTATTAACAATTTTTTATTAAAAAAGTTATATATGTGTCGAATACTTATAAAAACAGAAATATTGATTATTCTTTATTAATATACAACTATGATGATTATAATTTTCATAATATATTTTAATTCATATGTTCGAATATCAATAAAAGAATCATTACAAGAATTTAAAATAACTATTGTTTTTATGCAATACTCATCAAGTCAAAAACACTTATCATTGTCTCTACACCCAATACTATCATCTATAAAAAAAAACATGGTTTTTGAAGTATGGTTCATCAAGAGACAATTTTTCCAACTCAATAATTTGAACATCATCTTGAAGTGGTTCATCTGCATCTCAACTAATGTCTCAAAAAACTTGTCACACATTTTTTATTTTCTTTAACTTTTATATGATATGTGTGTCCGGGAAGTATCTCAAAAGAATCGAATATTTTTTTTTTAATAAAAATAATAATTGTGATGTTTCTAGGATACATATTTGCAAGTAATTTGTTGAGTTTTAATATTGGATACATATCCAATACGGGTACGTCTCTAATTTTGAAATATCTGAGTTTCATAGATTGGTAGTTTAGTTTTATAAGATTTAAAATATTAAGTGCATTCTTAAAAGTGTTGGAGATACGACTATGAATTTATTTGAAAGATGAGCCGAATATACATTAAAGAATTTTTGAAACAAAGATTTATCCAAAACAAGATCAAGTTGCGAGTCTTTCATTTATAGGGAAGATAAGTTTTGAATTTTTGTGTACTAATTAATGGATTTTAATTCCCAATTGTTTTGTTTAACGTTATCAATTTAAAATCAAGGACTTCATTGGTTTGTGAACTCCAAACCAAAGTGTTGGGAGTTGAGAGTAAAAAATTCATAAGTACTAAGATGATGTGATTTAAAGGTGCGAGTGTATTAGGAAAGACACACAATCAATATAATATATTAAAACAAACCTCTAAAATATTATGTTGACACATCACATCATTATATGTCATGTAACATTAATTTTGCCACATCATTCAAGAATGCATTCATTTTATATTCCACATTCTACTAATTATTTGTCTATATCTCTCTAAAATTAAAAAAACAACAATAAAAGTATAACTTTCATTACAAACTTGATTTAATTGTTAATTACTTTTTTTAATTCATTGCATATAAATACATCACAATATTTTAATTACATTTTATTAATTAAAATGTAGCAACCATAGATTACCACAAAATATATTTAAAAAAACATAATAATCACATGAAAAATCAATAATCAAACTTATGCACAAACAATCCAATCAAGTTTAAATTAAAATAAATTAAAAATATTAAAACACTTACATTTAAATTAGCAAACATTTGCAAAAAAAAAAAAACCAACAAAGAATATTTAAAAAAAATATAAATGTTAAATTATACATTAAGTATTTTTAAAGTAATATACAATTTGTGTTCATTTTTCTTTTATTAGTGATCGGATACATATTCTATTCCTTTAATAAAAAGAAGATATTTGTCTATATAAATTGTTCATGAAAATAAAAACATTCATTTCAAAATATTAAGCTTGTAGATTGGATGAAGATAAATCAGAGCATAGTTTCAATTAACGGCCAAAATAATCAAAATCAAGTAGTGATTCCTTATCATTCCCAACATTATTTCGTGTTTTTGTCGTAAAAAATAATACTTTGAATTTATTCATTATATACAGTCTCCAAAAAGGATAATTAAATCAAAATATTTTTGAAAGAAATACCTAACATAACACCTCTAATTAAGAATTAGTTATCGAAAGTTTAAGTGGAAATGAGAAATGAAACATAAAATATAAGGAATAATAGTTCATTCAATTAGTCAAAAAAATAATAAATAAATAATAGTACTCAGGATAAAAAGTAAAACAAAAATAAAAATAATAATAATATAAAAACCAATGCTTACAAATATATCTCAAATCAATGATCCCAAAATATATATTCTATTTTTTATACGTAGAAAGTATTCTATAATGATTGAATGTTTAAAACAAAACAAAATGTATACAAACAATCACTCATCTTTTTTTAATAATATTTTTAGAGTGAAAATCACTCATTTTATTTTAATCTTTTTAATTGTGTATACAAACACTAACTCGTCTTTTTTTTAATCATATTTTTTAGAGTGAAAATCACTCATTTTATTATAAACTTTTCAATTGTTTCCATCCATTTATTCTTTTGTTATACAACCAGTATTCTTATAAACTAAGAAACTTACAAATATTGAAACCTTTTTTCCTATCAGATTGATACATTTATACACTATAAATATCACCTTCAATCTTTTAAAAAAGTTTATATTGAAAGAAAATTTTATAAATTACACTCGCGCAACGTGCGGGTTATATTCTAGTTTTTAGTAATTTATGAAAAGCTCCAAGAAAAAAAAGCCACCTATTAACATACTAATAAATTATGTGTTTGGATTGTTTGTGAAGTAGCAATGTCAATTTACAAGGAAAAAGGTTAAAATTGTAAATGCACCATTTTAAAATTCATGTTAAAACTTGAAGAAAATAACTCAAGATTGATCTTGGTTGTGAAAACAGAAAACGAAGAACGTTCTTGGTTTTAACCAGAAAACAGAGAACGTTCTTGGTTAGTTAAAATTAACAATTTTGTTTATCTATTTAACTAGATAATCAAACAAACTGAAAGTAAATAGATAAAAGAAGAGATACCATACAAGGATATATCCTAGTTCACCCAACTCGGGCTACGTCCAGTCCTCACAACTGTGAGATTTTCACTAAGTGGTAAAACGAAGAACAATCTTGGTTTTACACACCCTGTTTCAGATCAACCTTGATCTGTTACAAAAACAAATCCTTTCCACCTAGAGAGGAGTTCAATCAAATCACCTATCAATCTTTAGATAGGATTTTATAGTTCACCTTTTAATCATAAAAGGATTTCCTACAAGCTTACTCAAAACTATACTTCACACTATAGCCTCGAGTTTACAATGATATGATTTTAGAGTGTTTTATCAGAATCTGAGAAGGCTCAACACTTGTTTGAGTTATGATTCTTTGATAGAGAAATACACGAGAATGATTATAGGAATCGAATGGGAAAAATCAGAATTGATTCAATGTATGTGAGTGAGAGAAATTCAAGTATGATTGAAATGAGTAATGAATTGCTTAGTACTTGAAGCTCTGCATTTTCCTTGAGCTTAAGGTTCCTTTTATAGGCTTCAAGGAGGTTGATGAAAGCTATTATGACCGTTGAAAAAGGTGCTTGCTGTCACGTGTCAGAGTTGAGCAAAGACCAAACTTTTGAAACTTTGAATGTTATTGTTTTGAACATTCTGCGTTTCTGCTTCTGTGTTAATATTGTATGATTTGTAGCTTCTCATTATTGACTGTGATGATCCTTTTTTTATGCACACAAACATCTCAGATATGTGCTTAATCAATTCAGATTAAGATTTCCTTTTAATTCGTGCAAAACAAGCTGCAAAATTATGTAACAAGGCTGGAGAATGATGGTCAGTAAGTTGGAGAATGTTTGTATCATTCTGGACTGATGTCATCATACTGGATAATGATGTTTGCTGCTGAAGATTATGTGTAACATGCTGATGTTTATCAATCTGGAGACTGATTATGTGTAACACTTTTGCTTTAAGTCTTGCCTTTTAATCTTTGATCTTTTTGAGTGTTTCTTTTGCTCATATGAGAGCTGTATATTCCTAGTATATGAACTAAAAATCCATTCGCGATTTGCAAGAGCTTTCCTTGCATTAAAAATTGATTTGATCTTGCTTGATGAAAATGACAAAACGTGGAAAACGTTCTTGGTTTTGCCAAAATTTGTCAAGAACGTTCTTGGTTCTGTTTTGTTCATTTTTTGCTCTTTTTCAAATGATCTTGCTTCTGATTTATGGCATAGTGTGATCATTGATTGTTGTATTTGATCATCTTCTTCATGAAGATGCTATCTTGAAGATGTAATAATCTTTCTCTTGAATGATTGATATATGATACATTCCTTTTGAGATTATTTCATTATTGAGTGGATACTTATGCACTTTGATGAAGTGAATGGCTTCTTGCTTGTTCACTTATGCAATTCATGTTCCTTAAACAAAACTCAAGTGCAATCATTAGTAGACCACCACTCATAAAACTTAATCTTTTATTTCATATGGTTTGTTGTCATTAAAACATACATCAAAAAAGTTTTTTGCCTCAACAGTGTGCACAATTGATGTTTAATTGTGATGGTGTATATTCTATGGTTGTTGCATATATACTTGATGTCTTACTTCTACGCATTTTGTGTTGATTATATGATTTAATTCACATGCAAGGTTATTGTGTTTGTGTGTAAATACATGTATTATTGTGGATTTATTTTCGTATGAAAATTTGGCATTTGCACCACCATCATATAAATATTGAGAATGAATGCAATTCTTTAGAAATACATAACATGGTGATAATTGGAGTTGATGAATATGTTCATAAATACATAGACCTCAGTGTTATCTGTGATGGGTAGCACAAATCTTTCAAAAATTTGGCATTTGTGGTGTTTCTTGGAAGGACCTAGAATGCTTGCGAGGACATGACGAAGTTGCTCGGAGAGAACTTCACTAAAATTCGTGGTGGTGTTTGGAAAGACCCATAAACCCTTGCGAGGGTGTGCGATTTTTCAGAATCATTTGCTTGAAAGGACCCACCTTGCAATTTTTACCTTAGCCCCATTACAACCTTAAAGAAATACGACCTTTACCTTTAAACACTTGAGAGTGGTAAGTTGTATGATTTTTCGTCTTTGAAATGTTTGATTAATTACATGAAACTTGAGTTTCTAATGAGACATTTTTTTTTATATTTCATTGAAATTTAAAATTGTGATTGTCTTAGTTACTTTTTGATCTTAGTCCTTTACCTGGTTGTGCTTTTTGTTCTTTGATTTCACTTTTGAGTCAGACTTTGCTGGTGGACAAATAAATGTTAAGTGTAGAGAAATTGATAAACTCATTAAGATCTTAATAGTGTATCCACCATTTATTTTATTTTATTTTATGGGTTTGATTCATACTTATTCTTCATTTTTGCAGAATTAATTTTGAGAATAAAAATAATAAAAATTGGTACAATTAATATAATATGGTTCATATGCAGAAAGGACAAATTTAAAGTCTCAATATAATTTGCTTGAGCATACACATCTTGATGCAAGTCCATTATGTGAACTAAATATAAATGACAACAAGTAAATAATATATATTGTTTATGGATGGAGATTCATTGACTACATTAGTATCTTTGTGATTAATTACTCTACTTAATAATTCAATAAAAACAATAAATTTTACTAATTCAAATGTTAATTATTGATATAATATATTAATGATCAAGCACACAAAAATTTATATAAATTCGAAATTGGTAGCTATGTAATTTAGTCATTCATATTTACTTATATTTTTTAAAATCTTATTATACCTTCATTTGAAATTATTTAACAAAATTTCAAATAGTTTTAAAATTTTATAAAAATTAGTAGAGATGATCATCTCAATAAAGAATTTTGATTTGACGGTTGAGTTAATAAAATTCATAGTTTATATTGAGTTATTAAACGAGTAATTAATTATAGAGTTACTCCTAGAATCAACGTTCTATATATATATATATTTGAAGGATGGGTTGTGGAGTAGCAATTGGTCACATTTCACTAACTTAATTGATAACCTAATTGAAATAAAAAGACTTAATTGAAGTTTTGGTCTCTCTATTTTCAATCAATTTACAGAATTTGTCCTCTTATTTTAAATTATGATAGGATTGATTCCTCCCTCATATTTTTGAATTAAAAAAATAATATGACATGTTTTAAATGACGTGACATACAACTTAATGATATAAAATAATTTAAATTCATTAATTATTCATATGTAATTAATTAAATTGCAAAGATGTATAATTTCTGAAGTTAAAACTGAAGTTTTTAGATGATTTTATTATAATTATATGGGTTTTAATCATTCCACCCCATCGTATTATATGTCATGTCATTTTAAACATATTACCGCCAATTTTTTTGGTTACAAAATCAGAATAAATGACTAAAATTGTCAAATTTTAAAATAAGATAACTAATTTCGTGAAATAGTAAAAATAGAGAAATTAAAACTGTAATTATGTCAAATAAAAAAAAAGGATTTGCTACCTTAAAATGTAAAAAGCAATATATAAGAAAGAAAACGAAAGAATTAGAGGCGTATGTGTGTGAACAAAATAAGAAGGCAGCATCACAACACAATACACATAAGCATAGGGATGGCAAAATAGGTTATCTCCTCCCATTTCCCTTCGTGCTGTCGTGTTTAAAATGGTAGAGCGAGGCGAGTCAATTTGAGGTGTATGGTTGAAAATTGTACATCGATCTTTTTTGTGACGGATCAGTGGATTCTCAGATTGACTTGCCAATGTTTTTCTTAATATAAAAATATTAATTAAAATATTCTAAAAAGCAATTTTAAAATTGTAAAAAATAAATAAATATAAAGCTAATTTTTGGAAATCAAAATATGTAACCATTGAATCCACTAAAAATATAAAAATTATGATTTAAATATCCATATTTTAGTATCTAAAAATATATAATAAGTCAACAAGACATCAAAAATAAAAAGTTCACGAGTTCACCAATTTGAAAAATTATTAGAAGCATGAGATTAAAGTATGAAACTAAAGAGGTTAATTTAAATGATTTTTTTCTCTCTCTACTCTATGAAGAATAAAATTGGAAAATAAATTGTGACTTATATATAAAAAGAAGTGTAAAAAAAAAGTTTTTGTTTCTTTATTTTAATTCGAAGGACAAACCCATTTGTTCCGCTCTGTTTTTTAGCGGGATAGGCGGGGTGAGCCAACTAGTAGTGGCAAGTTCAAAATCTCAACTTGCATGCCAAAAAAGATGGGCTAAACGGATCGCCGGCGGATGAAACCCATTTTGTCATCCCTACACAAGTCGTACGAGAGGTTGCACATCATGAAGTAAAATTAGAAATAGTGATACTAAATTCTTGAGTCACTTTTGGAAAACCCTGTCGGTTAAACTAGTTACCAAGTTGTTATTTTCCACTACATATCATCCTCAAACGGGTGGACAAACCGAAGTGGTCGATAGAACTCTTGGCACCACGCTTAGAACATTTTTGCATGCAAATCCAAAGGCTTGGGAAGAATGTTTGCCATTTATTGAATTTGCATATAATAGAGTTCCACATGAGACCATACCATTTTCTCCATTTGAGGCTGCATATGATTTTAACCCACTAACTCCACTTGATTTGCTTCCTTTACCTCTTAGTGGTGATGTTTTGCATAGGGATGACGAAGAAAAAGTCATGTATGTCAAGGACCTACATGCTAAAGTGCAGACCAATATTGAGACGAAAATGGAACACTATGCAAAGAATGCCAACACGACTCGAAAAAGAGTGGTCTTTGAACCAGATGATTGGGTTTGGGTTCACTTAAGGAAGGAAAGGTTTTCCTCCTTAAGGAAATCCAAGCTTCAACCAAGGGGTGATGTCCCCTTTAAGGTGTTGGAACAAATACATGATAAGGCATACAAGATAGACCTTCCCGGTGAGTATCAAGTTAGTGCTACATTCAATGTTAATGACTTGTCTCCTTGTGATGTTGGTGAAGCAGATGATGAAGAGCTAAATTTGAGGAAAAATTATCTTCAAGAGTCAAGATGGAGGGGATGATATGGACGAATCCTTCATGAAGGCTAATGAGCTTCAAGAACTAGGAGTGGAAGGGCCATTGACTAGAGGGAATGTTAGGAAGCTAAAGGAACAGTTTAGAGAAACAAGTTGTTAATTTTCTTAGTCTTAAGACCTATGACAAGATTGATCCAAATTATATTAATCTCTTGATCATAGAAATACCTTAAGACTTATAATTATGAATACCTTATAATTATGAATTATGTTGACTTGTGTGTGTGCCTAAACATTTGGTAGCTTAGACACAATGTCATTAGTTGTGTGTAATCTAGGCACCATGTCATTTTGTATTAGGTTATATATGCCTTTTCATTATAAGACATGGGAAACTTTTTGAAAGAAAGAAAACACTTTTGGTGAGATTAAAGAAATGCTCTATAGGGTTCTTCTTTGAACCAAATTTGGATCTTATCAAGAGCCTCTTACTCTTGTGATGATTCTACCTTGATCTTATCATTCCTTGTGGAGTGTGGCGATTTCTACCATTTCCTTCCTTCTCCACATTTTCTTGTTTGTTTTCTCCATTTTATTTGGTATTTTGTTTGAAAATAGAATTTGGTTATACCTTTCAACTCATATGGAAACACTCAAATCCATATTAGTCTCCTTCATTAATTGCAAAATATGGTACCTACAATCTATGTTTTTATCTTGGCGAGGGCACTATAAAGTAAACGTGTACGTCAATATAAGTATGCATTGTTTGTAAATAAATTTTTTAAAGGTATATAAGTTCTATAATAAAAATTTATAAAGTATATACGTAAAACATTTATTAATTCAAACTTGTATTGGAATCCATGTGATGTTACTTGACTTAAGCTTCGACACTGTTGCACCCCTTTGAGCGCGAAAAACTTGTAAAGCACTAACAAATACATATGATTATTTTGAAATGACCACACACATCCAGACATATATATATATATGAGCATATCAAATGAGAGGAGTTTTACAATGAAATGGTGAGAGATTTAAATCTTGACCACATAACCATACATGGATGATCATGACTAAGAGTTATTTAAGTGGCACATGATCACTTAAGAAAGTCACGTTACTTTTTCTTCTAATCTTGACCATTCATGAATGGTTGTGTAAAACTCTTCTCATTTGATATGCTCCCTATATATATATATATATATATATATATATATATATATATATATATATATATATATATATATATATATAAGAAATAAATGAATATTGCTTATGTATCTAACATATTCTTCATTTATGAGTGATTGCT
Source organism: Cicer yamashitae (assembly GCA_037974755.1). Classification (NCBI taxonomy): domain Eukaryota; kingdom Viridiplantae; phylum Streptophyta; class Magnoliopsida; order Fabales; family Fabaceae; genus Cicer; species Cicer yamashitae. The sequence continues at coordinate 28,046,634 of JBBPBQ010020324.1, read as the reverse complement.
ATAATGACTGTGTAGTGGGTCCAAATAATATATAATTTCTGAGGTGGCATTGATGACAAATAACATCCAATGTTGCCTACAAAAAAAAAAAAATTGGTGTGTACATTTGCTTACAACTGATAAAGTATCATAAATAAGATGTTAGAGAAAGAATATCTAATTACCCCAAATTATATGGCGCAATGAACAACTTATCTTTTTCCTTATTTCCACAAGTAGATCAACAACATATTTTTTTACCCTAATTGGATCAAGTTGAAACATGGATAGCTTATGCGGACATAAGAACGGAAATTTGTCTGTCAATTGGCGTGGGCACACCAACTTTTCATACAAATACCTTCAATGAAAATATAAAATTAGATTAATAAATGAGACAATGATGCAAGTAAAATAAATTGTTATCTCAAATAAAGTATTTCACACTACCTAATTTATATGTTGATGATAGTAGGCAGTGGTGTATCTTGCACATAATATTAGGGGAGCGACAAATATTAACTAAAATATTATAATTGAAATTCATAAAAGTCATATAGTTTTTACAATTCATACATAGTCGACAAGTTGGAAAAGTTAGAACTTCAATTTACACAAGTTTTACAATTTTCACAAGTCACACAATTCAACAAATTTTTAGAGCTTCACATAATTCACACAATTCAATCAACAAAATATATATGCTTTACAATTTTCATCTTTTTTGAAAACTTTCTTCTTGAAAAATGCATTAATTTTCTTATGTTTAAACATCGTATCACTCCTAAAAAAATACACAAATTAATTACACAACGCATTCAGACAAATAATTCACAATTTTCAAGGTTACGACTCACATACACAAAGTAAAACAATTCACAATCCCATATCCACACTACACTAATCAGAAAAACAGTAAGCAATTCACAATCACAAAGTCACAATTCACACACTAAAGTTCCCAATTCCCAAACTAAAACTGTTCACAATTCACAAAGTCACAAATACAATTCACACACTACAACTAGTTCACAATCTTATACTAAATTAATTCACAATTAACAAATAATAGAAAAAGAAAATAGCAAGAACTTGAAAAAGAAAAAGAAAAAATTGAGATAGTATAAGGACCAAGACCAAGAGGCAACGCTGGCAGCTGCGACAGCGAAATGAGACAAAGAAGTGGAGATAGACGGGGGTGGTGCTGGTCACATAGGAAGGAGACTGCAAAAGGGAGATGCAAGAAGATAGAGCCTGAATGAGAAATTCACGTGTCGCATGGAGGTCACCTAGAATGGGCTGAGAGGGATAAACGGGTGTGGAAGACAACGACGCCATGTGGAGGTCGACCAGCGGCCGCGAATAGAGGGGAGACGAGAGAAAGTCATGAAGTAGAGAAGGGAGGGAGAATAAAGAGAAGAGATGAAGAACAGTCTAAATAGAGAATTGAGAGAAGAGAGTGAGAGAGGCGATACCAAATGAGATTAGTTTCCCCAAAACCTAAAAGTTTAGGCATATTTTAATAACTTATCAATATTATTTTTTAGAAACCTATCATTATTATTTATAAAAAAAACATAAAAAAAAATATAGGGATGTCGATGCGAACTCTTGAGAAGGTCCGCCCCTGTAATAGCCCCTAACTCCTCATATTTCAGAAGTTCATTTATGTGCTCTTTATTAAGTTCTTTTTCAAAATAAACACATAAAATACATTCCTCCATATTTATGTTACGTGTATCTATGTTCTCCATATACGTTTTTGTTGTTATATCTAGACACTTACCAAATCGAGAAAGACTTGCATGACCTATTTTAGGAGAAGCTTGTTGAATAGCTGATTTTCCATTGACCTCCTTTTGTAGTGCGGCGGATTTATTTTTGGGCTAAACTTTCTCAACCTTTTATGTAGCTTTTACTTGAATCTAAAAAAGTGCAAAGTGCATTTCAGTTCGTTAGTAATTAAATATAGTAAGATAATCTTTTGTATACATTAGATGTATATATCAAACCTTTTTGGGTGAAGTGACCGAATCGTTGTGTGGCCCAATCTTCTGACCATTCCTCTTAGAAATTGTAGGAATCTTGTTCAATAGTGATCGAATAAATAATTACTGATATAATGTGTTCAAAATATATGATTGATAGTAATTTTAGGAAAAACTTGTTGAATAGCTTATTTTCCATGAATCTGCTTTTGCAGTGTAGTAAATTTATTTTTAGACGCAACTTTCCTAATATTTTTTATAGCATTTACTTGAATCTACAAAAATAAAATTTAGTTTGTTAGTAACTAAATATAATAAGATAATCTTTTCGTATACATTTAATATATGTTGGAACATATTGTGTGAATTTAAAAAAAATTGTTGAAGTCCCACATTGGAAAGAATTTGTTTTTGTAAATTCAAGTGGAATGAAACATGTTTTTAAAATTCAAGTCGCACATTGGAAAGAAATTTTTTTTGAAGTCTCACATTGGAAAACTCTCATATTTTTAGTTTTCAACTCTTAATATGCTAAAGTCCCACATTGGTTAGAAATCATATGTGAGTTTGCTTCCATCACTATATAATGAGTTTCAATCTATTGTGAAAAGCACACCAAAGTTTGATGCTTTTCCCAACTTTCTCTTTTCTCTCTCTTTTATTCTGCTCGCCTATTTTTCGAGCCACTTCTCCCCTTTCTTTCTGTCCCTTCGGTTTTTAGAGGGGTTATTATGCTGCAGTCCCTTCGGTTTTTAGAGCGGTTATTATGCCGCAGTCCCTTCGGTTTTTAGAGCGGTTGTTATGCCGCAGTCCCTTCGGTTTTTAGAGCGGTTATTATGCCGCAGTCCCTTCGGTTTTTAGAGCGATTATTATGCCGCAGTCCCTTTGGTTTTTAGAGTGGTTGTTATGCCGCAGTCCCTTCGGTTTTTAGAGCGGTTGTTATGCCGCAGTCCTTTCGGTTTTAGAGCGGTTGTTATGCCGCAGTCCCTTCGGTTTTAGAGCGGTTGTTATGCCGCAGTCCCTTCGGTTTTAGAGCGGTTGTTATGCCGTAGTCCATTCGTTTTTGGAGCGGTTTTTGTGCCGTAGTCCTTTTGTTTTTAGAGCGCGTAGTCCTTTTGATTTATGAGTGGTCATAGTACCATATTGCGAGTGACTTTATCGTCATATTGAGAGTGGCTTAACCACCATATTGAGGGTGTAATTCTAGAACGGTTTTCTACAGTGCAGTGGAACTCCGATACAATGAATCTGAGCTGTTTTATCCTGGAGAATTCGTGGTTGATAGTCTGTCTTGCACAATTTGGGTAGTGCCGCGAAACGTCTTAAAGAGAGCGACCTAATCCGCGACTCAACCCAGTAATATCTTCGGTGACATAAATTGTGATTTTAAACAGTTTTTCAAAACTCAAAAATAACAATATATTTCAAATTTTTTTTGGCGAAAATAATCTTGTCATGAAACATTACTTACTACAAATCGTTAGTTGACAATGCAATAATATTTTATTATCTATAAAGATCATTACACCTTGGTTGTCTAGGTACTATAGTGATTTTTTATAGGTATAACGAAAACCTGATACGCGATATATGATCTAAGAGTACAAAAGTAACTATACTTGAAGCAAAAACAAACGGTTTTTTAACTTAATTTTTTTTTATTATTAGAAGTATAAGGAATATTTTAACCAATTATGAAGCTATTACAAACAATCAATAGGATTGCAACACCAATTTAAAAACTTAAATCCTAAGTTCCTGCCAGCTCTATAAATAAATCAGGGCCCAAGATACAATTTTAACCTGGCAAATTAAGTGAATATCATGGTTTCCGACGAAAGTTGGCCCAGCCGCATGAGGCCGCAATTAAACTGTGATCGATAATTGTAGAAATATCATATTCATAATTGTGAATCAGGAATTAATTGTTGGAAATAATTGGATATGCACAATATCCAATCAATCATTTAATCAATTTTAGATTTAATAAAATATTAAACATTAATATAGGTATTTGAGAATTTTAAATATATTTTAAAAATTTTTCTCACGTACCCTTTTGTGTCTTCCTTCACTTAAAGACCAAGGAAAAGGTCTCCTCCACAATAGGACCGTGGAGGGAAATATGTAAGGACTTATATGTGAAGAACAAACTGGATGAAATTCCAACCCAACAGTCTGTTTTTCTACCTGATGTTGCAGTTAAGGAATTTGCAGCAACTTTTCAAAATCATCCACCTCCACCTCTGAAATCACGAGTAAACTGCTCTCATCTCCTCTTGGTCTTTCTATGACACTTCCATTCTTCCTCCAACAAACACCAAGATCCACAAATTTGAATGATGTCCAAAAGACACTAAAGTCGGTCAGTCAATTGGCCAAGTGGGCCATTGAAGTGGCTACTCCAAATCTTGGTGTCCCTCCAGCTGAGATTATTAAATATGATCTTATCCAACCAACATCTTCTCACTTGTCTAATGATTTCTCCCCTGCTCAGTAGGTTGCTTAGCAACTCCCAGCCAGTTTTTAATGTTGTCAAAAGGGGGATATGATTAGATTAGGATTAAGTAACTAGGACTAAGTTGTTTTGAATTCTAGGATCAAGCAGTCATTTAATCGATGTCTTTTTTTAACCACTAACAATCATATTTTGTTAATGTAATGCAATGCACAATGATTAATCAATGATATTATCAAAATTACACGTGTTCGTTATTTTCATAAAATCGTGTATGCTTAAATTTAGTGGGAGCTTAAAAGTTTTCTCTAATTATTTAAGTCTCTGTTTTTATTAAATCAAAATTTATAATCTTAAGTTTGCCATCGTAAAAAAAGGGAGATTGTTAAGATAAAATCTCTTATAATATTTTAAAGATGACAAACCTTTGTGATTAAATGTTTAATATATTTTGATACACTTTGTTATCTAATGTGTGCTCTTGAGTAAGTTCATTAAGACATGTAAAACACTAAACAAAATATATAATCATAAGCTATATTATGAGCAAAACAACTTTATGAAAGACTTCAGAAAATTCAGCTATAAACATGAACAAACTTGAAAATGTTCATATACAGAGTCAATGGATTGATCATATGAATATTCTCTTTTTTAGTAAGAATTGATGTGAAACATTTATTGCTCAACCAAAAGGAATAAGTGAATTGAATGATCAAGAAAAATATTCAAATATCTCAAATCAAGAATATGAAAAAAAGGCACAAATGATATTTTCATCAATGAATCTTATGTCAAGGATATCATGAACTGTATCTCATACCTTGTGCAGTTTTCAAAAGGAACAGAAGACAATGAAAACCTACAACTAACCCTTAACAAGTTCAATAAAAAAGTTTATGAACTTCAAAATGTTCAAAAGTTCATATAATAGTACAAAAGCATAAAGTACAATAGAAATGTGGTTAAGGTGTTAAGCTAGTACCGTTCACTACAGTGAACACAATCAACACAGAAATTTGTGCTTTTTTCAATGTTTTCTCTCTCTTGCACTAATGATATTTTGAAAAAAGGAAAACCATGATAAAAATAAATAAAGCTTCCAATTCAAATAATAGAGTTGAATGTAATTCACTAGAGAAGAAGCATTTCAACAATCTTTAACCAACAACATAGACAAAAGCAAACAAGCTTCTATGATCTATGGAGTTAACATAAATGAGAAACAAGGGATTGGTTTCCAAGAAAAATAAGGGATTGGCGTAAATGTTCATATTGCCAAAAAAATTTATAACCGAGAAATACATCCTATGTTGAAGAAAATAAAGAATATTAGACCTTCCAGAACTAACCAAATAGGACCTAAACAGATTTGAGTACCTAAAGGTAAAACCATTTATGTTGCATATCTGTTTAGAAACCAAATAAAGATACCAATCATGGTACTTGAATAGTTGATACTCATGACACATGACGAGAGGAAAACATATGTTCTAAGACCTAACCCTCAAAGATGATCAGTTCGTTGGCTTTGGCGGGAATCAAAAAGGTAAAATCGTTGGTTATGGTACTATAGGTAATGATTCTATTCCTTCTATCAAAAATATTGTTCTTGTTAACGGACTAATGCATAATCTAATAAGCATAAGTCAATTAAGCGATAGTGATTATGATGTCTTCAACCAAAAAACGAGTAAATAAGTTAATTAAGCGATAGAGGTTATGACTTCATTTTAAACCTAAAAATATTGTTTCCACTTCAATACCTCATGAGCTTCTACATATCGATTTATTTGGTCCTACAAGACTTTCCTCTATAAGTGGTAAAAAATATGGACTTCTCATTGTTGATGACTACTCCAGATGGACATGAGTTAAATTCCTCGCCCACTAGAATGAGTCATGTAAAGGACTCTCCATTTTCGCAAACAAGTGCAAAATGAGAAAGGTTGATGTATAACAACAATTTATAGTGATCATGGTGGTATATTTGAAAATAAACCCTTGGAAAAATGTTGTGAAGAAAATGGAATTCTACATGATTTCTCCTCTCCTAGAACACCACAACAAAAAGGTGTTGTAGAAAGGAAAAATATATCTATTCAAGAGATGGCTAGAACCGTGATCCACAAAACAAATATGGTCAATCACTTTTTGGTAGAAGTAGTTAGTAATTCATGCTATATTTAGAATAGAATCTACATTAGACTCATTCTTAACAAAATTCCTTATTAATTGTGGAAACGAAGAAAACCCAACATTTCTTATTTTGATCTATTTAGATACAATTGTTACATATTGAGTACAAAAGATAATATATGGAAATTTGATTCAAACGAAACACTAAATTTTGAATAATCAATACATATTAGATTTGACGACAAAGAGCTTGAAAATAAAAAGCTAAAGCTAGTAGAAACTTTTGCAGATCTATAGGTCACTAATAAACTAGACGAGGTACTATTTGATGAAGTACATGTTGAAACAACCTGTAGTGAAGAAAATAATAGAATCAACCTGTAGTGAAGAAAATAATAGAATCGATAATAATAACTCTAGCATTCAAAGTCAAATCGTATCAAATGGAGGATGAAATACAAGTCTTTACATCCAGAGTATGTAATCGTTGGTGATGTAGGATATAGAGTAAACACAAGATCATTTTTCACAAATGGGTTCTTTTTTGCACTTCTCTCTAAAACTGAATCAACCACCATTGATGAAGCACTACCATATGAAAGTTGGATCATGGCAATTCAAGAATAACTCCGTTGGTTCAAAAGAAACGATGTCTCAGACCTCGTACCACAACCTGAAGGTAAAATCCCCATCGGAACAAGATCTTTCTTCAGAAACAAAATAGATGAAGATAGAAATGGTAAGAATTAAAGCCAGACTTGTAGCATAAGGTTATAGTCAACATAAATGTATTGAAACCTTTGCACCTACTTCTAGACTACAAGCTATTAGAATCTTATTGTCCTTTGCTGCAAATTATAACATGACTTTATATCAAATGGATGTAAAAAGTGCATTTTTAAATGGATTAATAAACGAGGAAGTGTATGTCAAACGACCTCCTGATTTTTAGGACACTCAACTTCTAAAATATGTTTTTAAACACAAAAAGTCTGTGTTCGATCTTAAACAAGTTCCCAGAACTTGGTATGACAGACTAATTTTTGTGGGAAAATAACTGATAAGAGGGCAAGTTAACACTACCTTATTTAGAAGAACATCTAAAATTGACCTTCTTATAGTCCAAACATATGTTGGTGATATTATATTTAGTTTCACTAATATAAATCTCTATCAAGAATTTTCTAACTAAATATAAAATAAATTTAAAATGAGCATAATGGGAGATTTTAAGTTCTTCCTCGGTATTCAAATTAAACTATGTTTAGAAGGGGTATACATTCATATCAAACTAAGTATATTACGGAACTTCTCAAAAAGTTCAAAATGGATGAAGGTAAGCCAATGCTTACACCTATTCATCCCACATGAATTCTTAGCAAAGATTAATCTATTAAGAAAATAGATCAAAAAGTCTACAGAGGCTGTTGAGAACATATTGTTAATGGTGTATTGTGTGTTGATTTTGTTGAACTAAAAGAACGAGGTTTCAACTTCATAAAATGGGTTGGTATATATAATTTCTTTTCTTCTGAAGAACGGTCAATTTATGATGAACTCGTCAAGGAATTTTGAAGACATGTAATCGCTCATGAAGATAAAGTCAAAAGCACTATATTTAGAACAAGTGTTTTTGTCACTACTTTTGTTGTTGCTATTGTCACGGGTTGGGATGATTTTAGAACATGGGTTGCAAGTCACGGTAGGGTTTCTAAACATGTCTACAAGCAAACCAAGTCAACAAAAGAAAGGATTTGCTAGTACAGAGGATTTGGATTAACTAGCTATAGAAACTAATGAATTCATTGAAGCAATCAAATCAACGACATGAAACTCAGGTAGCTATGCAAACAGAAATTTAGCAAACTCATGTACAAATCCAAAATAGTCTTGCACTTATTATGGCTAAATTGTGTTGACTTTTTAATAGTTTTGATTTCTTTTAAGTTACTGTTCATTTTGAATTTACATCAGTTTTTGTGTCTCTAACATTGAACTTTCAAATCATTTTTTTCATTTTTCAAAATTGCCTATATCAATCATCTTTCCTTGATTTTTTTGTTTATTTCAATGGATTTACAACAATCTTCTTCAACTTGCGCTTAAAAGTTTAGCAGTTGTCTCACAATGTTGTTGCTGAAGATCATGTGTTTTTAATCCTGCTCGAATAAAAGACAAGCCAAAGAACCACAAAGCAGTTTTAGATTTTGTGAAGGCATATGAAAATTAGTAGTTTTTTTTTTTTTGGCAAACTGTTCTCTCTTTCTCTTTTCTTTTACTCACTTAAATAAAATTGTTTGTTTTTTTTTCAGCGGATATAATATTCCTTCAACTTGTAAGAATCTGTGAGGAGCAACAACTAATATCTATGACAGCAAATTGATCAAAAAAAGAGCGTAAAGAACACCGATATTTTAACGTAGAAAACCTCTCAATGCAAGGGTAAAAACCACGGGTCATTCACACTAAAGAAATAGCTCCACTATAATCAAATAAGGATACAAGAGATTCTCAAAATGATGGACAAATTGTGCCTACAACCAGCCAAAATAAGAAAGCACTAAAACATACAAATGAAAAGCAAGAAGAAAAACACTCAAAAAACCTGTTGTTGTGCGAGCACTAGTCCTCCCTCTCGAGACGTTGTTTAGCCGATCCAACCGTTAAAAACGAGGACCTGAATGTTGCAAACATGTTGTCCAAAAATCAGTCTGATGCAACGGTTAATGAATGCGCAATCGATGATTTTCTGAGGCTGATTTGACAAAATCGGGAATAGGATTTACTTTTCTCGTTTGTTTCAAAATAGTCTATCTCTTACAACTCTAATTAGACCCCTCTCCACTTAAATAAGTGAGACACATGAGCTACAATAGCTGAGCTTTTCTTAACATAGGAAGGGAGCCCAATATCCAACACTTATATTTGACAAGGAGTTGTTTTAACTATTTCACACCTTTTTGTATGATTACAAAATGGGAGAACAATATTGTGAGAATCGTAAACATGATTTGTATATTCTCAGATGATGTATGCTCTTAACAATTTCTATCTTTCATGTATAAAATCAGGGGGAATCATGGAATAAAAATCATCACTCATGCCGTAAATTGTTCCTCAAATATATAGGTTTGTCATCATTTAAAAATGGGAGATTGTTAAAACTAAGGTTTGAAGAACAACAACTCCTAGTAAATTTTTTATAATAAAATATATAAAAAAAATTACTCTCGGATGTTTGGTCTAAATGTGCAAATCATGTCTTCTATCATATCCACAATGGAGAATTACTAATCTCCCGATTAGAAGCATTGATCTTTTAATGAAGTGGATCTTGGACAAAGGCAAGAAAATGATCGTTTGGAATCAAGTCATTCATCTTCAAGAATGTCAACTCCATCAGAAAGCTCCAATAACTAGGGGTGGACAAATGTGATGGACCCGACCCATACCGCCCGGCCCGCAACGGGTGAGGTGAATTAGGCGGGTTGGATCAAGCCCAACGAGTCATACGGTAGCACTAGAGGGTTAAATATGGTAGATGCGGGCCCGGTTCGGGTCATGGATTTTGGACCGGTGGTGACCGACCCGTCCAAATACAGTTTTTAATATTTATTATTATTATTTTAAGTGTTGGACTGGACAACCAAGCCCAATTTGATCTGGCCCATTAAAATAATCCAACCCTAATTTCAATCAGAGTCTCACACAATCCCACCCACAACCCTAATTTCATTCTCTCATCATCAGTCATCCTCTCAAACCCTCGAACCCTAGTTCTTCATCACATACACAGAACTCAAGTCACACCAACGAACCCTAATTCCTCCAAGGCTCAACGGCGGCCAACGACGGTCAGTGGCGGCCAACGTCCACTCCAAGTTCTCGATATCAGCTTTTTAATCTCATTTTTAAAAACTGTCTTTTTTCATCTTTCTTGTTTTAAATCTGTTAGTTTCGTCTTTGCTAGTTTCGTTTTTGTTAGTTTCATCTTAGTTTCATTTCTGTTAGTTTCGTCTTAGTTTCGTTTCTGATTGTTAGTTTCATCTTTGTTGTTCTAAACATTTTCCTTTTTGTTAGTTTCTTATCTGATTATGAGTTTTCTAGAGTTTGATTTTTTTTTTTTTGCATGCTGTTTTCTGTATTAGGTTTTGATTTAACTTTTTTTGTGTGCATGATTAGGGTTGTGTTTTGATCTTATTTTTTGCATCTTTGTTATAAATATTCTTATTCAGTTTGATGGTTTATGATTGTTGTTAAAAGAAAATGGATATTTAATTACTTTTTTATCTGCTGATTCAGTTTGATGATTAGGATTATTCTAAACTTTTCAATCTCGTGTTTAAAAATAACATTTTTTGCCTCTGTTGTTTTAAACATGTTAATCTTTTTCTAATATATTTCGCATTGTATTAGGGTTTTTATTTCTTTTTATCATGATTAGGGTTTTGATTTAGCTATTGTTTCTCTGATTTTTTTTTTTTTATCTTTGTTATAAATCTGATTAGGGTTAGTGTAACACCCCGGCCATTCCCGTTATCGGCGATGCTACCTCACGGTCTTCTCGCCCCCCCCCTCACCACCCAGTGGAAACAACGAGTTTTTGCCTTCCGTGGGATTCGAGCCCAGTACCTGGGGGATAAGTACCGCCTCCACACAGTTCCACTACCAATTGAGTTTCTGGTTCTTTTTATGTGTTTAATTAACATATTAAAAATATGCTTCTTTTTTTTCTAAATGTAACTAGTGCTTTTTTTTTTACTAAATGTAATTAGTGCTTCAGTTTTTTTTAATGCGTGCTTCTCTCCCCAATTCAAAAAATAGAATTATTATGCTTATGATACATCGCATAAACAAAAAGAACAAATAAAGTAGGGCTCGAAAAAACCTTTCTTTATCTCTGATTTGATATTGATTTTATATATCTTATCTGTCTTTTTTTTTCTATTTGGTTTCGATTCAAAATTATTTATATTATAAAAAAATTTATATATCAATATTATAAATAAATATATAAATATAGAATTATTTATTTTCTTTTTTAGTTTTTTTTTTTATACAATCAGAGCCCAACTAGGTACTGGCATGGCTCTTTTTTCCCACGAATCCTGGATAACAATGATTTATTTGACTATATTTTATTTGAAAAACACTTAATTAATTTGACCACGATCAAACAAAAATAAAAGTAACTTTTTGATCGTATATCATAGGAATCAAAAAGTTACTTTTGATTACGCATTCTTTTGTTTTAGATTCAGTTTTTCTAATGTATGCGTAATTTTTTTTTCTTATACACCGTTTTAAATTTATTTGGTTTCTTTATTTATAACTTTTTCTTATATATCGTTTTAAATTTATTTGGTTTCTTTATTTATAACTTTTTCTTATACACTGTTTTAAATTTATTTGGTTTCTTTATTTATAACCTGTAATGTATGTTAACTTTTTTTTCTTATACATTCTTTTAAATGTATTATATGCATGCTTAAGTTTTTGTTGATGCATGTTTCTCCAATATATACTTCTGTTTATTATATGCCTTTTGTTTTTCTTTTTCTTAATGGATATTTTTTTCAATATTATTCTAATATTGTTTAATGAGTATAGTGTGCTAGTTACACACTAGACACTGTGTTATAGTTACCCTCAATGGGTTGAATAAGTCTAGTGTTTGTGAAACAAACTAGACGCTTGAATTATAGTCACTTACATAAGAATTAAACTCCCTTATAGGTTAAATTAAAGTCCCTTAAATGTTCAATTACAGTCACTTAAATAATAGAGTAATACAATTCTTGAATGTTATATTACATCCACTTAAAATTTTAATACACTCCCTTAAAATTTTATTACAACCCTTTAAAAGTCAATAAACTTAAAATAAATAATTCAATGTGGTTGGTATTTGGTTATTAAGGCTCCTTCATGATTTCAGTGATGAACCAACCTAGTCAAAATTTACCAACTCCAAATATCAACACTACTGAAGCTGGTGCAGCAACAACAACTGTAGTTGTTGGACCTGAATTGGCTAACAATCAAGTTAAAAAGAAGAGAAGAGCTAATGCAAGTGGTCCTAGGCAATCCTCTAAATGTTGGGAACACTTTAACAAAATTATTTCGAGTGAAGTGGAAGTACAATCTGCCGCATGTAAATACTGCCACAAAATATACTTGTGTGACTCTCGAACTCATGGCACCTCTAACCTCAACTACCACCTTACTAGATGTGCCAAAATAACCTTTGGTTGTATCTGATGACCCCACCCAAACTATTCTTACATTTCCTAATGTAGAAGGATCTGGTTTGGTTTCAACAAGTAGTAAATTTAACCTTCAATCTTGTCGTAGGGCATTGTCTATTTTTGTGATTTTGGATGAACAACCATTCAAAGCTGTGGAAGGTGAAGGATTTAAATATATGTTGAGAACATTGCTGCCACAATTTACAATACCGTCTAGACGAACTGTAGCTAGGGATACTTTTCAGTTGTTTATGGAGGAAAAAGTAAGGTTGAAAGCTTTTTTTAAGTCTGATTGCAATAGGGTAGTTCTTACAACAGATTGTTGGACTTCAATCCAAAACCTTAACTACTTGACCCTTACGGCACACTTTGTTGATAATGATTGGAATTATCAAAAAAGGATTATTAGTTTCATAGTAATCCCAAATCATAGGGGTGACACAGTTGGTAAGAAGATTGAAGAGGTTTTAAAGGATTGGGGGATTCGGAATGTGTCAACTATAACCGTTGATAATGCATCATCCAATGATATTTGATGGGGGATGGGGAACACTTTCACATGAGGTGTGCTGCTCATATTCTGAATTTAGTTGTAACCGATGGCTTGAAAGAAAAATATTTGGCAATCTTTAGCATTAGAAATGCTGTTAGATTTGTAAAATCTTCACCTGATAGAGCTGCCAAGTTTAGGGAATGTGTTCAATTAGCTGGAATATCTTGTAAAAAATTGTTGTCTCTTGATGTTTCAACTCGTTGGAATTCAACCTACTTGATGCTTGAGGTTGCGGAGAAGTTTCAAGTAGCTTTTGGGAAGCTTGAGGTTGATGAGTCAAGTTATAAGGACTTCTTTGGAGAAGCTGGTCCCCCAACTTCTTTGGAGAAGCTGCTCGCACAACAACTAGAGTGTTTTCCTCCTCACAACATGAGAGTATACATGCAGCTTTCCACTAATTGTCCGCAATCTATTATGAGCTGCAAAATGCCTCTTTGAATTTGAACACCATTTTTGCAAGTGTGGCTGAGGATATGTTAGCAAAATATGATAAGTATTGGGGTAGTATTACAAACATTAATAAGTTCCTATATTTTGGGGTAATTTTTGATCCACGATATAAGTTGAAATATGTTGAGTGGTGCTTTCAAGATATGTATGCAACTAAATCAGCTGTGGCTATTGAATTGATCACATTAATTAAAGAAGATCTAACTAAAATGTACAAATGGTATAAAAAAGTCCATGACAAAAAAAATAATTCACCACAACCAACTCCCATGGCTGTTGACAGTGCTTCCCATGATGAAACCGCTGTTGCTGCTGCCCATAATTCACATATGGCCAGAGCACAAGCTTTTGAAGACCATTTGAAAGAGAAAGATTCCATTGACCAACAAAATGAGCTTGAGGGATATTATTCTAGTAAGTGTGTGAAGATGAGTGAAAAGTTTGATATTCTTGCTTGGTGGAAATGTAGTGCAACTCAGTACCCAATCTTATCTCTTTTAGCCAAAGATATTTTGGCCATACCGGTGTCTATAGTTGCTTCTGAAAGTGCTTTTAGTACTGGTGGGAGAGTCATTGAGACCTTTAGAAGCTCTCTAAAGCCAGAAATGGCTGAAGCATTAGTTTGCACTCAGAATTGGCTAAAACCTTCACTCACTTGTTTCAAAGACTTAAATCTTAGTGAAGATGTTGATCTTTTTGAAAAAATTATTAAAGGTAAAATTATTTATGTATCTTTTAACTGTTTGAACTTCCTAATATATTTATATGTTCATAATAAAATCTAATGTTTATTATTTTGTTAATTGTTTCAGAGTTTCAAGGAATGTTAGTGGGAAATTCAACTACTATAGGTGGCTCATCATCACAGCCACCTAGTTGTGGTTGAATAAAATTATTGTATGTCATATTCCTTTTTACTAATTTGAAATTATTTTGTCAATCTTGTGTTAGTACTAACTAATTCTGCCAAACTTTTCAGATTTGAACTTTTTTGAATTTTTTGAAGTCACACAAACTTAAGTCAAATACTGACTTGGCTCTGTGACAATATCAACGCAAGTTTTTTGGGATTTGTATAAACTGTTGTTCTGTCTGGTAAGTTATTATTGTTATATCTTATTATTCTTTTATCTGGCTGTTTGATTTTATCAATTTAAGTTAGATTAATTTAATTGTGTATGGACCAAACTACATGTAATCAAAACTGTTAAATGCCAAAAATTGTTAGTAAGCAAAATTGTAAGTAACCACAACTACAACTGTTACTCTGTTAGCAATCTAAACTGCATATAGATATATGTTAGCATATGTTAGCATTTCTGTTATAAGCAAGAACATAAGTTTAATTTTTTATTCTTATATAATTACTCTTCTTTTTCCCAACAGTTGGTGCCTGATATTCCGAGATTGATTTTGCTGCAAGTCATAGAAAAACAAGTGTTTTATCATATGTATGTTACCTTTTATCTTAAGTCAATTGTGAACTATTAGAATTTTATTTTTAATAAAATTAAAGTACTGAGTATGAATATTGATTCTCTAGGTTGTTGGAATTCTTGCAGATTGCTTGGTGTTAAATCTTTATTTAACATTAGCTAAGTTAGTAGCAACAATTTATATTATTTTGAACAACATATATGGGTATGTCAACTTGATTTCTTAGTTAGACCTTATTGTTGATTCAAAATGAATGATCTAATCATGTTGATTTCATTATTTTTTATTCAAACTAGGCTGCTATACATGAAACTAAGCTAAAGTAAATTTGACATTATCAAGTCTGGAATTTTTTAATGTTGATTGCAAACAAGGTATTGAATTATTTTTTCTATGGTTCACATCAACAACATATTTTTACAATGATTATTGAATACTAATTTTTGCTCTAATTTTTTAGGTTGGCAATGGGAACAAATTGGAAACATATATTGATATTTGTATTGTCATAGAGTCAATTGAAACTATCAATATGTTCCAAGAAGTGTGTATTAATATTAGACTTTATGTATAATTTGAATTTAAAAGTGTATATTAATATTAGACTTGATCTATAACTTGAATTTGGTTGAGTTGTTGAAAAACTAAGCTGTTATAATCTGTTGGACTTGAAAATCAAGGTTTGTGTAAAACTTTTAGTTGTAAGGTGTTGTATTTGTATGTTATTGTATGTTATGTTAATGTAGTTGTAAGCTGAGTTGTTGTAGTTGTAAGTTGTTGCATTATGGGAATATTATTGTATGTTATGTGAATGTTAGTAGTCCAATTTTAAAAGAAAAAATGAACACAAATTTTGACTTTAAATGGCTCAAAAGTGGTCTTAGAATGGATAATAAACTACTTTCTTGAGAAATCACAAAAAAAAATAGTTAGTTATTTTGATAAACATGTTATTGGGTCAAAAAATTTGAATGGCCCAAACAATAATTCAACCCGACTGTAACCACTCGTGGCCCGTTGTACCTGCAACCCGCTAACCCGATTTTTGTATTGGGCAAAATTGGGCTTGTATTTTTCAACCGCGGATTGGCCCGGTTGGTGTTTTTAGGCCTGAACCCACCCTACTCGGCCCGTTGTCCAGCCCTACCAATAACAATGGATAAAAATTTTAATTTAATATTAGTTGTAGATGTCAGTACTATATAAAGTACAAGCTACGCTTAGACTTCTTCGTACTATACCAACAATAGTCACATCAAATCCCAACAGTAATTTGTATAAATCAAGGTCTCACTCAACATACTTGAAGAGATTAAAAAAGTTATTGTATCATTATTCTTGAAGTGAGATAAACAAAAAGAGCCCTTATTTGTATACTCTTGAAGAAGAGTTATTTATGTAGCACTGTAGTATGTAATTTGTCCCAATAGTGGTTGTGTATTCTCAAGGATTTGACTAAACTAAGAAAAAATCTTGAGAAGGTATCTTCAAAGAGTTTGATTGTAATGGATATTATTTTACTAAATATATATCATTTATTAATTGAGAAATAAATACAATATGAGTCTATTTATAATACTAGCTCGGTAACATAAAATAGTTATAACAACCCAAGAATAAAGGCTTAATAAAACTAAGATAAAACTAACATCCCCCCTCAAGATGGAGAATGTACGATAAGAATTCTCAGCTTGTTAATAATTGAATAGAATGCTGCAGGTTCAAGTGACTTAGTAAAGAAATCTGTGAGCATATTTGATGAAGAGATGGGCAAGAGTTTGAACAATCAAGTTTGCAGTTTGTCCCGAACAATGTGACAATCAATTTCTATATGTTTTGTTCTCTCATGAAATGTTGGTTTTGATGCAACGTTCTTGGCTGATTGATTATCGCAATAAAGAGTTGTAGGGGCAGAAAAATCCATGTTTAATTCTTGCAAAAGAAATGTTATCTATTGAATTTCAGAAGTTGTTGACGCTAATGCTCTATACTCCGCTTCTAAAGATGAACGAGATATAGTGCTTTGTTTCTTAGACCTCCACGAAATCAATAATGAACCAAGAAATATAAAAAAGCTAGTTACAGACCTTCTTGTTTCTAGGCATAAAGAGACAAGGTCGTCACAACTGTTTTCATTCATTTATTACATGTTTAAGGTCGTCTGCATAAAGAGATTAAAAGTTTCTATGTTTGTAGATAAAGTGATAAACATTCCTTGAAACTCATACACAAATGTGAGTCTTAGTTTTAAACTAAAGACAGAATATTCAACTTAAAAATATTAGTATTTATCAATTGAATTAAACTTTATGATGAAATTAAAACATTTTACCTATATAATTAACAATGTATTCGAATAGTTTAAAAGTATTTTTTTCATTTATTACATGTTTGAGGTCATAGATTAAAAGTTTGTAGTATTGTTTTAACGTTATCAAAGAATTAGTTGCTATTATTGCACTAAATAATCAGTTTTAATTAATCATATAAGCCTTTGTGTTAATTTAATCGAAGCTTAGAGAATACTTTTCGAGAAAAAACCTTTTAATCTTATGACAAGACATTTTAATCTTGATGCAATGAAGAGATACATCCTCAAATGTGATATGCCAGCAACTCTATTGGTAATCTCCACTTAAAGTTGTTTAAGTGAATCCCAGTGAGACACATCATCTTAAAACAACATATTCAATTTTTACTATCCAATAGTGAATTCATCACAATTCAAAATAGGATTCCAAAATTTAAAAATTAATAAACAAATGCAGAAATATACTCCATATATAGTGCCTTACCATTGCACTGTATCACACGGGTTAAATGTCTTGTACATATTACATACAATTAATTTAATAAATAAATGGGAAAAATATGCTTGTAATCACTCTTTTAATTACCCATATAGAAATCTATAAAAAAATAATACCAATATAATAAAGTAATATTATAAAAATTTTGGATTAACAATTTTTTTAATCAGGGACATGAGGATTATTATTAATCAATGTGACATTATATCATGAATATTCTCTTTGAGATTATAACAAAGTTAAGATTTTTTTTGGTTTAAATATGTTTTTGGTCCCTGTAAATATAATTTTTTTTTATTTTGGTCCTCGTAATTTTTTTTTTTGTTTACATCCCTGTAATATCAAAAAAGATTTATATTTGGTCCTTAACGTTAAGTGTACGTTACAAAAACGTTAACTGACAAACGGAAACAGTTTTTTTTAATTGCAATTTTGGTTCATTTGTATTAAACAATTCACAAAATTGATCATACTATTTTACAAGTCAACGGCATTGATTCATCTCTCAGATTTTTAAACTAAAGAATGACGATTTAACATATTTTAAAGGTTTAAATATGTTTTCGTCCCAGTAAATATAACTGTTTTTAGTTTTAGTCCTGTAAAAAATTTTGTTTGAATTTCATCCATGTAATATCAGAAAAATTTATTTTTTGTCTTTAATGTCAATTGGACGTTACAAAAAACGTTAATTAACAAAGGGAAACGTGGATCAAACGTTTAAATATGTTTTTGGTCCCTGTAAATATAACAATTTTCAATTTTAATCCTTGAAAAATATTTGTTTGAATTTCATCCCTGCAATATCCAAAAGCTTTATTTTTTGTCCTTAACGTCAAATAAATGTTACAAAAACGTGAGCCGACAAATAGAGGAGAACGTGGATCAATCGTAGCACTTCAATGAGAATATTAATTTAAATAATAGAATAATTTGTATATTTATTTTTATTTGTTATTTAAATATTGTTTCGATTAAATTTATTTACTATAATTATTTAGATTTGTATTCCCATTGGAGTTTGTATACTTATTTTATTAGAAATAAGTATATAAATTATTTTTATTTGTTATTTAAATATTGTTTTGGTTAAATTTATTTAGAATAATTATTTAAATTTGTATTCCCATTGGAGTTTGTATACTTATTTTATTAGAAATAAGTATACAAATTATTTTTATTTGTTATTTAAATATTGCTTCGGTTAAATTTGTTTGGAATAATTATTTAAATTTGTATTCCACGTTTTTCTCTATTTGTTGGCTCACGTTTTTGTAACGTCCATTTGACGTTAAGGACCAAAATTTTTTGGATATTGCAGGGATAACAAATATTTTTCAGGGACTAAAACTGAAAACTATTATATTTACAGGGACCAAAAACATATTTAAACGTTTGGTCCACGTTTCTCTTTGTCCATTAACGTTTTTTGTAACGTCCACTTGACGTTAAGGACCAAAAATAAATTTTTCTGATATTACAAGGATGAAATTCAAATAAAAAATTTTACAGGGACTAAAACTAAAAACTGTTATATTTACAGGGACCAAAAACATATTTAAAACTATTTTAAATAACGTGAGATACAATTTCATAATATAAAACCATCTAAATAAATTAATTATTCATATGTCATTAATTAAATTAAAAATATGAATAAAAAATTCTGAAGTTGAAAGTTAAGTTTTTGCTTTATTTTATTTCAATTTTATAGGTGTTAATAATTATACATGATCTGTCACGTCGTCATTTTTTAGTTAAAAAATCATAAAGAGATATCAAAATTGTCGATTTTTAAAATAGGAGAACAATTTCATAAATCAGTAAAAATAGAGGTATAAAAATTTAATTAAGCCTTTATTTTTTTACTAAATAAGGCTATGATGTTACCAAATACATATCATGAACAATTAATTGATTAGTTTGTTACATGAAATAATATTTAGTTTCGTGTTATAATAAACCTATAACATCTAATAATAATATTATGGTTCAGTCCGATAAATGTAGTTCAAATTGAAAAAGTTGGGAAATTATATGCAAGATGCAGATTGGAACCTGCAATTTATCACTTTTCTATTAATGTATGTGAATTTCACATCTATATTTTCAGAACAAAAATAATAATGATATTATAGTCTATGGTTCAAATATTTTTTATTCGCAGCTAATATAATACTATATTACTCTCTCTAGTAGATTGTGATGTTTAGGATGGAGAGAAAATTATGAGAGAGAAAACAAAATGTAAAGAGATATAGCAAGAAAAGTAAGAAAAGACAGAGAAGGCAAAGGTAAAGAATTCAAATCTCTTATTTTATGACAAATCAAAGCAGCTTAATAAAAGGATAACATTTCATGGGGTGATAGTGCTATTTTTTTGGTTTCTTCGGTTTATTAGGTTTGATAACTGGATGTGTTTCATAACAAGTCTCATAATTTGGTAGTGATTTCTCATATGGCACTTTCTCTTCATTAGCTGTTATGAATGGTGTGTTATTTGCCAACACCGTAGTTGTGAACAACACCACTACAAGCATGAGTAATGCTAGTGACTTTTTAGAGGCCATTTCTCGATTGCTAATTATGAAACTGTAAAAAACAAGAATAGCATTTATAGGAAAATAAATTGGAATTTATTATGTTATTTTATCATACAAGGTATTTTTTTAAGAGAATGTCGAATCAGGGTTGATACATAGATGTCACTTGCTCAAAATTGGTCGGGTAGATTTTTATTTTTTGAAAAGTTACCATTAATTCTTAAAATATCTCCAATTTATAGTCGTTTGTGGTGGTTATTAGGTGACAAACCAAAAATTGGGTAAAGTTACCCCAATGAGATGTCATCAATCAAAATTAAATATGTGTCTTCTACCTGATTGAAGGCAGAAAGAGACCAAACCAGTTATAAATAAACAAATGCAATTTATTAGTGTGGAGTGTGACCTTACATTCTTTTTTTTTTATTAAAATTATAAGTATAAGAGTATAATTTTTATACACTAATGATATAATAATGGTTAATTTTTTGATGAATCAATGGGATATATCACACTATTTCTCAAATCAACATTCGAAGAACTAACAAGATACATAGGAGAATAATTTACATAATTTACATAGTTATCCCAATAAATTATAATTTAAAAAATAAAATGTTAATAATATTTTCAGAAACAATAAAATTTGATAATTAATTAAAAAATAAAATGTTAATAATTAATTTTAAACAATACGTATCATTTTACAACTATGTCAATTTATATAATTTAATAAAATTAAAATATATTGAAATGATAATATTTAAAAATAATATTATTTTTCAAAATAATAAAAAATATTAATATTTATTTAAATTTGTAAAATAAATATAATTTTCTTACGAGAGTAATTTTGTCATTAACATGTATTATATATCATATTTAGTTAATCTTGATTTTGTTTTAAATTGATATTTTCATTTAGTAGTGTCAATAAATTTTTTAAATATATTTTATTTAATTTTTTAATATGTTTGTTGTTAATTTATAAAATTTAAAAGTTTTATAAGTTGGTTCGGGAAAAAAATATTTGTAACTATCTCACAAATAATTTTGTCAATCAAATATGATATATATAATATTAAGTTGTAATGAGTTGTGTAAGAAAACATGTTACGATAAATTAAGATTACTATGTTTGTTATCATTTGTACTTCAAATATCTAATATGATAGTATTTATCATGTCTCAATATTCTAACCATCAAAATACCCTAATAATATAAACAATTTTTACATTAATTAAGAGGAAGGTATATAAATTAAATCCTAATTATAACTATTCAGGCACAAACTAACAAAAAAAAACAAATATATATAATTAATATGCACAACTGCAAGTCAAGTATCAATCCCAAAACATGGCGAACATGTGAAACATCGATTTCCATCGCAGTGTGAACAATTCCATTTTCAATATGGTTTATATTACTAGCAAAATACTCGAGAATTCACACAGATCACCCATCATCATATTCGTTACTCTATAAATTAAAAAACGGTTTTTCACGAATCTCTTTTAACTAATTGATTTAAGAAAAATTATTTTGGTTTAAATATGATTGTTTCGTCCATGCAATTATAATATTTCTTTGGTTTTAATTAAAAACAATTGCTTTAAATCCTGACAACAATTTGTTGGATCATGTATGCCATCAAGGACTAAAAACAATAGTTTTTGAATTTACAAAAACAAAATTCGAAGAATAAAATTTACAAAGACTAAAACTAAAAAAGACTATAATTGTAAGGAACAAAATCATATTTAAACTAAATATTTTTTAACTAATGTATGAGAGTGTGTATCTACCTAGGCACATCTTGTGCTTAGTTTCTTCTTTTTTAATATATTCTTTATGTTTTTCCAAATAAAAAAAACTAATGTATTAGTGAAAAATATTTATCTTGCGTAGTTTATATAATAAATTATAATCAATGCATCATAATTTCTTGAAAATTTTATCTAAAAGATATTCAACAATAATAATAAAATACAAATTTATCTTTTAACCTATGATTTGCAAAAATACATCTAAATTCCAATTTAAATAATTTATTTATTTATTTTTCTACTTCTATGATTTTGAAAGAATAAAAATATTTTTTAATTGAATAAAAAAATCACTAATTGAACCAGATCTTGAAGTATGTATTGAGTTAATATGTTTAACAATATATATATATATAGAGAGGACATATTAAATGAGAGCATTATCTTAAAGATGAGATAACCAATTATTAACCTACAAATTAAAATAGACGCCTTGATTACATTTTCTCACAAGTTCTCTCTCTCCTTTTTTTTTATTTATAAACAGTTATCTCTTGTTTTTCTTCTTCGTGCTTTCTACAAGGGCTGCGCAAATGGTCGGGTCGGGATAGATTCGGGTCTAAATATCTAATCCAGTCTAAACCGCAGTTGGTAATCTCAGGTCTAACTTCGACCGTTTTTTAAATCGGGTTTGTCAGTTTTCGGATTACAGTTTGGTCGGTTTTGCGGGTCAGGTAAACCGGTTTCAATTTGTATGAGCTTTGAAAACTTTGCGGTCCAATTAACAACAATTTTATCTATAAAGATTTCTCATAAAACACTAGTTTACATTTTTATTTGTATGGACCATAAGACAATTTAACTAGAGACCTATTTTTTAAACACTAGTTTACAGCAAACATCCTTCAAAATAAAAATTGACCTATAAACATAAATGATCAACAGAACATATTAACAGGGCCATCAATTAAGAACATATTAGGACCTTCATCTTTGGTAACAAACCTAAATAATATATAACAAATTCATGTTGTTCAGGATTTCATCCAAATCAAAAGCTTGCCAACATTGTCCAGAATGAGTCAAACTTTATAATTACAGTCATATGGAAAAATAATTATATATTACAGTCATCTAGAAGTATTTAAATAATTATATATTTCAATCCAAATCTATTAATAAACATAGTAAAGCAATATCTTAGAACTTTATGAGAAGTATGCATATGGTTGATGCTGCAGCAGCTATACGTATAACAAAAATAGAATTAATTGCATAAGAATGTCAAGAATATAACCTAATGATAAAATAAAGTAGAATACATCAACATAAATACATAAAGTTTAAACTATAACCTTGAAATTCGACTTCCCAAATGTGAGATAACCAATTCGAAGTTGAAAATGAACCGCTGTCAAGTCTCTTGCCACTAATTTATTGGATAAATAAAAGCTTGAGTACAACTTAATCAGTTCATAGCCAATTAAGTTCTCCTTATATCAGTTTAAATACTAAATACAACCTAACCAGTTCATAACCAATTAAGTTCTCATTCTATCTTTAAATACAACATAACCAGTTCATAACCAATTAAGTTCTCATTTTATCAATTTAAATACAACATAATCAGTTCATATTATAATCTAAGCTACTAAGTAGGGCTGAACAATAATACTAATTACTAAGTTAACAATAATACAAATTTCAATAAGTTAAAAATAATATCAAATTCATACTAAGTATTAAGTTAATAATAAAAGTTTCAATTACAAACTTAACTAAAATCTAATGATACATAAAAAAAAAAATATCAAGGCAGTAACTTACCCTTTCACATGTGGAAACATGAGTAAATTTGTATGGTTCCCAATAGTGATGTTCATTTAAAAACTGGTGATGATCAAACACAAAATTAGTACCCAATAATTCAGAAATTTCAGTAAATATAACTCAATAAGTCCAACATACAGAAATCTACCAATTATCAAGCATGAACCACACATACAGAAATTGCTGGCAGCAACCAACCCAACAAGCATCAACAAATCATGTTCAAAATGATGCTACGCAAATACAGTTTTCAACCAAAACATCATCCTCACAATACAGGCATGTGTTGTGCAAGTATAAGTCATATATGACTTCAAAAAACTCAAAAAGTCTGAAATCTAAAACCTAGAGGTAATTAAATAAAATTGAATTAGCATAATTGTTAGGTTCATTATTAAAGCTCATTTACATACTTTATAAATAAACATAAGTATAATTTTTCTTACTTAAAAAACTTAAATAGGCTCAGGCCCAAGAGCAGCTACTCTGCCAATAATAGACTCTTGCCTTCCACCACTAGTTGTTAAGCCTTGTTGAAGTTCTACTATGAATAAACAGTTTAAATTAAAAGTTAATTTACAATAACAAGAAATAGTCTAATTAAACAAGTACATATACAGATTACACAACCTGTCACAACATTCTCAAATATCTCAAAATCTTCTATCAAAATAAGGTCTTTAAAGTATGAGAAAGAGGGGTTCAACTAGTTTTGAGTGCAGATCAAAGCTTCTGCCATTTTTGGACTCAAGGAGCTCCTATAAGTGTCTAAAACCCTTCCACTTCTACTGAATGCACTTTCTAAAGCTATAGTTGACATTAGTGTGGCCAAAATTTCTCTTACCATTGCTGCCAAAATAGGGTAACGAGCACTGTTTTACTTCCACCAAATCAAAATGTCAAATTTCTCACCATCTACTGAACAAGCGTCACTTAAATACCTCTCAAGTTCGTTTCGCTTATCAATAGAATCTTTTTCTTTTAAGTGTTGTTTAAAGGCATCTACCCGTGCAAAAAATGATGGATTTTTAGGGGGGTAGATTCTTCAACAGATCGGACAGCAACAAATACAACACTATGATCATGGGAAAATTTGTACCAAGTGTACAATTTCATTAAACTATCTTTAACATTTTCAGCCTTCACCTTACCAACGTCCTCACATTACATGTTATCAAAAGTCCACTCAATATACCTTAATTTATAACAAGGGTCACATATCCACTCCAAAATAAAGAAAATGGTTGATTTTTTCAATGTCACCCCAAGATTTATCATATTTTCCCTTCATATATGAACCCATTACAACCACAATAGTATTCAGGTTCATTGACGTTTTGTCAAGCTCACATTGAATAGAAGCCAAGTTATGAAAAGTTGTGTGTAGAGATACTTGTTGCGACGATGAAAAAACCTTTGTCGCTTCAAAGAAAATCTTTAAAAATCCCACAAATGCTCAAACTCTTTCCCAATCATTAGAAGTAGGAGGACTAGCAACCCCAAACCAAGTCAAATACCAAGAATCCTCACCCTCTAATTTATCAAAAGCTACTTGATACTTTTCAGCAGCTTCCAACATCATGTATGTTGAATTCCACCTTGTGGAAACATCAAGACTAAGAAGTTTTTTACATGTTATATTACAAATATCAATGCATTCCTTAAACTTCAAAGCTCTTTATAGAGAAGAACGAATAAACCTAACTGCATTGCAAATGCTACGAATAGATAAATCTTGTTTTGTTAACCCATCTTGGACTACTAGATTCAAGATATGGGTACAACACCTCATATGAAAATAATCCCCTTCACCCATCATTCCATCCTTGTTCTTAAGTCTCTTGTTCAAATAAGATACAGCCACATCATTGGATGATGTTTTGTCAACGGTAATTGTAGACACATTTTTAAGACCTCATTCCATCAACACCTCTTCAATTTTCCTACCAATAATGTCCCCTTTGTGATTTGGCACTAAACTAAAGCTTATAATGCGTTTTTGATAGTTCCATTCTTTATTAATGAAATGAGCGGTAAGGGTCATATAACCGAGGTTTTGAACGGACGTCCAATAGTCCGTAGTAAGAGCTACTCTACTGCAATCAGATTTGAACAATGCCTTAAGCTTCAATTTTTCAGCAAGATATAGTTGAAAACAATCCCTAGCATTAGTCCTCCTTAAAGGGATGGTCATTTGTGGCTGCAACTGTCTACATAATTGTTTAAAACCTTCACCTTCAACCACTCTAAACGAATGTTCATCAAGAATAACAAAAAGGACAATGGCATTCCTACATGCTTGGGCATTGAATCTTTGGCTTGATGGAACCAAACTACCACCATCACCAAAAGAAAGGTTTGTTTGAGTGAGGTCATTAAGAATGTGGGCTGGATTAATTTTGCATTTCTCAGAGTGAGCTTTCATGTTCGAGGTTCCATGTGTTTTAGAATGACAAAGGTATCTTTGGTGACAATGTTTACAAGCAGTAGTAGGGATAGACTCATCGGGTAGAATGTTAAAGTCCAACCAAACCATAGAGCTTCTCTTAGGACCATTAGCATTGGGTTTTCTTTTTTTACTACCCATAGGAAGATGAGGAAGCCCATCTGCAGCAATAGCTGCTTGTGTTGGTTGAGAATTCTCCACTACTGAAATATTTTAAGAGTTTAATTATTAATTTTTTTTTAATATTTAAAGTGTAGTTTTTAATTAGTTTTTTTTATATAGTTAAACTATTTAAAGTTTTTTAGATAGTTAAAATGTTTAATTAATAAGTAGTAATAGAAGGATACGTACTAATTAATATTACATAAAAACTAATTAAGCATGAGAATACATAAAATTTAGGCATAAAGGATACATATTAAACAAAAACAGTTGTAAGTATACATATGAAGCATACAAAGTAATTAAGCAAGAAGTACCCATAAATATTAAGGATAATAGATACATACTAATTAAGAATAAATTAGTTGCAAGCATACATATTAAGCATGAAACATGCATACATACAAATTAAAATAATATAATATATACTGATTAAGCATCAAATAGTTGCAAATCTAGATACTAATTAAACAAGAAGCATACATACAAATTAAACATAAAATATTTGCAAGCATGCATACACACTAAGCATAAAACAGTTTGCATATTAAACAATTAACATGAACCATACATACTAAGCATATAACAGTTGGAAATTTAACATATAACACTTACAAGCATACATATTACGCATCAGTGTACATAATTAAGCATAACAAACTCACAGTGATGATGCTCCATTACTCCTTGTTGTCCTTCTTGACTATTACCCTCTCCTTGCTCCATTACTCCTTGTGGTCCTCCTTGACTGCTACCTTCTCCTTGCTCCATCTTCTAAAGCTAGAACCACACTAATAAGTTAATCTAGAACTCTATCATATTCTATCTCTCTAGTTGAAATTCCTATCATGAATATGAGCTGAGTTAAAAACTAGCAGGATGAGATAAAAATAGTAATTTACTCAATTACCTTTATATAATATAGTTTTACATATAAAATTGAAATATAATAAAATATAAATATAAAAAAAAATTTATAAAATATAATCTAAAATATAAAAGTTAGATCTAATTAAATATAAATGTACAAAAATTAATAGAAGTTGATATTAAACTTAAAAAGGAAATATTAATAATTAACTTAAAAAATATTTATGATTTTATCACAAGGGTAATTTTGTCTTTTTATATAATTTAGTAGATAAGTATTCAAAATTATAAAAATATGAAAATTAATTGAAATTTTAAAATAAATATAGTTTGCTTGCAAGGGTATTTTAGTTATTTACATATAATATATCATATCTTTATTTAGATTATCTAACAAATAAAATAGAATTATTTGGTTATTCGTGATTTTTTTAAAATAGAACAAATGTGCACAACTTACACATAAAATCTCGGTACTATCGAAAGAATTATAAAGATGACACGTTTGATAAGGCCTTGTGTCGTGTACCCTTTTGATGAGAAATACACCCATAATATGTATTACAACAAATTCATGCTATATGTCTATTAAGAGTAAAACTCAACCTTCCAACTTTATACTTATGGTTCAAGTACTTTTAACCTTTGAGATATATCTATATTCAAGTACTTATAATCACTCTAATAGTATACTTTCATCATTATAAAACCAATATTTACACCATCTCTTATGATTTTAATTCCTAAAATCACATTTGCTTCACCTAAATCTTTCATATCAAAATTCTTTGATAAGAAAGTTTTAGTTTTGTCTACCTCATCTAAATTGGTGCCAAAGATTAACATATCATCCACATATAAACAAATCATAACACCATTTCCATTGTGAAATTTACTATAAATACACTTGTCAAATTCATTTATTTTGTATCCATTAGAAAGTACAACTTTATCAAACTTTTGGTGCCATTGTTTAGGTGCTTGTTTTAACCCATATAAAGATTTAGTCAATTTACACACTTTATGTTCTTGTCCTTTGATGACAAATCCTTCAGGTTGTTTCATATACACCTCTTTAGCTAACTCTTTGTTTAGGAAAGCAATTTTAACATCCATTTAATGGATTACAAACTTATAGATAGAAGCTAGTGCCAAAAGCACTCTTATGGATGAAATTCTTGCAACAAGTGCATAAGTATCAAAGTAATTGATACCTTCTTTTTGTGTAAACCCTTTTACAAAAATTCTAGCTTTGAATTTATCAATTGTTCCATCAACTTTCATTTTCTTCTTAAAGATCCATTTACAGCCTATTGGTTTGGATCCAGGTGGGAGGTCTACTAATTTCCATGTTTTATTCACCATAATTGAGTCCATTTCCTCTTGGATGGCTTCTTTCCAAAAGACAGAGTCTTGAGACTTTATTACCTCTTCATATGTGTTTGGGTCACTCTCTAAATTATAGCAAATTGGTCTATAATTGTTAATGGAATCATTTGTACCTTCTACACGGAACATAAAGAAGTCTAGGCCATAACTTTTCTCTTTTCTGACTCTTTTACTTCTTCTATGTTCTAAACATGTCAAAGTATCATTATTAGATACATTATTTTCTAGACTTTGTACACTAGAACGTACAATTTCCTTGGGATGTGGAATTGAGTTAAATCGATTTTCTTGAAAAATTGCATCTTTTGACTCAATCACTGTGTTAATAGGATATGAGTCATTAGATTCAATAACCATTAATCTATATGCCTTGTTATTTTCAATTCCTCTTTCTCCCAATTTCTTTCTTTTTGGTTTAGAAACCTTAACAATTTCTCTACAACCCCAAACTTTTATATAGTTAAGATTGGGTTTTCTTTTCTTCTAGAGTTCATATGGAGTTATCTTGTTCCTTTAATTTGGAACTCTATTTAACAAATAACATGCAGTTAGCATGGCTTCACCCCCAATAACCTTTAGATAAACCAGAATAGAATAACATGACATTCACCATTTCTTCTAATACCCTATTTTCCTTTATGGAATTCCATTTTGTTGTGGAGAATATGGTGGAGTTGTTTGATGGACAATATCAGTGGACTCAAAAATAATAAGGATGGTAGAATTCTCCTCCCCTATCACTTCTAAAACACTTAATAAAAATTTTATGTTGAAGTTCTACTTGTGCTTTAAATATTTTCAATTTGTCAGAAACTTCATTTTTAGAGTGCAATAATAATAAACATAACAGAATCTAGTGCAATCATCAATAAAAGTGACAAAATACTTTTTACCACCAATTGTAGGTCAACCATGTAAATCGCATACATCAGAGTGAATTAAATCTAATACCTTATAACTTTTTTCAACTATTTTAAAAGGTTGTCTTGTGATTTTAGTTAGCGTGCAAGTTGTACATGAATTTGAATTTTTATAAAAACTCGAAATTAAATTTTATTTCATCATATCATTCATTTTTCTAAAGTTAACATGTCCTAGTCGCATATGCCATAAATCACAAGAGTCAACGATATAAGCAGAAATCATATTATTATTATAGTTACTAACAACATTACATTTGAACATATTCTCACAAAGGTAACCCTTCCCTACAAACATACCCCATTTGGAGAGAATAAATTTATCTCCCTCAAATACACATTTGAAACCAAACTTATTAAGTAAAGGTACATAAATCAAGTTCTTCCTAACTTCAGGAACATAAAATACATCTTTAAGAGTAAGTGTTTTTTCAAAAGTGAATTCAATCTCCACTGTTCCTTTTCCTTTGACTTGGACAGTTGAGGCATTTTCGATGTGCAAAATACTTTCATCTTCTTCATTAATGGTATTAAATAGTTATTTGTTTTTGCACACATGGTGGGTAGCACCAGAGTCTATCCACCAAGATTCAACATCTTCAATCATGTTGAGTTCAGAAATGACAGCAACAACATTATCTTTTGTTGGACTTGAATTATTCTCTTTGTTCTTCCTTTTCAAGAACTTGGGCTCATTTTTAAAGTGTCCTGATTTTCCACAATGATAAAAACTCTTTTTTGTTTTATGTGTTTTCCTTCCTTGTGCTCGATTTTGAAATCTTTTTCGTTTTTCTATCTATTTTACATCTTTAACCGGTAAAAAAAAATTAAACAAACAAGGAAAAAAACTCGATAAGTTCAAAAGAAAAAAAAAAATTCAATTATCAATAAACGGAAAGAGAGGGATTCGAACCCTCGGTACAAAAATTCGTACAACGGATTAGCAATCCGACGCTTTAGTCCACTCAGCCATCTCTCCCCAATTCAAAAAATAGAATTATTATGCTTATGATACATCGCATAAACAAAAAGAACAAATAAAGTAGGGCTCGAAAAAACCTTTCTTTATCTCTGATTTGATATTGATTGATATTGATTTGATATATCTTATCTGTCTTTTTTTTTTCTATTTGGTTTCGATTCAAAATTATTTATATTATAAAGAAATTTATATATATTAATATTGTAAATAAATATATAAATATAGAATTATTTATTTTCTTTTTTAGTTTGTTTTTTTATACAATCAGAGCCCAGCTAGGTACTGGCATGGCTCTTTTTTCCCACGAATCCTGGATAACAATGATTTATTTTACTGTATTTTATTTGAAAAAAACTTGTAATTAATTTGACCACGATCAAACAAAAATAAAAATAACTTTTTGATCGTATATCATAGGAATCAAAAAGTTACTTTTGATTACGCCTTCTTTTGTTTTGGAGTAACCTATCTAAAAAAAGGAATGGAACTATGGGTTCTTGCACAATGTATTTTTGTGTTATGAATGAAGCAATTTTGTCGAGATCTATCTGTCAAAATACCTTTAGCAAAAACAAAATCCAAAAATGAGATTCGCCCCCTTTTCTTAATTTCATTAGGGGGCCCTTTACGAAACATGTCAACACTCTAATTATCATAAAATTATGCACTTATTTGAGAATTATGCCAGATTCACTTGTTCGACAAAAGATCCTTTTATATACAATAATGGTATTGTAGCGGGTATAGTTTAGTGGTAAAAGTGTGATTCGTTCTATAGATCCCTTAATAGTTAAGGGATCCCTTGCGTGATTCATATCACGATCAAAAACTTTATTTCTTACTTAAAGGGATTTAATCCTTTATACCTCTCAACGAACCAGTCGAGGAATAATATACATTATCGTAATTTGTATACAATTTAGAATTGATTTTAAAATTATGAAACATAAGTTTTTGGAATTGGATCAAGAATCCCAATTTTTTAATATGAGTTAAAGGATCCAGGGAGAAAGATATAGAAAAATAATTTCTAATCGTAACTAAATCTTCCATTTTTTTTTTATTATTTATTTAATATAGGAGAGATTGAAGCAAACTAGCTATTAAACGATTTTTTTAGTTTACTAGAAACATCGATATATTTTTGGAGCTCGATGGAAATTTTATTCTTTTCCTAAAGATTCTCTCAAATAGAAATAGAGAACGAAGTAAATAGAAAAAAAAGAGATTGTTCTAATACTCCTTTTCTATAGGGATCATCTAAAAAGCAAGGTGTATCAAATGTATTGATACCGAAAGGCTGACATAGATGTTATGGATTATTTTTTTTTTTCATGTATTCCATCTATCTCTTAAATTATTCTGTAAAGGAGCTGAATGAAACAAAAGTTTCACGTTCGGTTTTGAATTAGAGACGTCCATTCATGAACGTCGACTATAACCCTTAGCCTTCCAAGCTAACGATGCGGGTTCGATTCTCGCTACCCGCTTATATCCTATTTCTATATTTATTCTATTCTAATATCTCATTTTCTATTATAGAATGAATACTAATTATTACTAAATTAAATTGAATTAGAATGATTTAGTATTATTATATATAAAAAAATATATGGATTATGATTAGTTCTAGATAGAGTATTTTATAGAATTCTTTTTTTCTTTCACTTTTCACGAAAATTTCGTGAAAAGTGAAAGAAAAAAAGAAAAGCGCCCATTGTCTAATGGATAGGACAGAGGTCTTCTAAGCCTTTGGTATAGGTTCAAATCCTATTGGGCGCAAATTTATTGCATTTCATTTATATATTAATTATATAAATATTAATTGAATTTGTATATTTCTGTATATTTCTAAAAATATATCTTGAATTTCTTATCTTTCCTATTATATTAATAAGATTTTGAATTAGAATTCAAAGAAAATATATTGAAAGAGACAAATTATGAAAATGATACAGTTATGAAATTTTGAATCAACTTTTTGCTACTTGTTCCTGAAGTAAAAAAAGTTCCGTCTGTTCCTGAATAGCTTCCTTCAAAAGGGTTTCTGCTTCCCCAGTGAATGTCTTGGTAGAAGATATTATTTCATTGAATTTAGGTTTATTCGTTTTTAAATACGCCCGTAACTCAACAAGAAATTTCCTTACCTGTTCAATTTCTAATGAATCAAGATAACCATTCGTTCCAGTATAAATAGTTATTATCTGTTCTTCCACAGTGAGAGGGGCTGATTGGGATTGTTTCAGCAACTCGCGCAATCGCTGACCTCTTGCCAATTGATTTTGCGTAGCTTTATCGAGATCAGAAGCAAATTGTGCAAAAGCTTCTAATTCTGCGAATTGTGCCAATTCCAATTTTAATTTACCAGCTACTTGTTTCATTGCTTTTATTTGAGCCGCCGATCCAACTCTGAAAACGGAAATACCTACATTAATCGCAGGTCTGATTCCAGCATTGAATAAATCGGCAGATAAAAATATTTGGCCATCTGTAATGGAAATTACATTAGTAGGAATATAAGCTGAAACATCTCCTGATTGGGTCTCAACTATCGGTAAAGCAGTCATACTTCCTTCACCTAACTGAGAACTTAATTTAGCGGCTCTTTCCAAAAGACGCGAATGCAAATAAAAAACATCTCCGGGGTAAGCTTTGCGACCTGGTGGTCTTCGTAATAGAAGAGACATTTGGCGATAAGCCTGTGCTTGTTTGGAGGGATCATCATAAATGATTAAAGTGTGACGTTTACGGTACATAAAATATTCAGCCAGAGCTGCTCCTGTATAAGGGGCAAGGTATTGTAATGTAGCTGGCGGTTTCAGCCACTATAATAGTGTATTCCATTGCTCCTCTTTCTTGTAAAGTAGTTACCACTTGAGCCATAGAAGATGCTTTTTGACCAATAGCTACATAAACACATATTACATTTTGTCCCTGTTGATTGAGAATCGTATCTGTGGCTACTGCTGTTTTACCTGTTTGTCTGTCCCCAATAATTAATTCTCGCTGGCCACGCCCTATAGGAATCATAGAATCAATAGCAATAAGTCCCGTTTGAAGAGGTTCATACACGGAACGTCTCGAAATAATACCTGGAGCGGGAGATTCGATTAACCGAGATTCCGAAGATGAAATTTCTCCTCGACCATCAATAGGATTAGCTAGGGCATTTACAACACGACCCAAATAACCCTCACTTACAGGTATCTGAGCAATTCTTCCTGTTGCTTTTACCGAGCTTCCCTCTTGTATCAGCAAACCATCACCCATTAATACAACACCAACATTTTTGGATTCCAAATTCAAAGCAATGCCTACAGTACCCTCTTCAAACTCGACTAATTCACCTGCCATTACTTCATCAAGACCATAAATACGAGCAATGCCGTCGCCTACTTGAAGTACGGTACCCGTATTTACAATTTTAACTTCGGTATTATATTGCTCAATACGTTCACGGATAATTTTACTAATTTCATCTGCACGAATGGTTACCATGAATATTTATTAATTTGATTCTTTTTCAAAGAAAAAAAAATAATGCCTATACTCTATATTATAGTAGAACGACTAATCAGTTATTTTTTTCTTTCATCGCACCAAACATACCAATATTAGCACCGATCGTACATAAATGTAACTCGTTGTTTAAGCAACTATTTAGAGTTCCCAGAGCTCCTTGTAATGCTTGTTGTAAAACCCTCTGTTGCACTTGATTAATCGCCTTTTGTTGTTCAAAATTAATAGTTTCATTTTTGTAATTTTCGAATTGTTCCAAAGTTGTATAAATTGAATTAATTAAATTCAATTTTTCTCGTTCTATCTCGGAATAACCATTCAATCGAAATCGATCTGCTTCCATTTCTACTTTCCTTAAGCGGGCCCGGGCTTTTTCCAGCTGTTCAACGGCTCCTTCCCGCAGTTCTTCTGAATTTCGAATAGTTCTCAAAATTCTCTATTTTCGATTATCTAATAAATCGCTTAATGAAAGTAGATTCTCTTTCCATTCATTTCAAAATGTCTATGATCTCTTCCCGAACCAAACATGAATCTTTCATTTCATTTGGCTCTGACACTCAATTCCTTATAGGAAATTTCCCTATCTTTATTATCGAATGAGCCTATCCTTTTTTCTCTATTTCTAAATATCGTGAAAAGAATTACCAATCCAAGACCAAAATATTTGGAGGACTCTTTTGACCAAAAAATGAATTGCTGGTAATGGAACTCTGCGCAAAATTTCCTCCTGTGATATGAGTTACTACTCCTTGATCGTTTATACTACCCCAAACATCTGACTGCATTTTCCAACTAAAATGGAATATTACTACAGAAATGGAACTGTACATCCAAAATAATCCTAAGAAGACGTGATCCCAAGCGGATACTTGGCATGTACCCCCTCTTCCGGGTCCATCACAAGGGAAACGAAAACCAAGATTTGCTTTATCCGGTATCAATCGTGAGCTACGAGCAAATAGAACACCTTTTAGGAGTATCAATACCATCACATGAATTGTAAATGCATGAATATGATGTACCAAAAAATCTGCAGTTCCTAATGGAATAGGTAACAAAGCTACTTTGTTGCCCACTGCCACTAAATCACCACCACCCCAAGTCAAACTGGTGCTTGTTGTTGCACTAGGGGCCGTTGTGCCAGGTGCTAAAGCGTGGGTATTTTGTATCCATTGAGCAAAGACAGGTTGTAATTGTATAGCAGTATCTGAAAACATATCTTGAGGGCGCCCTAAAGCACTCATGGTATCATTATGAATATACAAACCAAAACTGTGAAAGCCTAAAAATATACACACCCAGTTGAGATGTGATATGATTGCATCGCGATGTCTAAGGACACGATCTAATAGGTCGTTGTATCGAGTAGTTGGATCATAGTCTCTGACCATAAAAATGGCTGCATGTGCAGCAGCACCAACTATAAGAAATCCACCAATCCACATGTGATGTGTGAACAATGACAATTGTGTACCATAGTCAGTAGCTAGATATGGATAAGGAGGCATAGCATACATATGGTGAGCTACTATAATGGTTAAAGAGCCTAACATAGCTAGGTTAATAGATAATTGAGCATGCCATGACGTTGTTAGGATCTCATATAGACCTTTATGACCCTGTCCTGTAAATGGACCTTTGTGAGCCTCTAAAATATCTTTTATACCATGACCAATACCCCAGTTAGTTCTATACATATGACCGGCAATGAGAAAAAGAACTGCAATAGCTAAATGATGATGTGCTATATCGGTCAGCCATAGACCACCAGTTAGTGGATCTAATCCACCACGAAAAGTAAGAAAGTCCGCGTATTTTGACCAATTCAAGGTAAAAAATGGGGTTGCTCCCTCGGCAAAACTTGGATAAAGTTGAGCCAAAAGATCCCGATTCAAGATAAATTCATGAGGAAGTGGGATCTCTTTGGGATCTACTCCAGCATTTAGAAATTGGTTAATTGGTAAAGATACATGTACTTGATGCCCCGCCCAAGAAAGAGACCCAAGTCCTAGTAGCCCTGCCAAATAGTGGTTCAACATGGATTCTACATCTTGGAACCAAGCCAATTTTGGAGCAGCTTTGTGATAATGAAACCAACCAGCAAAAAGCATTAAGGCTGCAAAGACCAATCCACCAATTGCAGTACAATAGAGTTGTAATTCACTAGTTATTCCAGATGCTCGCCAAATCTGAAAACAACCAGAGGTTATTTGTATTCCTCGAAAACCTCCGCCTACATCACCATTCAATATTTCTTGGCCTACTATTGGCCAAACTACCTGGGCACTAGGTCGAATGTGAGTAGGATCATTTAACCATGCTTCATAATTCGAAAAACGAGCACCATGGAAATACATGCCACTCAGCCAAAGAAAGATGATGGAGAGTTTGGCCGAAATGAGCACTAAAAACTTTTCGAGAAATCTCCTCTAAATCACTAGTATGGCTATCGAAATCATGAGCATCAGCATGTAGATTCCAGATCCAAGTAGTAGTATCAGGTCCCTTAGCTATTGTTCTTGAGAAATGACCAGGTTTTGCCCATTGCTCGAAAGAAGTTTTTATGGGATCCCTATCTACCAAAATTTTGACTTCTGGATCTACCAAAATTTTTACTTTTGGTTCCGGCGAACGAATAATCATTGAGTCCTCCTCTTTCCGAACAACACATACAAAGAGACCCGCCAACATAAAACATAATTAGTGAACTTATGAGAGATGTTTATATTTAATTTGTTTCTCTTCTATCTCCCATCTATCTTTTCTACATTTTCTTTAGTTATTCACTAGAACAATTATGATCCGGAAGTTAATCCGGGGCAAGTGTTCGGATCTATTATGACATAGCAGTGAGGCGCTCAACGGACCTTTTTTAATTATTCTAAAACCTTTTCTGGACTTTGAATTTAATGAACTTAAATTCTTTTTTTTTTGCAACCCGGTCTATTCAGACTTCACTTAGAGGTTCCTAGATAGAACAAATTTCATTTTTTTTATTTCTTGCATATCTTACATAAAAGATATTCTTAGGTACTTTATTTCAAATCACGTGAGCAGTTATTAGCATTACTAGGGAACATACGGGTATTTCTATTTAGTTTTTAGAAGGTCTCTTTTATTTTAGTAGTTTGAATAGCAGAAAAAAAAAAAATAATTCTCTACTATATCCACTTATGATTTATTTCTATGAAATATCCAATTAAATAGAACGATTTTAGATTTTAGAAGGGATATAATGAAATCTTTTAGTTAGTTGTTCCTATAGAAATCATATGTTTTATTTGACTGATGGGGACAACAAACAATAAACTATAACAAATTCAATGTATATTTAGAATAATAGATTTTCTATACGTTCTATTCTACATTCTCTATAGAGAATGTAGAATAGAACATATAAAATTAGAATTAAAAAAACAAAATAATAAACAGAGGGTTCTTATTCAAAACGCCCTGTGATCTTCAACCAATTATGTGCTTCAATATAATTACCGGGGGTAAGGGCTATAGCTTGTTTCCAATATTCAGCAGCTTGATCAAACCAAGATTCGGCAATTTCAGAATCTCCCT
Organism: Cicer yamashitae; assembly: GCA_037974755.1. Classification (NCBI taxonomy): domain Eukaryota; kingdom Viridiplantae; phylum Streptophyta; class Magnoliopsida; order Fabales; family Fabaceae; genus Cicer; species Cicer yamashitae. Next base: position 28,008,571 of record JBBPBQ010020324.1, on the reverse strand, counting down.
GTCGAATGGCCTGTTCTCCACGGTCGGAATAGGTGAGTAAATTCCTTCCCTTAGAACCGTACTTGAGAGTTTCCTGACTCATACGGCTCAACAGTCAATTCTTTTGATCTTCCTTTTTTTTCTGGAGTTAACAACAAGAAAAGAGCTTAATTACATGAGTTTCAAACTTGAATTTGGATTAAAAATTTAATCCTTTGTTTTTAGTTTTATCTTTTCTCCTACCCTCAGAAGAATAAAACATCGACATTAACACTCTTATTGGAATTTTCTGAAAGGTAACTATCTCAATTTCATATATCATATACTTTGATATATAATATATCAATGTCTATAGAATCTTTGAGAAAGACTTTTCTTGATCAGAAAAGAAAAGACTTACTATCTTTGGGATCTGATACTACACCGCTGCTCAAAACCTTAGGGGATCCACTTTATTACAGAAGTAGATTCCTAATCTATTATCATATAAGTAAGCAGTTCTTGTTGTATCGGCCAAAAACCTTGTTAATTGATCTTTACGGTGCTTCCTCTATCAATTAGATCTTTTATCCATAGAAAAAAAGTATCTAGGCATATATTTTTGATTTCTTCATATTTTTACTTCTATGAAGTTTGTTTCTTTGCTACAGCTGATAAAAATCGTTGTTTCGAACGATATATATATGTAGAAAGCCTATTTCTTTTTTTGTCTAATATTTATTAGTATTTGCGGAGTTATTTGTTCTTTTCTTTTTTCTTTCTATAGTGGAGATAGTCCCACGTAATGACAGATCACGGCCATATTGTTAAAAGCTTGAGGTAAAAACGGGTTTCGTTCGAGTGCCTGAAAATAGTATTCCAAAGCTTTCGTATGTTCTCCGTTACTTGTGTGGATAAGGCCTATATTATAAAGTATATTACTTTGATCATAGGGATCAATTTCCAGTCACTTAGCCTCATAATAATTCTGTAAAGCTTCTGCATAATTTCCTTCAGATTGAGCCGACATCCGTTACGGTCGTCATTCGGTTCAAAGAATCTCCGTTCCAGAACCGTACGTGAGATTTTCATCTCATACGGCTCCTCCTTTCCTTTATGTGTATAATGATAAACATGCATAGAATCAAAAAAGATTCCAATATTCTCATTATCAACTGAGCGGGACTAGTGTTTTTACACGAAATTTCTAGCCAACCTTCCTGTAAAAGATCTTTTATTAACATCAAGTATGTTATTACTGAATAAATAGTAACTTCAACAATTTCTTTGTCCTCAACGCTGCTAAATTTCCCGGAATTAGTCACTTCAACAGTGTTCGATGGTTCTATGAGTATCCAAAATACAAACGAGATGGATGTTTATTGTCCCAACCATTTTTGTTAGTCCTGATCCCGATAAGAAAGGAAATATTTTTTTTTACAAAGTTTTCTTGTGTTGTTGATTCCTAAGCGTAGTGCTTCTTCCCCCATGCCGCCTATTGGTACTAGTGGAGTAGGATTGACCTAACCGCATAGATATAGGTATAACCTTTCGCTTAATACTATAAACCTAAAATTCAAGCATATGAGGCTGCATTAATCGGGAATACACGACAGAAGGAATTAATCCTTTATATTTCCAAACTTTACCTTCAGCAAGCGTCGGTTTTTTTTTCAGAATTTTTTTCTTTCTCTCGGAAGAATGTATCTTTCTTTTCAGACTGAGATCGGTAAAAAAAAAAAAGATAATCAAATCGCACCATCTCTGTAATAACTGAATGCCTCTTTTTCTCCAGAAGTTGTCGGAATTATTCGTAATAATATATTGGCTACAATCGAAAAGGTCTTATCAATAAAATTTCCATTTATACGAGATCTAGTCATAGGTAGCAATCCATTCTATAATTTCATTTTTTTTCGCGTGAGAAAAAAATCCCCCAAACAGAGGAATTGTACAATACAGTACGAAATAACGTAAATAATATTCTACAACCAGCAATTCATTAATTTTCAAACCAACCCATTTACTATCTATTTTTCTTTGTTCACCATTATCATTGTGTTTTTCATGAGATTTATCAAAATCTCGATTTCTTTTCTTAAAATTTTTGCTTGAATTTCCTTCCTCTATTACATGGACCTTTTCATGATAAAATTGGTTTTTAGTATCCTCTTGTTTATGGTACGCTTCTTCTAAACGAAGGTGATTACCCAATTGATTAAGAGATATGTCCTCTTTCTTATGTTTCATGGATTTTTTGAAATCTTTCCACGAAGGTGGAGGTTTTTCTATTATGGAGGATACAATAATGGTTTCATCCATGTGCATCTGATGTTGTTTGTAGTTATTAAGAATGCGTTCAATCTCATGCATTTGTTCCATTACAGATTTATTGTCAATCATTTTATAATAATTGAGTTGAGAAACAAGAATCTTCTTACTTGTAGCGTCTTCTTGCATGTATCTTGACTCTAATTTCTTAAATAGTTCCTTTGCAGAAATGCTACTTTGATATATATCGAACAAAACATTTATACATACATATATTCACCAATATTTTAGAAATATCTCACAATCACTTAATGTTTGATAGAAATAGAGACATTTTTGAAATATTCATAATTTCAAAGACCAGTGTAAGAGTGCTCTACAATATCATACACCAATTTGGTGGTTTACTAGTGTAGAAGTCATCATCGTGTTGTTTTATCATATACAGTCACTCTTACCGTCCCTAAAGAAATTCAAAAATGTGTTGATATTGTTTGTCCATTGGTTGGGAAGTCTTATGTTGTTTATGAGTAATAATCGGATTCAATGGACGTTTATTTACAATATAAAAGTTCAAGCAATGACCATTCGTCTAAAATAAAAAATATCTTATATTATTTTATCATATACATTCACTCTAACGGTCCCTAAATAACTCAAAAGTGTGTTGGTGTGGTTTGTGCATTGATTGGGAAGTTTTATGTTGTTTTTGAGTAGTAATCAAATTAAATAGACATTTATTTACTATATAAAAGTTCAAGCAATGATTGTTCGTCTATAATAAAGAATATCTAAGAAATGATAATATAGTAGTAGTAGATCTTAAACTCGTGCGATGCACGCATAGAAAAATTATATTTTAAGAGTAACAATTAAAGTTTTTAAATAAAATTATATTTAAAATTTTATAAATTATCTCACTAAAAATATAATAATCAATAAAATTAAAAAATTTATTTTAAGATGTTGCACAATAAAAAGATATAAGGTTAGTTTGATGATTGAGGTGGAGAACTTAGGGAGTAAATTATTAAGAATGTTGCAAGTTAGATCTCCACTCACAGCAAAAAAGAACAAAGTTAACATTATTGAATACTTACATTGGTTGTTCCAAAAAAAAATGTTGCACAATAGAGTATAAAATATTGTACAACATAAGGTCAACTCAACACTTGATAAAAAAAAAAGCATTTTAATGCTAATAATACGGTTTTATGATAATTTTATTTAATTTTGAAGTTTCTTAGTTTGAGAGATTAAATTTTTTGCAATTAAATATGTCAATTGTTGTACTTTTTTATACTTGCAATGTCTTTTAATTGTTATACAAAAATATTTTTAATTTTTACGTCTAAATATATTTGAAATTTATAATTTTGTTGAGAATTAAACCTCTTCTTTTATCAGCTTAGATCTTAGGCTGACCCTGACCTGACCCAATGTAAAATGTGTGTAATAACATATAGGATACCATATAATTATTTTCATATATAAGTTTTTTTTGTATATTTATGATGGATTTATTTTTTCCACGGTAGGTGAGTGTTGTATTGTAAACACATAAAAAAAAATAATAAATAAAATAGATATATTTAAATGAGTAGGTGTGATAGATATAGTATAAAAAAAAGAAACAAAAATGAAAGAAGGTTGAAAACAATAGAATGTGAAGAGGCAAATGAAAAAAGACACTATCAAAACAAAGAATAAAAACAAATAGACCAAAAAATGTCTAAGTATTAATAAATAAAAATTAGAAACATAAAACATCTCGGTAAGTGTGAAGTAAAAAAATCATAAATTAATATGAATATTAAATACATAATTAAAATAATAAAATGTTAAAAATTACAAAATTTTTATCAACTTAAAAGGGAAAGTTTCTATATACAAATTCAACATATTCTATATATAAAGATATTATATTTTTTAAAACCAATGAATAATTAG